>VDFB02168118.1:33910564-33954571 GCA_007258455.2 Sequoia sempervirens | reverse complement strand
CTTCCTTTTTTTTGTTTAGTCTTGTTGGTTGCTAGTTTTTATGTAGTCTCACAACACACCCCATTTTTCTCCGTTGGAAAAATGTGGACCCCCTTTTTTTTCTTTTCCCTTTTTGATTTGTTGTTTTTGTCCTTCTCGACATGGTTCTGATTGATGCTTGGTCGGTTGCTAGTTGTTTCTTAGTTTCACTTGGCCTCTTTGATGATGCATTTTTTTATCACCTAGTATTTTGGTGTTTGGGTATGTATTTTTTGTTTATTTTGTTACCATAAATCAGAATTTCAAAGTTTTGTGTGAGGAAAAAGAGTTTATGTCTTTAATTAACTTTAGTTTCGCTCGGTATTTTGTTAACCGAATTGTATAAACCCGGTAATTTTCTTTTTATTAGTCTGGTGCCTTACTATTTTCTTCAAAGTAAAAGTCAAAAACTAGAAAGTCTACTTTGAAATGTTGTCAAGTATATCGTTCAGTTTCATTTTTTGGGTTTTGGTTCTCTTGTTCTATTTTTTTTCTTTTCCTCTTTTCTTGAGAAATATTTCTCTGATCTTGGTGTTATGTGAATTCTCTCAAAGACATTATTGGAAGTTGTAACTCCAATGATCATCATTAATCTAATATCATTAATTGTATATACCCTGTATAAAGTTTGCATGACATGTAACTGCCATGAATAGTCACTACGTCATCTTTCTTTTTGAATGGGGAGACAACTCAAAAATCTAGGTGTTCGTAAGTTGAACCATAATCCGTAATGATTACAACTTTATTCTAGGAATTAATGTGAAATAACAGGTAATTAATGAAGATGGAAAACTACCTAGTACTTGGCACCACCTCGAGCATGTAATTGCTTTTGCAAATCTCCACTTCACATCATATTGAAAACTTCCTAAAGACATTGAATTCATGAAGCTACTTTAGTGCGCAAGCAGAGGTAAAATTTTCAAGAAGCTAAGTTGCAGCTATCCAAGGATTTTTTAAAGTTGTACTCTGAAGAACCATCATTTTAACTAGAACCAGGTATGTTGTGAATAACTAATTTATTGACAAGAATTTCTCAGGATAGAAATCTTTGATAATAGTATTTTCTCATTTTGAAATTGGGATATTAATTTTCCTCTGAGTTGTTAAATTTGATCAAAGAATGAATTAAAATTTTATGAAATGTAATGTTTGATTGAATTTAACCCTAACTTAAAAGTTTTATGAAATGTAATGTTTGATTGAATTTAACCCTAACTCATGCACATAGACAAATATTTTAAAAATTGTAGAGTACACTATATAAAAATGAGCACTTCTGAAGCAAGGGAAGAAGAAGAATTCAAATATTATCACTCACAGGTAGTTCCCATTAATGTGGTGATCACAGATATCCACATGGGATGGTCTTCAGACATTGAAATCCATTCACGGATGCTACAAGAAAATGCTACCCAATGTACTTAAAATTTTGTATTGAATGAGTTACTTCATGTAGGAGGGTTTCCACAAGTGATGAAAGCTCCAGGATTAGTAATGCAATGTATAAACCATTATAATCTAGTCGAAAGGATTGTTGAAAAGGAAGGAAGAACTTATGTAGATTTGTCTCATAGTGGAATTATGTGTACATTTGGTCTCCCATCCTACACAAGGATGTACAATTTCAACCTAAATGGAAAGGCCAAGACATGTCAAAGTGCTAAATAATGCAAAAGAGAAATTATAAGCACCCAGTGGTGCCAATAGCTAATCACACCACAGATCAAAGTAATTCAGAGGTCTGAGTTCAAACAAGAAATGCAAGACATAATAACTTTGTTGAGTAGAGTAGCTGGTTTAAGAGATGCAAGCAGGTTCGAACCTTGGATGTTTGTGATAATATCTCAAATGATAGAAAACCCTAGAGAGTTGCATTGGGGAAAATTAATAAGTGACAGGCTACATGAAAAAATTACTACATTCCCCAAAACCAAATGTTTCTACCTATCATATTTTATTTACTCTTGTGCTACAAGAGCCAATAAACAAGGATTAAAATAGATTGGTACCCTAGGCACAAAAATTGGCAATAGTTTGATATATGCACATTTACCCCAAATCACTATTCATGGGTATAAAGGTGATTACAAAAAAGTTAATGATTTTTTTTCCATGAAATTGGTAAGAACAATGGAAGGAGGTAAATCTAAGAGATTATCCCTAGAAGCACTAAGTGTCATTCAACCTATGCGAGGATGGTACATACAGTTCCCAACTTACTCCTACATCAGAGTAGAGGGATTTGATGGACACCCATTCATGTTGCCCAGGTATCCTACAGATAAAATTATTTTATTGGAATTAGTGAGAAAATTAAAACCATCTCAAGGTCTTTATAGCCATGTTCACAAGAAGGCCTCTTTCAAATTTCCTATTAAAATAGGGAATTATAAGTGCAATGCAATCAAAGTGGTTTATTTATGTGAGGAGGAACTAAAAACTTATGATTTTGAAGAATTTACGCTTCAGAGAATGTACTATGATGTTGGAGGAAATATTGAAAAAGGCGTAGCTGATTATCATGCTCATGTACATCATTTAGAAGATTATTGGCTTAATTGTGAAGAAGAGCACATAGTTAGAAGGAAAAAGTATGAAAGAATGACACTAGGGTTTTCTCGAATGCTCAAAATCTTTGATATCCTAGGCCAACTGGGGGAAGATGATGGCTAGGTGCTAAATTAGTTTTATAATAATGAGAGGATATATGATGAAACCATTCAAGACCCAGGTGTTGAGGATGAAGACATGAAATCAATTGATGATTTTACTAGGCCAGTCATAAGGTACACTAAACATTGGATTGATGATTTTGAAAAATTTTAAGAGAAAGAAGAATTAAACCCATCTATTCAAAAGATAAACTTAGAAGAAAGTAAAGAGATGAAAATGATTTTTAAAATTGGAGAACCTACCAAGAAGAAAAGAAAGATTAGTAAGGCTACTCTAAGTGTTAGAATTGAAGAAACAACCCCTAAAATAAGAAGATAGGAAGTTCCCACAAAGTTATCAGAAAAACATAAAGATGCAAAAACTGGTAAAGACAAGTCTAAAATAAGACCTAAAGGTGCATCATCTTCTACGGCCAGGCCGAGAACTAGGATAACTATTGATGAAGGAATAGGAGTAATAGAGAATGTTGGTGCACAAACTAGATTTGCATCTCTAAGATTTGTACCATTATTTACCTCTCCCCCTTTTGTTAATATGGTCAGTATGAAGCAAGCACTGGGTGGAACTCCTATGGATTTAAAGGAAATTTTTGTGGAAGATGAGGCTAGAATTAAGGAAAAATTAGATAGATGGGGTGTTATGTGGGAAAAGATAAAAGAAAATAAATCCAAAGATAAACCTACAGTACACTCAGTGATAGAAGAAATGAGGGATGTAGATTCTAATCTCATAAGTATTGATGAAGAATAATTTATTCATGGAATGCTTGCCTCAAAGGTAGGAAATCCTAGCATACTTGAAATGGAAACAAGGGGAAATGAAGAGAAAAATCCTATTGATAATAGAGTTATTGAAGACACTCTTGATTCTCAATTGTTTTTTGAGAATGTGCAAAATGTTAATGAGCCTTTGTAGGTCTCTGATGTTGAAGATGAAGGCCATGTTGGAACTAAAGTTGAAACGAGAATTTTAGAAGAAGAAGATACAATGTTCATAGAAGATGGAATTGAAAATGAAGAAAATCCTAGCACAGTTGTAAATGAAGAAGATAAGATTCAAAGAGAAGAATCAAAAAAATTGGATAGACAGGAAAATATAAGTTTCCAAACAAAGGGTGCAATGTAAAATCCTAATAATCCTGAGTCTATGTCAAAAGTTGATAAAGAATTTCCTATTTCGCAAAATATGGCAAGTCACAAAGATGAAAGTACTGAACCAAGTAATTAAAAAAACAAGAAAGAGTTACAGAGGTACAACAATATGATGATACACCTAATTGGTTAATTAGGAAATTAGCTTCTCCCATGGAAGTAGAAATATTACCTCTAAACCTCAGTAATTTCATATAGGAAGTAAACACTCCTAAACCTAGGCGTAAAGAAAAATCAAAGCATGTCATACAAAGGAATGTAGATGGTAAAAAAATCATCCATATAGCTACTCCAACAAATGATAAAGATAGACATGACATAACGCCTAAGGAATATAAAATCACAAGTATTAATCTTGGACACTAATCTTGGTAGCAAGAACTAAAAGAAATAAAAGTTAATTTGAATGCTACTATTGCTAGAGTACATAAATATAAACAAAAGAAAAGAGAATAGAAAGAATGGGTTACTACATTGGGGCATTTTATCAAATCACTGACTTTATCTGGTCAGGAGCAAGTTGAACTACCCAAACATCCGATGCTAATGTCACAAGAACAAGTAGATTCTATTGTTGCAGTTCATCACAAAATGAATATATTTGAAGAATGAATTGAATATTGGATAAAGCAAGAAGATGAATTTATTATAGATGCAATAAAAATTTAAAGGGAAACATAACATCATTTAGAGAAATTGAAAATATTTGAAGATGAATGTAAACTTCGCCAGGAGCAAGTTATTGATGAAAGGAAAAATATGAAAATTATGATACAAACAAATGTCCAAGAGTTAATATGAAACAATATAATATCAAAATCTAAAATTTAATTTCTAGGAAAGTGGAAGAAATAGTTGAAATGGGAAGGTGACATGTTAGCACAATGTATTAAGGGATTTGAGAAGGTCACCATTGAGTGCAGAAGAATGGTAAGAGAAAATAAAGAATTTATTGAGGAATTGTTGCGACAAAGCTTTGATCCTCAAACATTGGGATACGATGCAAAGGAAGCTAAAGCTTTCAAAGAATGGATAGAAAGAATAAACAAAGATCATGTTCAATTGTTGGAAAGAGATGTTATTGATGAAATAATACAGTGTAGAAATGTTATAGTCAAATATGAAGGAAAAAAGGCACGGAAAAATGATGTCCTACTTCAAGTGACTGAAGAATATATTAGGCTCAAAATTACCTAGAGAGCAATAAGAAGGATTTGAAAAGAACACATGTATCAAATGTTGAGAGATTTCCAAGAGTACCAATCAAAGAAAGAAGGAAGAAATCCATAAACAAAGCCATAAGCAAATATGAAAAGAGTTGGATACTGGATACCAGACATTGGAAGTAAGATATAATCTATTTGTTGTTAGTTTTGCAGGTTGTTCCTAGTCTCGATAGGATTTTTTCATTTTTGTATTTTAAAAGAAAGTTTGTAGTCTTGATGAAGATAAAGTGTTCATATTGAAGTATGGAGAAAAGTGTTGTGGTGGATGAAATCAAAGCTTTGACTTATTCTAGAAAGTTCTTGATGATAGTTGGCATATGCCACATGACATATTTTAATTCGTTATTTTTTATTTTCTCTGAGTTGCTTTTAAGTTGAACTTTTGGGGTGCTTTGTTTCTATAAAATGCCATATCCTCCCACATTTTATTTTAAGTTCAAAATTTGTGGATGTTAGAGGAGAAAAAACTTGTTTTAAGTTTTTTTCTTTTTTCCTATTTTTTGAACCATTCTGGTGTAAAACTTTGTATGCATGTAGACATTAATTGATATCAGATCTTTATGGATAGCTACCTATCTATGTATCTTTTGTAGCTAGTTTTGTAAGTTCAACTGGACAAGACTATATGCTACATCATTGAAGGGTGCATACAAAACCTATTCGGTGTCCATAAATGAAACCCCATCTTTAAAAGCTTACATCATTTTATATGTAGTTGTGAAGCAATCTAGTGAAGTATAAAGTAGTTTTCTCTATTTGAATTAATTCTTTGGGGCATCCATGGAGAATAACCAAGAGAAATTTTATTTTTCCTTCTTTTTAAATGTTTTTCTTTAGATTAGATTCTTATATTGTTTAAGAATGTTCTAAAAAAAAAGTGAATGGAAATAGTTTGTTGAAAATATTTTATTTTCCATGAAATTGTTGAATGCTCAATGTTGAATCTACTTAAATGATAGCAAAGAATTTATTTTATTCATGAAATATTATGATGAATTTTTTGTTTTCATGTTTTTATTTGACAATAAGATTGATGTTTATGTGAAATGTTAGTAATCTTTGATAAAATTGGGAATAACCATATTCCCCTTTGAAATTAACAAAAAAATTATCACATCATTACCCGAGAGCTAGGTTTAGTGCAATCATGACCTGATTTATAGAGACTTGGGATTAAACTAAAGTCAATCTTTGTTCTGTGAATGAAAAATTCTTTCTTAGTTTGTCTTTGTTTCATATCTTTCAAGAAAGGTAGGCTTTTTGTGGTGTTGTCTGCAGAGAATCAATATGAGTTGTTTATTGTGAGTAAAATCATTTCCAACACCTTCCTCATAAGTTATCTCCTCCTGATCTTTCTCACACCCCAAAACTTCAAATTAATCTACTAATTGGTTTCTTTCTCTAGAAGTATGTGTGATCTGAAAAGTCTCCAAGGCATCTAGTACTTTCCAAACCTAAAAAAGAAAATATGTGATTTTCCAACTATAATGCTTCATGTCTCTACAAGCATTGATGATTACTTGAAAATAACCTTCTACATGAAGCTTTAAGCAATTGAGATTTATTGATAAATTTTTAATCCTAAGAAAAGGCCTTGCACTTCTGCAATATTATTTTTTCCTAAGGGTAACTTTATTGATTTTGCACTAATTAAAAATCCTTCAGAATTTCTCAACACAACTTCTGCACCTAATTTCCTAGGGTTACCTTTAAAGTTCCCATCAAAATTCATCTTGAAAAACCTAGCTAAAGGTGGTTTCCATATTACCTTTTTTTCTATCAACTTTATTGACAACGGGAACTTGAAAATTTCCTCTAAAAGGAATGACCAAGCTTTGCCAAATATTTAATTGCATTGAACCCTAGTCTATGAAAATTGAACCAGCATGTTTAACATTATGCACAAAATAATTAACTATTTCACATATTGAAATTTTCAATTTGTGAAGAACTTGATCAATATTTGATGATTTCTTGAGAAATATCCTTTTATTTCGCTCCCAAAAAATACACCATAAGACAACATAAGGTATAATTCTCTAAAGACTTGCAAACAAAGATGACTAGTACAGAAGGGGCCACCTTGATATAAGATCCCAAAGTATAGCTAGAAGAGGAGCATACTAGCTTAGCTTTACCTAAATGAATTTCCAATAAGCATTTGTAAAAGAGCATTGTAGAAAAAGATGATTACTATCCTCCAAAACTGATCCACATAATACACAATTAAAAGGATTTACAATTCTTAAACTATGTAATATTGAACTATTTAAGATCTTATTTGTTAAGGCTAGCCAAGTGAAACAACCTGCTTTTGGTAATATTGTAGAATTCCAACAAAAATTAAAGGCTCTTTGTGGACTTGAATGTACATCTCTATTCATTAATGCTTTGTAACCCTATCTTACTATATAATGAACTAATTTGGATGAAGCCTAAATAATCTTGTCAGTAGCATTATGGAAAAAAAATTCTAGCAGCTAACAAGTTATTTAGAGTTTTTGTTGAGCCTCAAGCAGTAATGGAGCTACAAATATTTTCAAAATCACTCTTCCTATCAGAATATCTATTTCTTGAAAGTAGTCACTTAATTTTGAACCCAAAATTGAAGTTATATGTTGTTGTATTTGATGAAATTCTTGCATTGTACTGAAAGGTGGGTGCCCATGCCATGAGTCTAACCAAAAAATATTCATTATTTCCATTATTAATCTCCCAGGTAATGTACTAAATTATAAATTTTCTACAGGTTAACAAAAAATTCCACATAACAGTACCTTGTGGAGGGTTAAGACTTGAAAATATACGGTCAAATGCACTGGAATCTAAGTATATTTTCTACATAATTTTACACCATTTGGTGTGAGGCTTGGAATATAAATTCCAAACAAGCTTAGCACCCAGTGAAACATTTCTTGTAGTTAAGTTGTGAATGCCAGCCCCTCCTTCCAATTTTTCTCTGCATAAGTTATCTAGAGAAACTAGAGGAATATTCCTTTTTTCATCTACATTACCTTTCCAAAGAAAGTTCCTGATCAACTTTTCAATTTTCACAATAACAGTTCTAGGAGCTTTCAAAACAACCATATAGTAATTTGGAATTGCAAAGAACTTATTTAATCATTAAAATCCTTCCTCAAATTGATAACCATCTTCCCCTCCATCCTACAATAATTTCTTGTAATTTTTTTATAACCTTGTCCCAGTAGGAGACCCTATTTGCACCAACAAAAAAGGAATTCCTAAGTACTTACTTGGAAATTTTTCTTCTTAGAAGCCCAAAATGCTGATAATGTGCTCCTTAATTAGAACTAGTGAGGCATTAAAAACACATATCTTTGATTTGGCTGGATTAATCTTTTGACTAGAGGCAAAGGTATATTTATCAAGAACATAATTGATTTGTTTGGCTTCCAAAATTGTTGCCCTCCCAAATAATAAAGTATCATTTGGAAACAAAGAATGAGTAGCTGTGATATCTGAAGGAGGAATTAAGATTCCATTCCAATTACATTGAGTATCTACCTTGTGAAAAAACCTACTCAAAGCCTCAACCACTTGAAATAATAAAAAGAAAAGGAGACAATGGATCTCCCTATCTTACACCCTGAGTTGAACTAAAAAATCCCCCCGGTGAACCATTCACCAGAACTGAAAATTTTTCTCCCTTCAAACAATACAATATTCATTTACACAATTTTGGATGTGTGCCATACAAAAAAGGACCCTTTGCTTGACATGTGATTAATTCATGTTTAATTGGACTTAATGAGGTCTTAATCTAGTGTTTTGAGGTATTTTAAGTGTCCACACTAGGTCTTGTTCCCTTGCAAATCAAATAGCATGCTTTTAATGACATATTGTAAAGGTGTTGTAGAGTCTTGTAAAGGAATTTCATGCTTTATTAGACTTAATTAACCTATTTCTTCCTAATTAAACATTATAAAATGTGTTTGATAACATTATTACATAAATCTAGAAGGTTCTTAATGTAAACTTAATCATAAGCTAGTGTTGTAATGTATCTTGCACATTCACATTGGTTTTTATGCCCTTTTAGGCTATGTAGACCTAATTTTAGTGTTGTAAAGTGTATTTAATCACACTTTCACATTGATTTATGCATCTCAATCCCTATCCAACATTTACATCATCACTAATAGGTCCTAATTAACCCATATTATGCATCCTAAGGCATAATTTGATCAAATTCTTGGCATAGTCATCATATAAGTCTAACTTTTTTACTTCTCGAAATTCCAACAAGCAAAAAATGAGCCCTATGGGACCCATTCACCCTTAGTGGAAAATTAGTCCCATCTAGGTGGGACCCATTCACCATTAGTGGTGAATGAGTCGCATTTTGAGTCATTTTTGGGGTTTGAGCAGGTAAAATTAGGTTTTAACATTAATTTTTCTACATGTCAGCCTATGATGAGGTATAATCAGGATACTAAGCAACAATTTCCTATAAATAAGTATTTTAATCCTCATTTTACACCCAAAAGCTCAGTTTTACATTCACATCATTCATTCATCATCTATCTTCTATCTCAAGTCAAGCAAGCTAGGGCTTTCATCAAGTTAGCTTCCTAAGACATTCAATGGTTGAATCTTCATGATATGTTGTAGAATTTCAAGATCAAATCATCATGAAAAGGTAATTGTATCCATTTTTTCATGTTTCATCACTTTGGTTTAATTACCTGAAAGGGGTTTGACTAAGCCAAACCCCCATGCCCTAACATTCAACATATCTCTCTTTTGTCTTGTTTGTTTGCAGATTTAGGACTCTTGGAATCTTGGAAATCATTAGAGATCAAGTTTTAAGGTCATTCAAGTCATCTCTTCATCACTCAATTCAAAATATCAACGAAAGTCCATTTTCAGGTCTAAATACGACAATTTCAGAAGCAGACACCTGTAGAACATTAATGTACATATCAGAAGCTTTGGAACCCACTTTTGAAAAATTAGAAATTAGAAAATGGACTCATTTTCCATGGATGGTGAATGAGTCCCACCCTAAGGTCATTTTTAATTTTTACATTTTTGAGTACCCTTTTGTCAGAAACGAGCTCGGATACAGTCATCCAAAACTCGGATTGATTCACCCAGAGTGGTGAATGAGTCCTACCAGGCCTAAATTTAAGTATCATTATCCTTATAGATGTATTTTCTATCCTTCATCATGATCCTAGGTGCACACTTTCAGTTTGATTTAATTCTATTAAGTTTTGCATTCATTTCTGGTTTATTTCTGCATAACACAATGTGTTTTCAAACAATTCATATTTCCTAGGTTTTGCTTATAAAACATCACACACATCCTAATTTGAGTGTTACATAAGAATTTTTGGAAATAATATCTCTCCTTTTAGGTGAAAAACCCTATAAGAGTAAGAGAGTCTATTGGGTCCAAAAATATATGTAGCATTTTGGTGAACCCACATTTCAAACACTTTCTTATATGATTTTGGTGTCTTTCATCCTATATCTAGCTTGCATTAGGGTTTTCATGATTCATTTGCATGCTAGGCGTTAAATTTTCCCTCCATAAAAAAGGCATAATAGGTTATATTGTTGCATCTTTAATCATTAAAAAGTTCTAAAATTATGCATCCTTAACTTAGGTATGCATCTTAGCATTTTAAAAACATTAAAATCAGACAAAAAATTTTGAAAATCTTAAAAAAAGTTGATACTAGGACTCATTTGCCACCCTAGGCGAATTAGTCCCTTTTGACCCTTGAAACAACATTGTCCTAAACTCAGAAATTTATTTTTAGGCTTCAATTTGGTGTCTTAACTTGTATATATCAGTCAGTTACATTTCTGTAGCATGCATTTCACTAGATCTCACTTAAAATATTTCATTTCATGCATTGTTCCATTTTTCATTTTTCATTTTTCATGTCATTTTTCAATTGGTTCATAGTGTAATAAATTTTTTATCTTATTTCAATCTGAAAATTGCATTCCATTTTAAGTCCTTGCATTGCACTTTATTTATTTTCTCATGTTAATATGTGTTCTCTTAAAGCATTCAATGTTTCTAGTATAGCAAGTGGCTTGTATGGTTCTATTTTTCATGAGAATAATCTAGGACAACAAAGTAAAAAATTTGATAAGCATTTTGCATACCCTCCTAACAATTATCGGATTTGCAAGAATATAATAACACAAGAGGATGGAAGTGTAGATAATCATGATAGTCCTACTTTTTCTTCTCCCAATACCTCTACTATTAGTGAAAGTATTTTGGTGAAAGTAGCTACAAGCATTGTGAGTCTTGATTGTCCCTCTCCTCTTCAACCTTTGGAAGACAATGAAAACATAGCCACATTCCTAAATACCACCTTACCTCATCTCTATTCATCTCCCAACACTTCCCCTATTTGTGACAATAATTTCATGAATGATTCTGACCAACACATTTGTGAGGAGAATATGTTGGTATCAAACAACCCAACGATTGAACATTATAACATTATTTCTCTCCTTCCTAATGTTCCCAACAATTGGAAGGATCTACTTGAACAAGATGCTCCAATCATTGACACACATGCCAATCCTATTTTTTCTCCCCTTCGTGACTTCCCTATTTCTGATGAAGCTTTGACATGTGATACAAATCTTGATTGTCACCTTTCTCAAATCTCTCCTACTAGGGTAGATACTTTGAACCAAGACAATGAGATTATGGAAAACAATCAATTTTTCCCCTCTCCTAATATCTCTACTATTAGTGACGAAGATCTTATGGCATTAAATGATACAATCCATGAACATCATGAGAATATTATAGAACAACATAACTTCCTTAGTTGTGATGAAGTTATGTTGGAAGAACCAAACCTTAATTGTCACAAACATGATGTTTTTTGTTGTCCTATGAACTCTCTTTCTAGGGAAGATATTATGATACAACACAAAGATAACATACCCTTCAAAGACAATGACGACTCTCACTTGTTACAGGATGTTAACAATATTCAACCTCACTACACTAAACCTAAACTTACCCTTTACCCACCTTTTCATCTGCTTCATCCTTCCAATAAGCCTAAAGTTACCCTTACCCATCTCCACATCCACTTCATCCTTCTAATAAACCTAAAAAATTTCTCTACCCACCCTCACATCCCTAGATTTCATCCCTCTAATCAGCCTACAACCAATGTATTGCAGAAATCTAGTGATGATACTATTACTCATACATGTAACACTCAAAATAATTTGCAACTGCCACAACCAAACCAAACCCCTTTACCTTTACCAAATCCACCTAGTGCTTCTTGTTACCTCCCATGCACAAAGGAGTATGATCTTGTTGAAAAATTAAGGAATACTCTTGCAAAAAATTTCCTTTGGGATTTACGTCACACATCACCAAATTACAACAATATTCTTCAAACATCCTTACAACAAATTGTAGTTCCTACTAGTACAACTCTGAATGATGTGGCAGCTTTAGTTCATAAACTAAATCACACTAATCTTGAAATTACTTTCCATGAACATGAGCTCCCTTCTTTGGAGTTGCGAAAACAACATGATTCCTTTATGATCATTACTCAATACAAATAGTTAGGCATAAAGAGAAATATTATCGACAATGGTTATGCTCTTAACATGTGTGGTGTGAGTCTCCTTGATCAATTAAATGTTGATAGGTAACAAATAATACCTGATTCCACTGCTATTCAAGGACTTGAAAATACAAAAAAGCAACTGCTCGGTATAATCACTTTACCTATTATTATTGGGGTGGTTACTATGCAAACTCCTATATATGTCATTCCTTATGATCTTTTATACAACCTTCTTCTAGGAAGACATGGATTCATGAGATGAATACAGTACCTTCAACCCTTCATTGTATAATGAAATATGTCTATAACAATAAAATTTATCAAGTTGAAGCTAATCTCAAGCTTGAAAGTTGGTTGAGCCTTGAAAAAGGAGCTACAAGTCCTCTCACAACATTGATTCCAACATCCAACATAGACCCTCTTGAAATTGAACACAATGATGAGGCATTTCCATCTAAATTATCTGGTGACAATTGGGGATCCTTTGACTTCACACCCTCGTTCATGGGAAACCCATACTTACACAAAAGAAATATGGAAAATAACAACAACTAACCATTATGTCAACACAAAATTCAGATAACCTTTCACAAGCATCCACTTTAGACAATGCCACAAACTCCACAATAACACCTGATGAACACAACAATAAAAAACCTCCTAATTCCAAATCCCTAGAAAAGCTTTATGGAAAAGGTTATCAGTTTATCAAATGACTTGGATATAATGGAAAAGGTTGTGGTGCTCAAGTACAAGGTATCCACAATCCTATAGAGCTTAACACATGACTCATGGTCTTCGCTATTGCAGTCTAATAGAGATCAACAACCCTTCACTCAACATCAATACTATTGTTACCTAGTTTTCACCCACAGGCTTAATCAGGCAGGATAAATCATGTGACAGAGGTTCGAGAAGGCCAAATGGAGCATTTGCATAAGGGAAAAAGTCATGAATATGATGCTAGGTCACAAGGAGCTCATTTGAAAGTATGCCTCAGTCAGATTTGGCATAAAATCCATCAGAGAAGAAAGTGGGCAAGACCCGTCTGGTGTCTTGCTGACTAGTAATGCATTCCATTTATCTGAAATGCCAGTCACCAAGACATTCGGGGTGCCATAATTCCTGTGTATCTCTTCGCTTGGGATGTCTCGCTAACAATAGCTCACAAAGTTGATCTTAGGGAAATGGTTTTCTTTCAGCAGAAGGTCTCGGCGATCATGTAGAGTCTTGTCGAAGGGAGTTTCATTGTCGGCATAAGGTTTGGACTTCGGCATGAAGTCTCGGTGACTAATGAAGGGTCTTACCGATAGCGAGTTTTCCGAAGGGTTTTTCCTTTAGCATAATGTCTTGCCAAAGGTTGGGGGTCCCCCCGAAAAGAGGTGTGGTCTCGGCAAGAGAGTTGATCTTAGGGAGATGTCCTGCCAAGACGGGAAAGTCTTGGCAACATAGGAAGCATCATCGGCAAAGGTCTCACCAACCAGTGGAGCCTCCTGAAATGAAAGGAGTTTTCCAAAGGGAGAGGGATTCTACATGATGTCTCGGCGAACTAAGGGGGTCCTACCGACAACAAATGAACCGAGCTCGCCGGGAGTTGAGGCTTTCAGCATGAGGTCCTAGAAACTTCTTGAGGTCTTTTCGACATGGATTGAATTTAGTATAGCGTTGTGTTTTCACCTTGAGGTCTCACCGAGATGGAAATGTCTCCCCGACTGAAGAGAAAGTAGCTCATCGCTGAAAGATGAGGAGCCCGGCGAGAGGTCTAGCCGACAGGCCAATGTCTCGCTGACACTCGGATGTCTTGCCGACTGAAGAGGAGCTCGGGGAGAAACAAAATGGACTCGCCAAGAGTTAAAGCCTTCACCATGAAGTCCCAGTGACCAAATGATGTCTTACCAAAAGCTGAGGGTCCCAACAAGGAAATTCATAACGGGTGAGGCCTTGCCAACTTGGTAAGGTCTCATCAAAAGCAAGCTGAGCTTGCCAATAGTTGAAGACTTTGCCCTGAGGTCTGGTTGACACGGGAAGCTCTTGGTGACATAGGAGGAGTCATCAGCAGAGGTCTCACCGACTAGCAGAAGGTCTCCCCGACATGAATGACATTGGTGTAGCGCCCGACTGTTGGAGTGATGTCTTATCGACATGATGTAGTCTCAGCGATGGAAAGTGATATCGGCATGACTAATGAAGCTGCTATGACCTCTTGCCGATGAAGGTTTGTCTTGCCAAAGCAAACTGAAATGAGCTCTCGCTGGAGCAAGGAGGCCTCACTGGGTGTCTTGTCGACCCGATAGGGTCTCAAGAAAGAATGTGGAGCTCGGGTAGAGAAAATTCGTCGGGGTGACATCAGCAGACTCTTGCCAATATGGTTTGTAATATTAAGTTCGAGGAGACTTTGGGAGAGGGTTTTACACTCGATATGATGTCTTGCCGATAGGTTGTAGTCTTAGTGACATCTTGTGCATTGGTATGACCTTGAGAGCTTGCCATGAAGTCTTCCCGACTTGCTGACGTCTTGCCGAAAGACATGTGGAGCTTGGTGGAGTGGAGTGCATTCAGGGTGACATCGATATACCTCCGCTGATAGAGGATGAGAAGAGTTCACCATGTTGTTTGGCCGAACGTGATTGTCTTGGTGACCATAGAGGCGATATTGGTATGTTTTTTTGGGCTTGATAAGAACTCTCATCGACAATTCCATGTTATGCCGATGGTTCCAGGAGGATTCAATCACATCGGTGAGACACTTCCAGTGTCTCTCCGAGATGCGATTCTGACTGAACGAGCTTTTGACCATCAGGGGATCTACGTGGAGTATGCTCAACCAATCAAAGAAAGCTATGAGTGAATCGTTGGCAGCTGAACCAGATGAAGAAGATCAACAGGATGAAAAGAAACATGCATCTATTCTAAGCTCAGGAGCATTCAAGGTAGCTCGCTAGAGGATTCAAAGGAGGACACGAGGATCAAAAATGAATGTGGTAGCTACAAAAGATCTGAAGGCTTCTCTGGGGATGACTCTTTACTGACATGGACACGCAGGGTGCAACATTAAATTTAATCAAAAGATCTAAGGGGAGATCTATCCCGAGGACTAATATTTTGTAGGCCCTAAGAGGCCGACACATTTTTGATATATAAGGCATTTTTTTCATTTTTGTAAATAGTTCGGATTATAAACTCTGAAGAGTTAGTGATTTTTATCAATCCTTTCTCGACTAAATGTATGTTTTGTAACTCAACTGGAATTTGGAATACAACACAGAGTTTACCTTGGAAGCTAGTGTTCATATTTGTACTACTCTCATTTATGTTTTTCTCTTTTGATTATGCAAGTCTTTAACTATGTTTTATAAGTCTACATTCATACCTTAAAGTCGTGAAATTTATCTTTCCTTCCTAAGATGTGTATGTAGATTGAACCTGTTAACATTGATGCATAGATCTAAAAGAAGTTGAGTTGAGTATGTGAAACGGTTGAAGTTAAGTTTCCCAGTGTATGTTCATCTTGTTTTCATTTCATAATTCCTCATCAATTTGATGTATCACCATAGTTTAGTTTAACTTGCATGTATTCCTTCTCCTTTTACTCTTATAGAATTAATAGTTTAGGTGATACCCAAAGGAAGTCATCCTTCTCTGGAGGTTCATTTCAAATTAAGGTGACCCATAGCCTTGAAATGATCCCATGTTTCACTAGAAAGCTCAGTCTCCATCACTGTGCGTAGGGTGCAATTTCTAGGTGACAACAGTTTCTGGCACGCCTTGTGGGATAGTGAACAACTCCTCAGTTCATGTTTATACAAGTTGTTGCTACTATGTGGTATGTGCAGTAGTAGTTTCATCCTTTTGGAAGAATTTTCTTAATATACCTGGTGACTCCAAGTAGATCTACTGGTTCAACAAGTTCAGTGCTAGTATGTTTTAATTACAAGCTAATATTCAGATTTCTAGCATTTATATGAGTAGAGATGACTAATTTTCATGGTCAACATGTATACCCACCTCATCTTCATGAAAATCCTATCAACCAATCACCTTATCGGCCATATCAGGCCAATCATGTTGCTGGTTTAATCCCAAACATCCATGCAATAGTAGCCTATCAGTATGCTCAACATGTTTGCCACCCTCCCACCCCTGCTCAATTCCCCTCACAACATATTAATTCCACTTTGAGCTAGCCTTGTAGCCTCCCGAGTCAGTCCCAAAATTATAACAATGCGAATACCGAGTTGGGTAGCATCAAGGAGATGTTGTGGTAGTTTCAGAGGTGGATGTTAGACATAGAAAGGGAAAATGAATATAATATGCAGCAAGAGGAGCTTTCCTTTCAAGTGCACATTCGTCAGTAGGAGTTGGAAGCGCAAATATATGAAAAGGAATTGTTGGTTAGACATGTTGCAGCTAAGGATGAGCAGATGAAACACTTTCTTGCATGTGAGGTCATAGATTAGAACCCCAACTACCTGTGAAGGAGGGGGCATCAAAGCACAAGCTTCCAAGTTTCAGACAGGTTGAATCTAGCATGGATAGCTACGATGAAATTCCTAAGTTGGAGGAGCATTTTTTTTCAGTTCCAAGCTTCAAGCAGATCGCTTCTTCTCAAACCTCAAAACTGACTGAAGATCTTCCTCAAATGGAAGGCACTGGCAAGGTTGTAGTTTCAAAACAACTAGAAGACATCAAGTAATCTGGGCAGTTGTTGATAGATGATAATCAACAAGACAATGGGGCCTTAATTCAGGAGGAAAATCCTGAGCTTGAACCTGACTCTATCCTCCAAAGTGAAAGTTATGAGATTGATGTAGGACATGTCATGCATGAGGAAGTTGATCAGGAACTTAAAGAGGATATGTTTTCAAGCATAGTAGAAGAGTTTTTCTCAAGGCTTAGTGCAAAGCCATTGTCCGGAGAGTGAGCAACATAACCAAGTGGAAGAAGCTAACCTAGTTTCATGTGAATCACACAAGGTAGCTCATTCCAATCATCATGGGGTTATGACTATGGAAGCAGCTAATCAAAGTAGACCCAACAGGATTGGCTTGGAAGCTATTCTTTCACAAGGATGCCCAATCAGGCATCTAGCCAAAATGGAGACTAGCAAAGATGTTAATAACTTGCTCGCACCCAAGCATGAGGGTACTGCTCAGAAGGAGCGCACTCAATTTACCTTTCCACCTCAGAATGAGAATGTTTACATTTTGTATGAAAAGGTTAGTAAGCTTGAATATGTTCTGCAAGAGATCTTACAGCCATCCATTGAATTGTCATGCATGCTTCATTTTTCTTTAGTTGTTCTCTAGCATAGTAAGCATTGTAAATTTCTTAGAAAGGGCAGTTATTTTACCCAACCTGTCAATGGGTTTGTTTGACCAATTTCTTACTAGTTAGTGTAGGGTAGGTTTAGTTGTTATTTCTTTCCCTAAGTGTTGTTCCCAACACATTTAAATAGTTTTATTTCAGTTTTCCTTGTTTTCAATAAGTTTTCGAGTGTTCTATGAATCTCAAGCGAGTTACAGCCATGTACAAAGCTGCTCCAGGTCCGTTCCTCAATTTTCCCAATGACTCCGTGCCCAATGGATAGGCCTAGGCTACTGGTTTTTCATGTTCAATAGGCAAACATCCAGCAAAGGTCACCAGAAATGTTACCTAATTTTCACCCACAGGCTTAATCAGGCAAGATAAATCATGTGATAGAGGTTCAAGAAGGCCAAATAGAGCATTCACACAAGGGAAAAAGTCATCAATCTGATGTTAGGTCACAAGGAGCTCATTTGAAAGTATGCCTTAGTCAAATTTGGCATAAAGACCCCTTTGGTGTCTTGCCAACTATTAATGCATTCCATTTTTTTGAAATACCAGTCGCCAAGACATTTGGGGCACCATAAGTCTTGTGTATCTCTCCACTTGGGATGTCTCGTCGACAATAGCTCACAAAGTTGATCTCGGGGAAACGGTTTGCTTTTAGTAGAAGGTCTCGACGATCATGTAGAATCTCACCAAAGGGAGTTTCACCATCAGCATAAGGTTTGGACTTCGGCATGAAGTCTCGGTGACTAATGAAGGGTCTTACTAATAGCAAGTTCGCCGAAGGGTTTTTACTTCGGCATGATGTCTTGCCAAAGGTTGGGGGTCCCCTTGAAAAGAGGTGTGGTCTCGGTGAGAGAGTTGATCTTGGGGAGATGTCTTACCAACACGAGAAAGTCTTGGCGACATAGGAAGCATCATCGACAAAGGTCTCACCGACCAGTGAAGCCTCCTGAAATGAAAGGAGTTCGCCAAAGGGAAAGGAATTCTACATGATGTCTCAGCGAACTAAGGGGGCCCTACCGACAGCAAATGAACTTAGTTCGCTGGGAGTTAAGGCTTTCAGCATGAGGTCCTAGCGACTTCTTGAGGTCTTGCTGAAGTGGATTGACTTCGGTATAGCGTTCTATTTACGCCCTCAGGTCTCACCGAGATGCCAATGTCTCCCTGACCGAAGAGAAAGTAGCTCATCAGCCGAAAGATAAGGAGCCCGACGAGAGGTTTGGCCGACACTCGAATGTCTTACCAACTGAAGAGGAGCTCGGGGAGAAATGAAATGAACTCACCAAGAGATAAAGCCTTCACCATGAAGTCCCGGTGACCAAACGATGTCTTGCCAAAGGCCGAGGGTCCCGGAAAGGAAAGTCATAGTGGGTGAGGTCTTTCTGACTCGGTAAGGTCTCACTGAAAGCAAGTTGAGCTCACCAATAGTTGAAGACTTCGCTCTAAGGTCTAACCGACATAGGAAGGTATTGGTGACATAGGAGGAGTCATGGATAGAGGTCTCACCGACTAGCAGAAGGTCTCCCTGACATGAATTACATCGGTGTAGCGCCCGACCATCGGAGTGATGTCTTACTGACATGATGTAGTCTCAGTGATGGAAAGCGATATCGGCATGAATAATGAAGCCGCTATGACCTCTTGCTGATGAAGGTTTCTCTTGCCGAAGCAAAATGAAATGAGCTCTTACCGGAGCAAGGAGGCCTCGCTAGGTGTCTTCCCGACCCGATAGGGTCTCAACAAAGAATGCGGAGCTCAGGTAGAGAAAATGTGTCGGGGTGACATCAACAGACTCTTTCCGATATAGTTTGTAATATTAAGCTCGAGGAGACTTCGGCATAGGGTTTTACACTCAGTATGATGTATTGCCAACAAGTTGTAGTCTCGACGACATCTTGTGCATCGGTATGACCTTGAGAGCTCACCATGAAGTCTTCCCAACTTGCCGACATCTCGCCGAAAGACATTTGGAGCTCAGTGGGGTGGAGTGCATTCGGGGTGACATCAATATACTTTTTCCGATAGAGGATAAGAAGATTTTTCCATGTTGTCTGGCCGAACGTGATTTTCTTGGTGACCACAGAGGTGATATCGGTATTTTTTTTGGGCTCGATAAGAACTCTCATCAACAGTTCCATGTTATGCCGATGGTTCCAAGAGGATTTAATCACATCGGTGAGATACTTCCGGTGTCTTGTTGAGATGTGATTCTGATTGAACGGGCTTTTGACCATTGGGAGATTGACATGGAGTATGCTCAACCAATCAGAGAAAGCTACGAGTGAATCATTGGCAGCTGAACTAGATGAAGAAGATCAGCAGGATGAAAAGCAACGTGTATCTATTCTGAGCTCAAGAGCATTCAAGGAAGCTCCCCAAAGGATTCAAAGGAGGACACGAGGATAAAAAATGAACACAGTAGCTATGAAAGATCTGAAGGCTTCTCCAGGGATGACTCTTCACCGACATGGACATGTAGGGTGCAGCACTAAATTCAATCAAAAGATCTAAGGAGAGATCTATCCTGAGGACTGATATTTTTTAGGCCCTAAGGGGCCAACACATTTTTGATATATAAGGTATTTTTTTCCTTTTTGTAAATAGTTTGGATTATACACTCTGAAGAGTTAGTGACTTTTATCAATCCTTTCTTGACTAAATGTATGTTTTGTAACTCAACTGGAATCTGGAATACAACACAGAGTTTACCTTGGAAGCTATTGTTCATGTTTGTACTACTCTCATTTATGTTTTTCTCTTTTGATTATGCAAGTCTTTAACTGTGTTTTATAAGTCTACATTCATACCTTAAAGCCATGAAATTTATCTTTCCTTCCTAAGATGTGTATGTAGATCAAACCTGTTAAGATTGATGCATAGCTCTAAAAGAAGTATTGTTGAGTATGTGAAATAGTTGAAGTTAATTTTCCCAGTGTATGTTCATCTTTTTTTAATTTCATAATTCCTCATCAATTCGGTGTATCACCATAGTTTAGTTTCACTTGCATGCATTCCTTCTCCTTTTACTCTTATAGAATTGATAGTTTAGGTGATACCCAAAGGAAGCCGGCCTTCTCTGGAGGTTCATTTCAAATTAAGGTGACCCACAGCCTTGAAATGATCCCATGTTTCACTAGAAAGCTCAGTATCCATCACTGTGCATAGGGTGCAATTTCTAGGTGACAACAACTATCATGCAAGACTCTTCCACAACTCTTTCTTATTCACATAAATAACCTTGCTTTCTACTCCTTTCCATGTAATAGTTGTAGGATAATTTAATTCTCATTATTGCATGTCTTGCATCCATTGCAAGGGGCAGCATACCATCATCCATTCTAGGCTCACCTTGTCCTGCACTAAGTGGTAGTAAAGGGTTAGACAACCTTATCCCCTGTATGTCATTTGTTGTTGTCTCTTTTGACTACTTGTTGAATTTTCATGAACATATAAGACCAAGCTTGAGATGTGCATGAAATGTATTAAGATTGACTTGCATGTGACATAAAACCTTTCTTTGTGTTTCATTTTCCTTGACATGATGCAACCTAACTTTGAAACATATGACTTGGAATAGAGCTTTCCAAGTTGGCTCTTGTGTCTTGTTTTCTTTTTGCATTTTCTTCTCTTCTCTACTTTCAAGTAATTTCTTAGAAAACAATGTGTAGCAATTCCTTTAAAGTGGGGGGAATACATTACCATTATTTCATTTGCGTTCATGCTTCTTAGTTTATCCTTGTTGTTTACGTGATGTGTTCATCACTTTGTGGATGACATTGGGTGTGATGTCCTTCATAAATGTGATATTTCTAAGCATATTGCATTCCTCTTGGTGTTTTGATGTGACACATTGCATCCCCTAAGTTGTGAATATAGTATTATTTGATTGGTCCTCTCTTGGAGACATTAGATACAATGTTCCCTAAGTGACTGACCTTGCATAAAATAAACAAGACTCCTTTGAACAATCTTTCACATTACATTTTTGCATTTTACATTGATGCATTTCTTGGCCACCTTGCATAACACAAATTGCATTCCTATAGTGTTGTATTGTTTAAAACTTAACATTTACATTTCCTTTTTCTTTTTGGTGCCTTGTTAAAGTTATCAAGTGGTATAAATTTTGCATGGTTGAGTGGGAAGCCCACCTAGCGGCATGAATTTTCTCCATAGCCACTTTTGTGTTTGTGAGTGCATACCAATTAGTGTATGTATCTTAATTTTTGGTATTTATCACCTCGTGTACAAATAGTTTTGTGGCCCTAGAGTGAGTATACATTTGGGCTTTCTCACCCGACAAACAACCAAGAAGTCTCATCAGCCCAGAGTGAGTACATCTTTTTCCACCTTGTTTTTATTTTTATCTTTCCTTTGCATGATTTTGTATCTTGGGGGCTTGACATACATGTGAATCTCTCTTGAATGGCTACTTTAGTGTGAGTTTGAAGTAGATTCATCCTCTCATTAAATTGAGGGCTAAATGTGCCATAGAAAAAATGACCCTTTGCTTAACATGAGATTAATTCATGATTAATTGGACTTAAAGAGATCTTAATCTAGTGTTGTGAGGTATTTTATGCATCTACACTAGGTCTTGGACCCTTTAAAATCAAATAGCATTCATTTAATGACATCTTGTAAAGGACTTTCATGCTTTTCTAGACGTAATTAACCTATTTCTTCCTAATTCAACATTATAAAATGTTTTTGATAACATTATTACATCAATCTAGAAGGTTCTTAATGTAAAATTAATCATAAGCTACTTTTGTAATGTGTCTTGCACATTCACATTGGTTTTTGTGCCCTTTTAGGCTATGAAGACCTAATTTTAGTTTTGTAAAGTGTATTTAATCACACTTTCACATTGAATCTTCATGATATGTTGCAGAATTTCAAGATAAAATCATCATGACAAGGTAATCATGTCCATTTTTTCATGTTTCATTACTTTATTTCATCAGTTTGGTTTAATTACCTAAAAGGGGTTTGACTAAGGCAAACCCCCATGCCCTAACATTCAACATATCTCTATTTTGTCTTATTTTTTTGTAGATTTAGGACTCTTGGAAGTTTAGAAATCATTGGAGATCAAGTAGTAAGGTCATTCAAGTAATATCTTCATCACTCAAGTTAAAATATCAACAAAAATCCATTTTTAGGCCTAAATACGACAATGTCAGTAGTAGACACCTGTAGAACATTAAAGTACATATCGGAAGCTTTGGAACCCACTTTTAAAAAATTAGAAATTTAAAAGTGGAATCATTCACCATGGGTGATGAATGAGTCCTAGACCAAGGTCATTTTTTGGATTTTTACATTTTTGAGTACCCTTTTGCTAGCAACGGGCTCCGATATAGTCATCCAGAACTAGGACTGATTCATCCAAAGTGGTGAATGAGTTCCACCAGGCCTAAATTTTAGCATCAACAACCTTCTAGATGTATTTTCTATCCTTCATCAATATCCCAGGTGCACACTTGTAGTTTGATTCATTTCTATTAAGCTTTGCATTCATTTCTAGTTTTTTTCTACATAACACAACGTGTTTTCAAAAAAATCATATTTCTTAGGTTTTGCATGTTTAATCAATAAATTAGTTCATATAACTGCATTTAGATAATATTATTTAGGTTATACAATATCACACACACCCTAATTTGAGTGTTACATAAGCATTTTTGGATCTAATCTCTCTCCTTTTAGGTGAAAAACCTTATAAGAGTCAGAGATTCCATTGGGTCCAAAAATCTATGTCACAAGATGAAAGCAAAACTTTAATAAAACTTTCAAAAGGAAGGACTAATCTACCCTGTCATACTCCTTCATCATGTCCAATTTGATTATCATTGATGGTATGACATTTGTTGTGATAGAATGTAAGACCTCATGAGCTACTAAAGCTCCTTCCATAGCTTCACTCTGAGGAACAAAACCTCCTTGTTCTTTAGAAATTAAATTAGGAATAATGGGAACTAAACACAAATAAATTGCTTTTGTGAAAATTTTGTAAATCATATTACACAAAGAAATTGGCCTGAATTCTGAAATGGATTCAGAGAGAATTTTTTTAGGAATGAGAGCTATATGAGTAATATTAAACTTCTTTCTAGCATTGTACCTGAAGTATGAGACTCTTCCAAAGGTTGAAGAAGATCATGAGCAATTAAATCCAAAAAAATTTGTAAGAAGCAAGTTGTAAATCCATCTAGACCTGGGGCTTTATTTAAAGGCATAGAAAGCACAACAACCTTAAGTTCCTCAAGTGTGAATGGATTAAGTAACATATCATTTTCCATTTCTGATACAATCATTGGTATTTCTTCCAAAAATTCCTCTCTCTCCCTACCTACTTGCAAAGGTTAAAGAATTTGTGCATAAAGCATATTTGTGAAAATTTTGACACCTTCTACTTGTATATCAACCTCTTTTCTTAACACAGTTCCTATGAAACTATCTAGAATTGAAAAAATGAAGCTTTTATCCTTTTTATTTGTGCTGACATTTGAAAGAATTTAGTATTCTTATCACCATATTTTAACCATAGCTCTTGAGACTTTTGTCTCCAATAAATTTCTTCACGAGCAACCAATTCTTCCCATTCCACTTGTAGTTGTAATTGCTGATCAAATAGAATCAGACTTAACCCATTAGCTATAACTTGTGCATTAACTTCCTCAAGCTTCTTGAAAACTTCAGCCTTGGATTGAATTTAAAAAAAAAAAAATAGAATAGTTCCAATGCTTAATTTTGTCTTTAAGAAACCTTAGTTTCATGCAAAATATGTACATTAAAGTACTATCCACCATAGGTGACAACAACCACCAATACTTTAGGAAACTTAAAAATTTCAGATAACGAAACTACATCCTTTCAAACTTGAAAGAATATTTATAAGAGGTTGCAACTTGCTTAGTATGAATGTCCGTAAAAATTGGAAAATGATCAAAACCAATCCAAGGTAAAATTAAAAATTGCAAACCATAATTCTCAGACAACCAAGTAGGTGTGATGAGGAATGTATCAAGACACTCAGATATCTAACATAATTTTTTCCTTTTATTTGTCCATGTGAACTTGACAGAAAATGTTGGATATTAAGAGACAATGGTTCATGAAAACTAGTGATAAGAGCTTCATATTCTATGATGTTATTTTTACATAGGAAATTGAGATAGTAGGATGTGGAAATTGGCTTACCTGAGGGAGGTAATAGTATTATCCCAACACTGAAGCTAGCTCAACACTTAGAACAATCAAAATATAAATCCCATATTTTGTCTTCTTTTAATTTCAATATATGTTGATCAAGAAATGATTCTTAGTTTTGTAGAGATAATGAAACAAAGGATCCTTGACTAAATGGTTAGTCAATGCTTGACCCTTAATTTCCTCTAGAGAGACAAATTTAAGATTGATTTTTATTAACATTACCCATTTGGCTAAGTGTTTAGGAAAATTATGTTTAGAGAAAAGATGTTTTAATGGATCAAACTTTTTACTAACATGTACTTCAGCATTTAATGCAAAATGTCTTAGTAGCCAAAAATTATTTTTTATATTAGTACATATCATATTTTATAATCTATCAACATTTAACTAATATATTAGATAGGACATTCTTTACCATTCGCATCATGTTTCACTAATAACATAGAAAGAGCATTAGATGAAGAAGTGGAAAGAATAAAAGGGCATCCTAAGGAAACAAGTTGTAAAATAGGAGGATTACCCAAATATTATTTTAAATTCTCAAAAGCATTTTGACAATACTTGTTCCATTTAAAATGAGAATAATTCTTAAGAAATTGAATGAAGGGAAGAGTCTGATCCACCAATGATGAATATCTTGAATATTTTTTTGTAAGCAATGAAGTTGAGAATTTTTTTTAGGAGGTGATATGTTTATTATATCATCAATTTTCTTCCTTTCCACCTCAACACCTTGATGTGACACAATAAAAACTAATAGTTTTATACTATTAACATTGAAGACACACTTTATTGGATTTAACTACATGTTATACTTATGAATTAACTTAAAGATTTGATGGATAATTTTGACATGATCTTAGGGTTATATAGATTTAGAAAAGATATCATCGACATAATTCTCTAAAAATTTATTGATAAAATAATGAAATATTAATGTCATAGCCCTCTTCTATTTTGCTCCATCATTTTTCAATCCAATTGGCATGACAACCCAACAAAATATTCCCTAAGGTGTTTTAAAAGAAATTTTATATTGATGTTGAGGGTTAATAAAAATTTAATTTTATATAGAAAATCCATTCATAAATAAAAGTAAGGCATGTCCTATAGTTGAATCAACAATCATGCCTATGTTAGAGAGAGGGAATTCATCTTCCAAAGATGCTTTATTAAGGTCATGAAAAATATATAGACATTCTAATATGATTATTTGGCTTTATGACCTCCACTGTGTTTGATATCCAAGGTGAATAGTCAATAGGGTGGATGAACTAGCTTGTAAGAGCTTTTCAATCCAAGACTTAACCAATAACGCCACTTTGGGATTCATTTTCTCAATCTTCTATCTTACATGTTTAGCATTGTCTTCTAACACAATGTTATTTGTAACTACCTTAGGATATATGCTAGGAATACCTAAATAAGACCACCAAAATTTTTAGGAAATTCATATAATAATATAGTTAATATAATGTTGATGTTCATCAAATTCAGGATATTTTCCAACTAAAATTACCTTTTCCATGTTAAAAGGATCCATCAAGACATCAATATTATCACCTACATGTAGCATACTGCAACCTAGAACATTAGGGGAATTTTGGGTATGCCTTGTTAATCCATCATATCATCTGATGTACAAGTGTCTTTCCCAAAATATGGTCCAACATTTAGATAATAGGGAAATTTATGATCATAATGATATGTAGGTAAGTTTTCATAATGTACCAAAAAAATTCCAAGGATTTATAAGTCAAAATATATCAAATGAAATTTTTTAATCTTTATTTATCAATTTAGGGTAAATTAAGTTGAGAAATTCCTTAGGAGGGAGTTGTGTTATTGTGTTCACATTAATTGAAAGTTGTCGAGAATATTTGGTGGGTTTTAAATGATGATAACCAAGACCATTTATTGTACCTTGTGTGTTTAACTCTATAGGGATATTGATACCTTTCTCGTTTCTACCATAACCATTTCCATTATACCCAAACTAAGAATTTTTTAATATCCTCTTACATAAATAGATTTCATTTCTTTCGAGAAAGGTATATTTTTATAATTTTTGACATCATTTGTATATATACAATTGGTATCATCTATATTGCTAGAAGTTGTAAAATTAGATGTTTGAAGAGAGTCCATAGAAGATTATGTCAATGTTACTGTAGCTTCATTTGATTCCTCAAACATGGATAGTGATATTTTCTACTCCCACATGAAGGTAGGTGTAAAATATAGAAAATACCAATCATCATCAATGATTTTTGTCATGGGTGACAAAAAATTGTCTAAGTCCCTATTATTAGTAGACATATGTTCCATCTTTGAGGAAAAAATCAATGTGTTAAAGGGAATTTTATTTTATATTTCAATTTGTAAAAAAACTTAGACTTAGGATCAACTTTCACTCTATAAACCTTGTTGTTACAGGTATACTTCATCATGTGATGAAGGGTGGAAGGAACTCCTCCCATAACATGAATCCATGGTATTCCAAGGAGAAGAATATAAGAAATAGCATCTGACATGACATGGATAAGGGCAGGTAAAATTATAGGACCTATTTTAATAGGTAGTGTGATCATTCTCGATTGTTTCCTACAACCATGTTATAGAAACCAAAAATAGAGAAAGCATTAGGTTGAATGATAGACCTATCCACAACAAGATTATTTAAAAGGTCATTCTTAAAAATATCAAGGCTTGAACCATATTCAATAAGGGTATGCCTAACACTAGTTTTATTAATGACCACCATTATCATCAAGGTATCATATTGATTTTGAGTATCAAGAGGGGGTAACTCACTTTGATAAAAGACAATATCTAAATTTTTAGAAATCATACCTTCAATACTAACTACTATATCATTTGGTTTAGCATAAGGTGGAAACAATCTTATATAAAGCCGAGCTTCAAGCATGCTATGATAAATAGGTGACTTTTCAATCAAGTCCCACAATTAAATATTAGCCAAAGTAGCAACAAGATTCTCAACAAGATCATATTTCTTAGAATTATGTTGAGGTAAATAAGATGCGGGAGTGAGAATAGGCTGCAAGAATGGTATTGATGATGGAATGAATAGCATTATTTTTGTTTATTTTTTATTTCTTGTGTTATATGTAATAGAAATGACATGGTAATGTGTCTATGATACATTTTTTTATATGTGGTTATGTTGAGTTAATTATCTTGCAAAGTTTAAGATATGACTAGGTGCTTTTTGTTTGTTTGATGGAGGTCCACTGATAACCACAAGTTGACCTTGCATTTGAGGTTTTTGTACAAAGGAGGGTAAATAACTAGTTGTCATGTGATATAATCTATTGCATTTACTAATATTTAAAATTTTGAAGCTTTAAGAGTCTTAGTTGATTATTTAGATGATATGAAATTATCAAGTGCTTTGTCTAACACATCAAAATCATCACTACTAAAAGGCTCAATATATGTATTAAAAACTTGTGAAAAGAGATCTAACGTGCTCAGATTAATATACTTTCTTTAAGAGATTAATTAAAAAATTTATTGCAAGATTCAATTTGTGATTATGCCTCTTAACAGTAGTTATGATTGAACACAACCACTTAGGTTTGTTACAAATAGTGTTTAGAAATAAGTTTTAAGGTTTCTCAGAGATTACAAATATCAATTTTCCTTTGAAATTTTTTCAAAAAAGAGCAATTCAGAGGCACTAGAACCCTAGACAAGAGGAAAAATATTTTGAATTTTTGAATTTTATGACAGTAAAAATAGTTAACAAAGATTTGAGACACATATAGTCCAATTTTGAAAATGAAAATATTACAGTTTTCCTCAATTTTGTAAAATTTGACCTAATACAACGAACAAGTTTTCTAATTTTACAAAACTAATATTATTTCAAATAATTCATGCACTAATTCAAAAATTTATCCAAGTTATTTATAGATCTAATATAATACTGAACTACAAATGAAACAAAATTTCTAATTATTAGAAGAAATTGAACAAATCATCATTATTTTTTAATGCAAACACAAGAAGGTATGATTTTTGAAATTTTTCTTTATGATTTAAATCTAAAGGATATGGGTATGTGCAGGATCATCATGGAAAAAATAAGCCCTTAAGTGGCAAAATTTTTAGAAAATCCAGAGTTAAGCAACTTCACGCAAAAATTTGAATAGGTTATCTATATTATTTCAAAAATATGTAACAATAGAATCTGTAGAAAATTGAATGTAGTTTCTAAAGTACTAGGTTTATTTAAAAAAAAAAACTATTTAGTGAAAATTTGAAATTTCAATGCAGTAGTACTTAAATTTTAGGGAAAAAATAAGAAGTAGGTGTGTATTTGACCACCCTAACCATAATAAAATGATAATATTTTTTTATATGATTTTAGATATAAGTAGAGGACTCGCGTCCTGATGTGATGCATATTTTTTTCTAATTTTTTTCCAAGTATATAATTAATTATGAATTTTTTATTACAACTTTCAAAAAATATAAAAATTGTATGTTTGACTACCTTAACTTGGTCAAAACTTCATAAAATTATTTATTTATTTTTAATCCTATAGTATGCAAAGCATAGAATGTGATGCATTTTTTGGATTCAATAAATATGATACCGTTTGAAAGCTATAGATGTTTTTCAATCAACCTATCAATCAAGACTTTAGTCATAATTCAAATAGAAAATGAATAATAATTATTTATTAAATTCAAATTAAAGCATAATTTATATTGGTGGAAAGATGAGAATCTCCTTTAAAAACTCTTTTTGTTTCATCAATTTTGGATTAAAAAAAGTTGTCAACCACATACCCTACACATACCCATCATATCGCCTCTTTTTGGCCCATCATGATCCTGCACATACCCATATGCAATATGAATCAAAAGGTTTATCTACTTTAGTATATGTTAGGGTCACCAAATTTGATGGGGAAAAACATATCCTAGGTCAAATGGATAGAGTATTGAGATCAATCTTTCTTTGCATCAATATTAAAAGCCAAGGTGGCAACGTGAAATGATTTGCTAACAACCTAGAAGGAGAGGTAAGCTACCCCGAACCTAGTTCTTTTGATGTCTAAAACATTGATTGGATATAATATGAATTAATTGAATTATTTAACTATGTAACTTTATTTGAAACTACAAATATTTTCCCCACAAACAAAACTAAAAAGTCACATACTAAAGATAGATCTAAGTAGGGTAGAGTTTTGTGTACTAGTACTGTAAATTTGGAGCTGAATTGGGAGGTCAAGGGAATTGATTCCCTTGACTAAGAAGTGTAGATCTTCATCTACCACTCTTTTTTCTAGAATATATAGGTCTACACTTTGATATTTTGCTCTACAATTTTCTATCTTCATATTTGAACCTACAAAATTGCAGTAAAGAGGGGGATAAGGGTGGCTATATAGGGGTTTTCCTTGGTCAAACACCCATTCTGGTATTTCTACCTCCATGAATAGTTGATTGATTGTCTGATAGAAGGTACGTGTGCTCCTAACATTAAGCATTTCTAGGTTTGTAATGAGCTAAAATGATAAAAATCCTAGTCAAATGTGTTAGAGAAGGATTGTTAAATTATATGAACATGATCAACCAAATAGAAAGTCAAATAACCTAGGGAAATTCCAAAATGTATAAATACCTTTCTTAGGGGAGCAAGTAGATCAAATTTTGGAGATGATAATTCTCTGAAAATAAGTCATTAGTTTCTTGAAAGAAGCCAAATCTATCTCCAAAACATAGATTCATCATATTCTTCTATTGGCATCAAACTCCAATCATTGTGCTAACTTGAATAATTCTTAAATTACCTTTATAAATCTATAAAAATAGATGTATTTTGGCATATCCTAGTTGTACTTGTAATTGCTTCTTCTTTATTTAAAATAATAATTTATTTTTATATAGTGAAACATAGGAATAAATTAAAGTGTAGGACAAATCTTTTAATTTTAATTTTTAGGATTAATTTACCACCAAGTCTTGGGTTTGAATTCATATCTCTAAAAATTGAGACCAACAAAAAAGGGAAATCATTTTTTTGGGAAAAACACCTAGACTAGGGCACTAGTTCTCCTATCTAACCCTTTTGTACATATTCAAATATAATTTGGAAGTTTTAGGGTCTTCTTAATGAAAACTTATCCAAACCAAGAGCACTTTTTGGGGTCAATTATTGACATATGATTGAAAAAAACACATTTTGTGGTAGCACTAACACATTCTCCTAGGTTTATAGGAAGCATCATGGCTAGGAATGTATAAAGTGAATTAATGGTGAGGTTATAGAATAATGTTCCAAATAGAGTGTGAAATTGTAATTTTACCTTAAAGGGAGTACAACTTACAATGCTGCATTTATCCCCCACTTTAGCATTCATATGACTCTAGATGCATATGCAAGAAAAAATAATGAAAATAAATTATATCATAAAAGAATACTATAGAGGATGTAGAATATTTTCCAAGAAAGAGAGTGAAACTTCAAGTGTAGTAACCTATGAACTACAACATTAGGAACCACGTCCTACAAAACCAATTCATTAAAAACAAAAAAATTATTCTACATATACAAACAAATACAGTAATCCATATTTTCTAAGGAGAATGAAACTAGAGGGTAGATTTATTTCCCTTATTTCCACTTATTTTATGGAGGTGGAAACATGGTAGCTATATCACCATGTCAAACTAATTAGGGTTTTGATGAAAATTCTTTTGTTAGTGTCATGATAACATAACACCAAATACCAAAAAGCATGCAATATAAAATAGGTCAGAGTCATGATTACAACACAACAAATGACACAAAATTGGAGTTTGCAATTTGAACTTATGTTTATTTTAAGATGTTATGATATGAGTGATATGTTAGCAAATTTAGCTATAACTTATAACTTTATCACCTTTTTGCTATTCATTTTTCCTTTGGAGTTTGATAACCTTGAGAGCTAAGAGTAGCATTCCTAGAAGTGAACATGCCACAATGATGAGCATACTACATACCAAGGATTGAGGCCCTTAGGAGGCACATCGCATGAGGGATGCCAACATGAGAGGAAAATTATGTTTTAACTTTACCTATAGGTAGGAGCTCTTTTTAGATTATTTTTAATGAATTTTACAAAGGGGGCACCCTAGACCAGCATTGACACCCTTGACTATCATGGGTGTCGTTGAATAGGCATAGAGTTATTAGAACTTTACAATTTTCTATTATATTTTAACTTATTAATTGATGCAAAATCATATGTACAGTCATACAAAATTTATACTATATAGATCAATATAGACCATACCTAGCTGTACTAGTGGTCATAGTATGTAGTACAATTAAAATATTTGTAAGGAATATTCTACATCTTCATCAGTCATACCCTCCTACCTATGTCTTGTCACCCATACTACACAATCACTCTAAAGGCATGGTGGCAGAGTTTTTAATATTTAAATATTTTTTTAAATTTTTCAAGCCACCATTTTTATGTCATTAGACACTACTTAGTAGCTTGTAGGCCATCCTTGCAACCATGCGCTTAAGCACTTGATAGTGTGGGAACCCAATATCTGGACCTATAGTGGCACCACCTCCACCAAGGTGTTGCCATTGGTGGTGGCTATTAAAAGATGTTTTTTTTTTTTTTTTCCTTCTAGTGCCTTGTGGTCACATGGAAGACTAAGTGCTAGCCTTAAGGGTCCCAATTTTTTTTTCCAAACTCCTTAATAGGGAAATGTTTTCCAAAACCCCATAACGTTTTTCCAAGGTATTGAAAATGTAAAAATGAATTATTAACATAAGTATGGTTCCAAACACTTCATAGTGATGTAAGTCATTTTTTATGAGTTTTCTTTAGGTGAATTTTATTACTGGTTGAAGTCAAATTTTTCTTTTTGGACTTTCAAGCTCACAACTTTTTGTCAGATTGTCCATTTTTTTTATTTTTGTGGTATTGGAAATGTATTGATGAGCTCTACATTTCTATCCATGCACTTTTTCTAGATTCAATCCCAATTATCTTTTATATAGATTTATGCAAAGTTGCATTTTGGTTGATTACTTGGACATACTAACATCTAGAGAAGACTTTTCCTTTTAGGAAGGCTTGATTTTTAATCTAGATAATATTGGGAAAGTGTACTTTAAATTTGAGGATCTCATTATGAGATATTGTTGTAATTTTCCATATTTGATCCATCTTCGTATTGTAAAATTTGAAACACAATTTTGAAATTGTAAAAACGCTACATATAAAATGTCACATCATATTACTGGGGGGATTCTTGATTGAGTGATTTGGGGGGATCTCTTGGTGCATTTTCTTGATTCATTTTCTTTTTCTCTTCTTTTTATATGGATTGTTTTAAGGTTCCTTTGCTAACATCATATAATTACTTAGCTTGCCCTCAACAGGCATGGAGTGTTCTAATGAATCAAGGTGACGTTGTATATGTTGAAAATAAGGTACTTGAACCTAAAAATGTTGATAAAAAGATAAAATGGATGATTGGTCATACTAAAGCTCTTGGATGACTTTGTAGCCTTGTTTTTCAAGATTTATTATTCCAAATTAAATCATATAATAATTCTCATGAGGCTTAGGATAAATTGAAGACTTTATATGGTACAATAGATGAAGTACAAGACTGTGAAATTGATAATGATCCTTGATCCTAAGAACTTTGACTACATTTACGACTACATCACTAAGGATAATGATCTATTAGAAAACTTTAAAAATGTGGAGTTGATAAGAAGGACGTTCAGTTGGTCTATAATACATTGAACAAACTTTGTCTTGATTATTTTTATTTTATTTCTAGATTTCATAACCATAGGTTGACTATGGGTCCTACATATACTACACTTTCATTTGCATCCTTTTCTCAAATATTAATGTATGAGAGAAAAAATCTTCTATCAATGGGTCTCATTAAGTCGTCTTAATCTCAACATTATTGGCTAGTTGGGTGAAAGAATCAAAACATACTATTGAGAAACAAAAGAAATCAAAGAAAAATCCACATTTAGATCAACAAAAGAATAAATCTTCTTCCATGGATAAATCATCTAAGAAGGATAAGCCTACTTGTTCATATTGCAAAAATCTTGGGCATGAAAAACACTCTTGTTATAAGAAGGATATTGATGAGTTGAAACATCTTCTCAAAAAGAATCATATGGATTTTCCTTCTATAATGTTTGAGTCAGCTTATTCTTCTTCAAAATAGTCTAAAAAGGACAAAGTTCATTCTACTACAAGTAAAGATCTTTGTGATTTTTCTAGTCTTGAATTAGGGAGATGGCTTCTAGATTTAGGATCATCTCAACATATGGCATCTTCACAATCTATATTATCTTCTTCTTATCCTTGTACTATGTCTCCTATTTTGATGGGAAAAAATACATACATGAATGTAATTGGGATGAGATCTAATAATATTGGGGAGGGCACCTTCAATGTTTTTGTGTGTGTACCTCCTTTGGAGAAAAATATTCTTTGGCTATATCATATTACTCAAGGTTGATATGGGGGGCCTATGGAATTCACTCTTGATTCAATTATCTTTAGAGAATTGGAGAGTGGAGAGATTCTTGCTACTAGGATGGTTGATTATTCATCCCAGTTGTACACATTTATAGATTTTGCTTCTAATGATGGCATTATTCCTTTGGTTGTTGATTGCACTTCTATTGTGAACCATGATTCTAAGGAGACTATTGGATTCTTTGAATTGGGTGTTTGAACCTCAAATCCTATTTTTGAGACTTAAATTTCATCTCCTCCATCTTCTATTTTATTTGATGATGCTCATGTTGTTATAGTGTTGGCCTCTTGTGATTCAATGCAACATTATCTACATCATCTTCTAGCTACATCTACTTGGGATGCATACTTGATAGACATTGCTAGGTTTTTTGTTGTGTCCCACATTTTAGATCTAGGACACACCATTGAGTGCATTTATCTTCTCTTTAATGGAGATGATCCTTCCTTTGTTTATACAAGAGAATACTTTGATCCTATTGTTCATTCTCTACATGTGATCATTCTTCAAAGTTTGATGTGAGTATAGATACTTTTGGATAAAATTTGGAAGCAACATTTTTTTCATTGGAGACATCTTTGTCTTTGGAGTGTGTTCTACATCAATCTCTAGGATATTGTAGATTCACATCTTCAACTGTGTGGCCTATAATTCTTGGTTGGAGTGTGTTATTTTTTGACATGAATATGGAGAAACTTGAACATAGTTTAGAGACATCACATATCATTATTATTTCCACATCTTACTTTCAAAAATTGGAAGGAATCCTACATGTCATCTTGTTTTTGTTTCTTCCTAAGGGGAGGAGTGTTGTTCAGTGAGGTTGTATCATCTTCACCATTCAATGTTAAGCTTCTACCATTACAAGAGACTCTCGATTGAAGGGGAGGCGGGGAGGGGGTTGGTTGCATGGTCTCTCTTCTTCTCTCCTATGGGGGGTCTTTTTCTTCATATGGGGTTTCGTCCCTCTCATTTATCAATGAGAGATTTTGTATTTCATCTCTCTTTTGGGGAGGAGTTTTGTCCCACTAATTTTTTTCCTTTTCTCCATTTGTGAGAGATTACATTTTCATTTGTACATAGGTACCTAATATAGCCTTGTAGATAGGACCCATCTTTGTATCATTTTCCTAATAATGCTCACTAAGTTGTACTTAAGGGGGAGGGGGGGGGTGTTGGTGTAAATATTTTTTTCGCCTATCTAGGTCCTATTTACATGTTACACCTGCTTAATTCCTAGTTGCTTTTTTGATAAGTCTTAGTTGTCTAGATAAGATATTATCTTATCTTAAATCTAGTTGACCTTTATTTAATGCTTGTGTTCTAGATCATTTAATATGTTGACATAGTAATCTCATTATAAAGGATTTAGACACATGTGAAGATCTTGTTTAATCCTATCTCACAACTTACCTTTATAAGAAAAGCATCATTTGTACATCATTAAGCAATTCAATTGGTTGAGTACAATACATCATTGCAATCTTGAGTATTGCATATTAGTCATAATATTGCATCCATTATTGCAATTTCATGTTATTTCTTTTCTCTCTTGTACAAGGTTGTTTTTTTATTTTTATAGGTGATCCTAGAGGCTTGAGTCCTTGAGTGAATCTAACACCTTGTAGAAGGGGAAGGATCTCTTCATAAAGACAAGGTTTTTCCTCACTCTCCAAAGGGGCTGAGGTGAGAGGAATAAAGGAATTAAAAAATTATTTTAACTACTTTGAGGGGACAAAACCCATGTGGAGTCTTCTTCCAAAACGGGAAAGCCTTTAAGGCTAAGGCACAACGAGGGTGGCCAATAAATGGGAAGGAGTTTAGCCTTTATGTGCGTGTGCTTAGAGAGGAAATTAAGTGGGTAATTAAGATTAGGATTAGAGGACAAGCGAGAGAGTTAGAGGATGTGACATGTGAGGAGAAGAAATAAATAAATAAAATTTATTTATTTAATTTATGAGAGAGAAGGGGTAAGGTAGGATGACCATAGCTAGAAAAATATTTACCTTAAAATATTTAGGGGATGTGATATAATGGATTAAATTGAATGAATATTTAGAGTGAATACTAGTTAAATATTAAGAATATTATTTGATTAATATAGAGGATAAGAATTTGGATGAACGGGGGATAAATTGACCAAATGTAAATGGTCAGTTTTAGGTGTCTATAGTAGGGTTTATTGTTAGCATGACTGGTGGTAAACATTCAAATAGAAATAGCACCTAGTCTTCTCACTCTTTACTGCTCCTCCAATTAGAGGCATAAATAATTGTTTAAGTAGCTCACACTCTCATTTATGCCTTAACACTATTAGTTTTAAAATATTTCGTATAATGAATGCAAGGGGTGTGTGTTTCAAATAGTATGAATGATTTTGAAATTAAAAGAATGAAACCAATCTCAAATAACTTCAAAATATATCCCAAAGTACATATAGGTATATGTATATATCAACATTAAGTGACCACTTAATCTATCATTAAGATGATAATTCAAATTCTATTATTTATAATTAATGATAATATAAAATATTATAATTACATGTATTAGTTATACCTCAGATTATAGATTATATTGGAGAACAATATCTATATCCTATCATTAATCTTAGAATTTGAAGCTCCTATCTCTAATATTAAATCTCCAAAAATATTTCAACTATCAATTGCTATGTTTTTAATTATTTAAACATATTTAATTTATCTTTCCTAATATAAAATATTAAAGTAGATTTCGCAATTATTCAGGGCATCTTTATAACCGCATTTCAACGAAAAAAATTATAGAGACAAACCAAGCATCGTATCTTTCTTTAGTGACTCGGATACCGCTGTAATGCACCATCTAGTTCTTCCTGAGCTTTTAATAATTTCGACTTGATTACGTGTAAGTGGGTTATATATGCCAGGATTAGGTTCAGATTTAAAAATAAATAAAATTACTGTAGCGATAGAAGAACCAAAAACTCATTCCTTGCATCAGGCATATAATTTGCAAACAACTGTTATAATGCATATGCCAATCTGACACCAACACAAACTCATAAAAAGGGATAAACCCAAATGATATAAAAGCTCTCATTCAATGGAACAACAATCAATGTAAGATTTCAGAGGCTCTGGTTAGCCTCTTCTTATTCTAAAATTGTAAGAACAGATACAAGAATTGAGAGGCACTGTTTAGCCTTCACAAGAGGTGTGAGGCTTCAACGATCCATTTATTATGAACTGCTTTATTTTCTATGAATCATAATTTTTTTTACCAAGGAATCTAGATTCTCTTTGGACTTTTACAGTTCTTGTTTACCAAATTTAATGGTGGAATTGTGAACTTGCCATTGATCAACATGTCAGTTATGGCTCTGTAAACGGTCTCTGTAAGATGAACACCATCCCAGTTAAAATATTGTTTAGGGTTAGGACACAGGTTAGCAGTCACATTACAACTGAGAGGTGGGGAGTAATTATACTTTCCACCCTTTCCACAACATACCCTCAAAATATTTTTCTGCAATCCTGCAACACATCAAAATCCAAAACTCATTTAAATTCCTGACCATAGATATCATTTAGAAACATTTTCATGCAAAAATATGGCTCACCATATTTCTTGGGATTTCTTAAAATTGTCATTGCAGATGAGTAATAATCTGCATATACAATGGAGACATCTGGATGATCTCTCTGCACATCTTGTAGCATGGCTTTCAAAAGCTGGTTATTAGCTTGAGAAAAATTGTTAAACTTGACCAGACACCCAATATCATCAAAATCAGATGGAACATTACTTGGATGTGTTGCTAAATAGAATGGTGAACATCCAATAGGCAAATTGCCTGGAACCAGAAACTTCTTTGCATTTTCTTGAATTAATACCTAACCAACATCAAAGATATAGTAAAGTTACATAAATCATGCAAGTAAATTAATAGAAATTCAAAACAAATATTTAAAAACTATTGAAAAAACTAACCTACCTCAAGGGCTGTCCTAATAGTTTGGATGATTAAAGGTACAAAAGTGGAGACATTCTGTATGGACGCCCCCCCGCCGAAAGGGTAATTCAAATCGTTTCCACCAATCTCTCCAAGGATAAATAATGAATTTTGAAAATGCTCCTCACAATCTAGTATGATCAACATCAAAAAATATTAATTATAAATTTTAATTTTGTAAAATTATTTTAAAATATTATAATTAAAATATTTTTTCTAATAATAATAAGATAATTATTTAGTGTTTTATATATAAATGAAATATTAAATTATTAATAAGTATTTGACTTTTAATATATTAATATTAAAAATAAAAAATATATAATTATCAGAATAATAATTACATTTATATATTCAATACAATAAAATACCAACTAACCTTCTGTGCCAGAACAATACATTTTCTTAAAATCCTTGAACCATCCGATCTGAGTGTTTAGGCTCAAATTTGTAATGATGGGTATTTGCAGTTTTTGAAAAAAAGAGGCATCCAAGGCTGTGGCACCAGCAACAGCAAAATTCACACCAGAACTGTAGTCTGCAAGTCTGCTCAAGTATGGAGGCAAAAATGACAACCCAAATGCTTTGGCTAACCATACAAAACAATACAGTAATATCAAAATCATAGAAATATCATTACAGCCTTAATAAAACAGAATGCCATATCCCTGAGATCTTTGTTCCATATTATGTCCATCTCTATGTTACCAAACTCTTATCTGAAAACTCTAACAAAATATTATTTTTGGGAAAGACAAATAAAAAATATTATTATCATGAGAGATGAGTTCTTATGAACCACTACTCATGAAACATGGGTCAATGAATTTGGTTCGTAAAACTTGAATCTTGATAACAATATCACAATTCGACACGCTGTAGAAAATACCTCCTATTTATCAAAGACAAACCCATGAAAAAGGTCACATAAGGGACTGATGTGAGAATAAGAAATATACCAATAAAATCAATAACAAGTCTGCCATTAGAGCAACGGCCTGTGGACTTGTTGAAATAGGTCTCTCCATAGGGAAGCTCTGTGATTGCATTTAATCCACCAGGAGCAGAGATAAGTAGGTTCCCTGTATCAGCTAATGAGTCTCCAAACTGGTATATTGAACTATAGCAATTATCTTGTGGGTCAATCAAATCTGAACTGCCAACCATAAGGACGACTGAAAAAAATGCAGAAAATTTCAAATACTGGATTGCATTAATGCTGCTCCTGTACTCCATATCTCTAATCTGAAAATGCTCAGAAACATAACTAAGAGATGCAGGCCGGTCTATATTTATAATATAACATAACCAAATATATTATTTAGATGTAGGTGGCTTTCTATATATAATATTTAGAGAATTGAGAGTTGTTGGGTAATACTTTGTTTAAAAACTTCTCTGGTAGTAATAGATTGATGTGATGTGAGAGAGTATTAGTAAGAGTTGGTTATTATCCTACAGTTTCGTGTACGAAAACTTACAGAATAATATAACAGTTATAGAATTGATAAGTAGGAGCCTTATACAGCAAAACTTACAGAATAATATAACAGTTATATTATTATAGATGTGATGTGAGAGAGTAAGAGTTGGTTATTATCCTACAGTTTCGTGTACGAAAACTTACAGAATAATATAGGGAGATTATATTATATTTTACACAATTATTACAAGAATTAAATTGAGGTCAGCTAATAATTCATAGTTAGTACATCTTTTGCTGCGTTGCATTTCAGGCAATCATAAAATAAGAAACAACGAGGATAATAGAGTATGTATTCTAATGTGATTAGGTTGTCCGGTAAATACTAAATATAGAGTATAATAAAAATAATTTTAAAAATAAATTATTCTATATTTAAATATAATTAAGATAATTTTTGAAAATATGTTATGGTAAAGATAAATTTACATTTCTCATCCTAGTTCGTCTAGGTACCCAAGGTAAGGGCTATTGGGCTGGTGGGTTGGGTCAGGGGGACACCCCTATAATAACAAAAAGAAGAAGATAAATTTACAAAGGTTATGGTAAATTTAGATGTATTTTATCTAGTAACAAATAATTAAATATTAAATTTTTTAAAAATAGAATTAAAGATATATTTAATTTTGTCATATTGAGAAGAAAACATAAAGAGTAGAGAGATTTTAACTATAATTTTTATCAACTAGATAAGAAAGCTAGAGGCTCAAAAAGTTAAATATTCAAAATAAGATCATAAAAACTAATATTACAATTATAATTTAAGAATAATTTAATTGATTTTAATGTTTAATTTGAATTTATATTATTAAATAATTATTTTATTTATTTATAATGGTGAAAATCTTATATTATATATTCATTTATTTATTTTTGTTTGTTTGTTTGTTTTGATTAAATTATTTTTAATACAATGATTAATTTATGAGTGGTATATGTTTGTGTAAATTTAATTCATAATATAATTATATCCCAAGCTCATTATCACTCATCTTCATAGCTTTAGAGATTAGATCTTGACTAAGTATGCTAGTCTAGAATTGAGGTATACTTGATTAACATCATTTCCACAAGTGAAAATTTGGATCTTAAATTTTTAAGATTATAAATTTAGTCGTATGCCTTCTATTCCACCTCTTCACTAATGATTGTGAGAAAAACTAGGGCACATTAAAATTGACACATGTGCTATGTTATGTGCTATGTTGTATTTAAAGATAATTATTCATTCATTTAAAATAATGTGCACTTATCCTATTAATTATTAAAAATCATTGTTTTAGAACATTTATGATAATATCATATTAATATTATTATCAAGGCAATAAATATTATCCTAAGTCCAATATACTCTTGCTTGCTATCCTCAATCCTTTTTCCAAAATTGTTAAAATAGTCAACTATGGGTTTCACTAAGGAGAATATGAACCTCACAATTTAGAATATTTTCTAAAGATGTTTGTGTAGTGTTGTAAATTCTCACCCCTGACAATTTCACACTATTTTTTGGCTCCCCTTTATGTGCTTGTACCTAATTATGCTTGTTTTTTACCCATTTTATTACCATTTTCAAAAAATCAAAGTACATTTTAGAATTCAATTTAATTACTTATTTAATGATCTAGAGTGGGAGAAGTGATCCTAGATCCAACTAGGATTAACTTATTTTCACGTGAATCCACATTTAGACACAAAATCAACTAGGGTTGATAGTTGGCTTGCTGCAACAAGGGAGAGCTCAACTCCTAGGATTTTGGTCCTTTTGAGTTAAGATGATTAATTTTATGTACATTTTAGAAAGACTCTAAGATATAAACCCTAGATCTGAAAATGTATTTTATTGCAGGGTGATCCCACAATACTGGTTTACAATTTCTGGGAGATCTTGATTTTTGCTGAAATCACATATTTTTAGAAAATATAAAGATTTAAGCTTTGAAAAGTTCCATTTAAAGGATTCCAATTGAAGAGGCTTTGATCAAACCACCTTAGACCAAACCCCCTTGGATAGAACCCTGCTAGTTTTAAACCATACCTATAACAGAGTCTCCTTTACACCTATCAAAATGTTGATAAAAAACCACTTTTGATTTACCTTTTGGGGATCAAATGAATTCATTTAAAATTTATTTTGTAAGTATATAGTTCTTATTATAAGCTTCCCAAAAAGTATAAGTTTAAATAAATTTAATTTTATTATTATATTTATCTTTTATTTCTTGTGAATGTAGGTTTTCCACTGAAAATCAAGCTCTCTATTTTGCACATGTGGAAAAATAGAAAATTATCAAAAAAAATTCAAAAATATCAGTGCACTAGATATTGAAGTCCTTGATCCAACCAACAAAAAAGAATTTCGATCCATACAAAAAAGAAATTTTGTATATAGTCTGTCTTTGTCTAAATTGTAATTGGTTTGACTTCAAAACTTGATTAAGGAAAAAATATTCAATAAAACACTATGAAACCAAATGAAAGCACTAGATATCATAGTTAAAAATCTAAATTAAAAAAAAAAGAATTTTATCCTTCATGAAAAAAGGGTTATGCTGTATACGGTGAGCATCACTCTTTAAAAATGGTGTTTATTAAAAAAAACTAGTTTACAAAGGAGATGGAAAAACAAGTGCAATTTGATTCCAAAATTTTTGAAAAAAATATATTTAGAATCTACAAACAAAATGTCACAAATCACTAGTTTGCATCATCTTCAAATTTCTCATGGATTAGCCATTATAGGTGTCTGAAACTAAAGATTTATTTAGAAAAAATCAGTTCAGTGTCTAGTTTGGCTAAAAATTGTAAACCAGTATTATGGGATCACCTTGCATAGGAAAAAAAATAGAAACATAACAAAATACGAAGGAGATACAAAGAGGAACCTATTATTGAATATTGATCCTAAATTATAGGGATACGATCATGGGAAACTTAGACTAGCGAGTCAACTTTATTGGGATGCATAAATCGAAGACATTGTTTTATATCTCCACTATGTTTCATGTGATTCTGTACTGAAAAAACCTTTGGATCTAACCTACACACATGAAAAGAGGGGGAAATGTTGTGTTGTATAGGGGATTTCCTAAGTCAAACCCTTATTTTTCGTTTCCACCTCCATGTACAAAAAATGATGATGATCAAGAGGGAATTCTATAGCTCAATCAAAGGCCAAAACCATAATACTTGACTCAAATGATAAATGATAAATGGATAATGTTACCTTAGGCATGAAACCCTTGTCAAAATGATTTTCACACTATAACTTTTCACAAAATTTGATTGATGGATGCTTGGATTGCTTGATATAGTTGCAAGAGGTTAGTCCACACAACACAATATATTGTTATAGCTAGCATGTAGATGATAGCTCATACATCTAAATAAAAATGGTATGATTGATCATAATAGGTCCTTGTTCATAATTTCTTCCTTCTTCCTTTTTTTTTTGAAGCATGATCTCTATTAATGAAAGTGTTTTAATTATGTTGCTAATTATACCCTTGAATTTTCCTTGACTATTTTTGGGATGAGCTGAATTGTAATTACAAAATTGCTAGTATTTCAAATGGTAAAAAAGACTTGTATTTATATGCTTTTTTTATTTCCCACAAAATTAGTTATCAAAATATAACAAATGAAATTGGATTTTTAAATGTTAAAATGGAAAAAATAATATATTTTAAATTGGTAATAAATAGGTTATACACAGGTGCTAGCACCCTAGTCCATGCCTATTTTGGGCCATTAAGTATCATTA
>VDFB02168118.1:33545492-33910464 GCA_007258455.2 Sequoia sempervirens | reverse complement strand
GAAGGAAAAATCTACTACCCAACTTTGTGTTACTTCATAAAAAATTATTTTGGAGAATCTTACTACTTCACAAAAACCTTTCTCTAGGGAAAAAAGTCTACCCCTCCCTCTCAAAAGAGGAAATCCCTAGAAAAACCCTCCAAATAAAAATAAAATGTATGGACCATGATGATATTTTGATGACTAAGTTCACTATCACAATATGAGATGGGGGTGAGGAGAGTTGTTTGGACAATTCGAGCAATGGTAAAGGTGAGAGGAGGTCAACTAGATTGGCCAATGCGGTGAAGATGAATTAAAATAATAATGTTAAGGGGAATAAGTTTTATTTTAATGAGGAGGAGAAGGCATCATCGGATGAAGAGTACTTCCTTATTCCTAACAAGGAGGAATTGGATACTGAACACTTGGAAATAGGGTTTCATCTTTTGGCAAAGGATCTAGGGGTTTTAGGACCTTCTTCCTATTTCTCCAAGTTTCATTCAAGGAAACCTTAGAGATCTCAATATAGGAATGGAATGAGGGAAAGAGATCTGAAATAAGGTGTCCTAGGGTATGATTAAAGATATAAAGTGGGTTCACCACCACGCAAAGGCTTGGAAAGACAAGAAATGTAAATGATATGCAAAACCTAATTATATGACCTAGAAAATGAACTAAAATCATAATAATAAATTGGAGATAAACAAAAGTGCACCTTGAAAGCTAAGGAAGCTCTTAACAAGGAACGCAATCCTAAAAATCTAAATTTTAAAGAACATTGGGACTCATACGCCAGGTTGGGTGATTTAGTCCTAGCTTAAGGTTTATGGGAAGAAACTAGAATTTCACAATAGTAAGTATGAATCCTTCAAAATCTAAGAAAAATTCTATGCAAGGACTCATATGCCACAACTGGCGTATCAATCTTGTTCTACTTTTTTAGAAATTTAAGATCCAAATGTGTTCTCTTATATCTCCTCTTCCTTCCAAACTTGATTTCTAGATCTAAACCTACTAGAAACCTACAAAACAAAATATTGTATTGATTTTATTATGGGGGGTTTTCCTCGGTCAAACCCCTATTTTTATAATTAAAAATTTATAGAAATAATAGATCTTGAATGTAAATGTGAATGAAAGTCCTAATCTTAAGTGAATATATGAATAGGAGATCTAAAGTGTAATGAAATCCTATTCTAATGTGCTAGAATAAGATGCATGAATAAAACATAAGCATGTTAACTCACTTTGGGAGACCTCTAATCACTAAAATAAGAAAAAAATGCATGTACCTTCCTTTATGTAGAAATTAGAATGATAATGGAGGATTAAATCACCTAGGGAACAAGTCATTAGGCTTGGTTCAATGGATAGTTGCATCTCCCCAACCTAGAATCTATCATGATTCTCCATAGGAAACCATCATCAATCCTTGATAATGCTAGATCATGAATGAAGGTGAGCTTGAAGACCTGAGAAAAAACTAATATGCTTCTCCAAGATTTCAAATTTTCTTGCTATTTTCTCTTGAATACTTGAAAATCTCTCTTGAAGACTCTTGCTTGAAAACTCTAGGATTGATTAGCTCTTGAATCACTTCCTCTAGGTGAAATAATGATTTTGAACCTTATTTTATAGGAACTTCATCTAATTTACCATTTATTAGCTCACAAATGTTGAAATCAACCAAAAATTTGAATTGAAAACCTTAATTTCCCCTCAAACCCTGAAAAGGGGCCACCCAAGACTCATACACAACTTGTGGCATATGGGTCACACCTAGGGGGACTTATATGCCCAAGGTGGTGTATGATTCCTCGCCTTTTTTTTGAGATGAGAAGATACCGAAGTGTTAGAAAATTGAATTCCTTTCTTGATTTTGTTGGGATTTCATTTGAAATAAGCCTTGGGATCCAAAATAAAGGGTCATAGGAGCTCATTAATGATGATTTAAAGGGTCATGAATGCAAGGGTACTAATATAGGTCCAAATTAAGTTTAAAATTGTACCATATCCAAGAAGGGAATACAATTTTTTACACTACATTTAGCCCCCACTATACCTATCTACAAAACCACAATGTTGGGAACCGCATCTTGCAAGACCAATTCATTAGTCATTAAAAAATCCTATTATCTAACTTCTTCCGGAAATCAAATTCAAGGGTTGATATATGCCCCCTTAATTTTGCTTGCTTTATAGAGGTGGAATCAAGGTAATACTCTAACCACATCAAATTACATCAATCATATCATAGGGTATTTCCAAGTAACATACTACATAGTGATAGATATTTAATGAGAATGGAACTGAAATTATGAATCCAATGCAATGAATGACATTAGAAATGGAGCTCTCTAACCCCCAATATGCTACTTCGAATGAAAAAGAACTTTTAACCCTAATATGAAAATGACGTAATTTGAATATATATAAGAGTAAAAGGTGAAGTAACTCATAATAATTTTGGCATTTACTTTCTTTTAGTTTGACCTTTGTGGAGAGTGAGTGATGATTTTGATTGTTCAAGCATACATGTCTCCAATACTTGACAACCTATGCGAGGAGGTTGTGTGAGGCAACCTGCAGTATCAAGTTCAAGCAGATTCTTCTCTACCTTAGCTTAGTTTTCATGCATTTTGGTATGTGTAGGATCATGATGGGCCAAAAAGTGGCAATATGATGGGTATGTAGCTGACGACTATTTTTTTACCCAAAATTGATGAAACAAAAAGGGTTTTTAAATGAGATTCTCAGATTTCCACCAATATAAATTATGCTTTACCTTGAATTTAATAAGTAATTATTATTCATTCTCTATTCAAATTACGACTAAAGTCCCAATTGATAGGCTGATTGAAAAACATCTATAGCTTTCAAACGGTGTCACATTTTTTGAATCCAAAACATGCATCACATTATATGCTTTGCATACTATAGATTAAAAAAAGAAAATGAATTTCATGAAGTTTCTAACTGTGCTGAGGTGGTCGTATTACAATTTTTTATATTTAAAAAATAATAATAAAATTAATAATTAATTATTTACTCTTGGAAAAAAATTACAAAAAAATATGCATCACATTAGGGCATGAGTCCTCTACTTATATCTAAAATATTATAAAAATATATTTTCATTTTATTGTGGTTAGGGTGGTTAGACAGACACCTACTGGTTATTTTTTCCCTGAAATTTAAGTACAATTGCATTGAAATTTCAAAATTTAACCAAATAATTTTTTATTTTAAAAAAAAAACCTATTAGTTTAGAAACTACATTCAATTTTCTATAGATTCTATTCTTAAATATTTTTGAAATAATATAAATAACTTATTCAAATTTTTACGTGAAGTTTCCTAACTCTAATTTTTCTGAATTTTTTGCCACTTAAGGGCCTATTTTTTCCATGATGATCCTGCACATACCCATTTATTTTATGTTTTATGAATTTCAAGGTAGATTTAGGACTGTAGAAAAAAAATCACAAACCATCCCTTTTTCTGCAAATTTGAACCAAAGATTTTTGTTTTGGGGGTCTCTCTTGCACTTCTAGGGTTTTGAAATTATATCGAAAAAATGTATTTCTTGCTTGATATGGGAATAATTGATGACAAATTTTACTTAATGAGGCCTTGATTTAGTTTTTTGAGGTGTTTTACACATCTACATTAGGTCTTGGGCCCTTGCAAACTGAATAAAATGCATTTATCAATGTCTTGTAAAAGTGTTGTAAATTGTTGTAAAAGGCATTCACACTTTTCTAGACTAATAGACCTATTCTTACCCTAGTAAAATATTATAAAATATATTTAATTACATCTTCACGTTAATATATAAGTCTTGTAAATTAAATCTAATTTTAATCTAGTGTTGTAATGTGTTTTACACATTTACATTGGATGTTGTGCCTTTCTAGGATATGTTGACCTTATTTTAATGATGTAAATCATAATTTCACATTGAAATTTGTGTCCCTAGCCATAATTACCATTTACATTGTCATTAATAGGCCCCTATGATCCTATATTGTACATCTTGAGTCTTATTTTGAACAAAGACCTAACATTATCATCATATAAACCTGATTTCTTCACTCCCTAACAATCCAATTGGAAAAAGAGCCCTTGTGGGACCAAGTCACCCATCTGGGTGAATTAGTCACATCCAGGTGGGACTAAGTCACTCAGCTTGGTGACTTAGTCTCATTTGGGCTATTTTCGAGGTTTGGGTGGAAAAAATTAGATTTTAAGTTTATTTTTCCTTAATATTAGACTTAGGGGTCAAATTAATAGGAAAATTAGGTGAATCACCTATAAATAAAAGCTTCTAAATCCTAATTAATAATCAATTCATTATTCATTCCTCATTCATCATGTTCTTAAGTCAACCAAGCTAGGGTTTTAACATTTTAAGTCATCAAGATAGCTTTTTTTTAGATATTCAAGGGAAGATTCTTCCTCTATTGTTTCATAAATTCGAGATCTATCATCATGGAAAGCTTCTAACTCCATTATTTCATGCTTCATTACATGATTTCTTCCTTTTGGTTCAATTAGCTAAAAAGGGTTTTGACCAAGGCAAACCCCCATCCCCTAACATTCAACATTTCTCTATTTCCTTATGTGTTTCTAGATTTAGGTATCTTTAAGACTTGGAGATCATTAAATATTAAGTTTCAATTTTTTTGAAAACATCTCCTTGTTGGATAGGTTAGATATCCACAAAAGGTCATTTGTAAGTGTTAAAAATTAGAGTTTCAGAAGTAGACACCTGGAAGAACAAAAAGTGCAGACCAAGGGCTTTTGTTTCAACTTTTAGATTTTTAGAAAAAGACAAAGTGGAATAAATAACCAACAGTGGAAACTTAGTCCCACTGTAATTTTTTTTCAAATTTTTCTATAGATTCAAATACCCATTAGCTTGAAACGAGCTCTCGTATAGTTTTCTAGATATGGGACTAAGTCACCTAGAATGCTGTAAGTGTCCCACTAGGTCAAAATTTTAGGATTAGTAGCACTTCTAGGCTCTATTACTATCTACAACATGTTTTGAGGCATACCTCTTCAATTTTATAGTTTTTTGTTTCTTTTCATAATCATTTCTAGGTCATTTAGTACATGTTTGAATACAACAATGTGTTTTCAAACATTTTACATTTCTTTAGTTTTGATTCATTAGTCAACATCTTTATCTCAATTCTTTACATTTAGCACATTCCATTTAGGAATATTTTAATCATATTAGCATTGGTCTTGAGTGAAACCCCAAGTTTTTGTGGGATACCTTTCTCCATTTAGGTGAAAAACCCTCAAAATGCAAGTCCCCCCTACAAAAAATTGTGGTTCATTTTGATGAACCTATTTTTTGAATACCTTCTTGTCTGATTTGGATTCCATAATTATCCTAGAATTAGCTTGGATTACATTTTGCATTGGTTAATTTACATTCTAGGGTTTCAAAATTTCGCATTAGTGAAAGTGCATACAGGTTGCATTTTTTGCATCTGAAATCATTGAAATTTTCTAAAATTCTGCATTTGCATCTTAGGTCTACATCATAGAGCACAAAACACAAAAAATCCATCAAAAAATTCTAAAAAATTTGAATTAAAATCACCACTAGGACTCATTGGCCACCTTAGGCGACTTAGTCCCTTTATGCCCTTGAAACTTCCTTTTACAGAACTAAAAACTCTATTTTTAATCTTTTTTTTTCTACCCTTACCTATCTATATAAGCTGGTTGAGTTCCTGTTACATGCATTTCATTAAATCTAGCTTAATTTGGCTCATTTGATGCACTGCTTAATTTCAAAATTTGCATTCCCACATTGTTGCATAGCATAATCAGTCAGTTATCATCTCAAAATTGCATTTCATTTTATGCCTTTACATTGAATTTTGAGTTTGCATAGATTGTTACTTAAACATGTTCATATCTATTCTTTCCACATTTGCAAAGAAAAAATTAGTTAATAAGCATCCTAGTCATTGATTCAATGCATTCCCTAGTTATGATAGTCTCCTTGCACAAGAGAATGACAATGTCAATGCTTGAATCCTTAAACATACATCCCATACTATCTTTCCTATTTGTGTGGATGATGTGATAGAAGAAAATAAAAACATATCTATTCATGATGATCATAATTGTTCTTCTCCCAACACCTCTCCTTTTAGTGAAAAAGGATATAATCATTGAAAATAATGAATATCTTGCTTGTCCTTCTCCTCATCCCCTTTGGAAAGATATTACAACACAAGACAATGCAATTGAAAATGATGAGGATGATAGATTGGTTTTAAATAATGAAATATTTAAGGTCTATAACAACCCTCTTTATGATCCATCCCTTAACTCTCCTATTTCAAAATACACTAGGGAACAATGACATGAGTTCATTAATGATTATGAAAATCATTCTTGTACTTCTCCTAGTATCTCTCATATTTATGATGTTGATACTGATGTTGGAAAACACAATGCATGAAAGTCATGAGAATCTTAGTTATTTGTATTCAACTAGGAAAACCCTTATAGAGCTTGATACATTTCAACCACCGATCATTACCTTTCTTGCGATGAAGTCAATATGGAAGAACCAAACATTGCATGTCAAGAACATCTAGTTTGTAGTTCTCCTAAACACTCTCCTAATAGGGAAGGAATCATGGTACAAAAATGCATGAACAATATCATGTGAAAACCAAAATTCAACCTCACTTTGAAGCATCCTGAATTTCTTGATATGGATCAAGCCTTGACACCAATATTAGGTGCTCTTGATAAGTCACCCTCTACTCCTAAAAACAACAAGGGTACATGTTCTATGATTAGTACTACCAAGCAAAATTATATAGAAAGAAAAAAGAAAATTGAAGAAGCCACAAAGCTATTGGAAGATGCTTCAATAACCTTTGATTTCAAACCTCTATCCAAAGGATAAAATAAGATCATAACAAAAGAGTCTAAAAAGAGCAAAGAGACACTGGTAACAATATTAAAAAATTCAATAGCATCCTCTTTAACCACCTTACAAGCAAAGACAACATCCAAGACAAACTTTGAGGAAATTGAACAACAACTAAATCCAACAAAAAGAAACAAAACAACTTGGGAAAGGATGTGATGATATAGAACAATGTATCCATGTCCCTATAAATCCTCAAACACAACAAAATACTAATGATCTTGGTTATGGTCCATCAAAACAAACACCTTCAATCAATGTTAATACCATCACAAACAATTTTTCTGAGACAACCTTAACCTTGGTACATCCTAAACTAATAGATATCTCATTAAATATGTATCAAGAAAAAACTTTGTTTACTTATCAACATAAATAGCATTAGTTGCTTCTCCTTTCCATGTAATAGTTGTAGGATCATAGCATACTCACTATTGCAAGGAAGAACATATCATCTTCCATTCTAGGCTCACCTTAATCCTACACTAAGTGGGGGCAACGGGTTCAATAGATTTGTCCTCGTATGCCACCTTTCATTGCTTCGTTTGGCTAGTCATTAACCTTTCATGAACGTATAAGAGCAAGCTTGGGATGTGGAAAACATGATTTAATTTGGCTCGCATCTGACATACTTATTCATGATGTAGCTCAATTTGGAAACATATGACTTGGAATAGAGCTTTCAGAATAAGCTCTCATATCTTGTTCTACTTGAAAGCAATTTCTCATAGTAATGGTGTAGCAACCACTTTAAAGTGGGGGCATACATAGATGACATCTTTTTCAAAAATTTCATCGCATGATTTTCCTTTTTTCTTGTGATGTGTCTTGTTCTTGGTGGTGTCATTGGGTTTGATGCCATCCAAGAGTGTATGATCAACTAGCATGGCATGATGCGAATGAGGCATCACATGAGAAACGATCTGACACCTTGATTTGTCCTCTCTTGGAGACATTGGGCACAATGCTCCCTAAAAAGAAGACCTATACTTGAAAAACTCAAAATCCCCTTTAACAAATTTTTTACATTACATTCAAAAAAATTTACAAAAATAATTTTCATTGTGGTGCCTTATCAAAGTTATTAGGAGGATAACTTTGGTATGGTTTGTATAATGGGAAGCCCACACATTACCATGAATTTCTCACTGAACCACTTCTTTAAGAAAACTCAACCCATAGATGACCTGATGTTTTGTCACCCCAAAGTGAGGGCATCTTTGATCGACCTCAATTTTCTTTCCTTTATTTCTAGTCATTGTATGATCATGCATCTTGTCTTGATATAAATCATTGATCTTGTGAGTGTCCTTTTGCATTTATGTTGGTTTGACTTAAGATCTTGGATCTTATGGGCTTGACTAATGCCTTGATATTTTTCATTCTTTGTCATCTATATTGGTATGATTGGACTACTCTTGAATGTCTACTTTAGCATGATTTTGAAGCAAGTTCATCCTCTCACTAAAGTGGGGGCTAAATGTGTCAAAAAAGAATGTATTTCTTGATTGATGTGGGAATAATTGATGACAAAATAGACTTAATGAGGCCTTGATTTAGTGTTTTGAGGTGTTTTACACATCTACATTAGGTCTTGGGCCCTTGCAAACTGAATAAAATGCATTTGTCAATGTCTTGTAAAGGTGTTGTAAATTGTTGTAAAAGATATTCACACTTTTCTAGACTAATGGACCTATTCTTCCCCTAATTCAATATTATAAAATGTATTTAATTTCATCTTCACAGTAATCTAGAAGGATTGTAAATTAAATATAATTTTAATCTAGTGTTGTAATGTGTTTTACACATTCACATTGGATGTTGTTCCTTTCTAGAATATGTGGACCTCATTTTAATGATGTAAATCACACTTTCACATTGAACTTTGTGTCCCTTTCCCTAATTACCCTTTACATCATCATTAATAGGCCCCTATGATCCCCTATTGTGCATCATATAAACCTGATTTCTTCACTCCCCAAAAATCTAACTGGAAAAAGAGCCCCTGTATGACCAAGTCACCCATATGGGTGAGTTAGTCCCATCCAGGTGGGACTAAGTCACCCAGCTTGGTGAGTTAGTCCCATTTGGGCTATTTTCGAGGTTGAAGTAGAAACAAATGGATTTTAAGTTTATTTTTCCTTCATGTCAGCCTTAGGGATCAAATTAATGGGAAAATTAGGTGAATTGCCTATAAATACAAGCTTCTAAACCCTAATTAATAATTAATTCATTATTCATTCCTCATTCATCATGTTCTTAAGTCAAGCAAGCTAGGGTTTTGACATTTCAAATCATCAAGATAGCTTTTTTAGATATTCAAGGGTAGATTCTTCATCTATTGTTGCAAAAATTTAAGATCTATCATCATGGAAAGTTTATAACTCCATTATTTCATGCTTCATTATATTATTTATTCATTTTGGTTTAATTACCTAAAATTGGTTTTGACCAAGGAAAACCCCCATTCCCTAACATTCAACATTTTTGTCTCTTTCCTTGTTTGTTTGTAGATTTAGGTATCTTGAAGACTTGGAGATCATTAAAGATTAAGTTGCAAATTTTTTCAAGATATTTCATTTTTGGATAGGTCAAGAAATTCACAAAAAACTCATTTATAGTGCCAAAAATTAGAGTTTCAGAACCGAACACCTAGAGGAACAAAAAGTGTGGACTGAGGGCTTCCATTTCCACTTTTAGATTTTTAGAAAAAGCCAAAGTGGACTAAGTCACCGACAGTGGTGACCTAGTCCCACTACACATGGTTTTTAGAGTTTTCTATAGATTCAAATACCCATTTGGTTGAAACAGATTCTGGTACAATTTTCCTGATCTGGAATTAAATCGCCCAAAATGGCGTAAGTGTCCCAGTAGGTGAATTTTTTAGGATCAGCAACACTTCCAATCTCTATTCCAGTCTGCAACACCTTTCCAAGTGTACCTCTTTAGTTTTATAGTTTTCCATTTTTTTTTCATAATCATTTCTAGGTCATTTAGTACATGTTTGCATCAATGTTGTGTTTTCAAACATTCTACATTTCTTTAGTTTTCATTCATTAGTCAACATCTTTGTTTAAGTTATTTTCATTTAGGGAATTCCATTTAGGCATATTTTAATAATATTAGCATTGGTTCTGAGTGAACCCCAAGTTTTTTTGTGGGATACCTTTCTCCTTTTAGGTAAAAAACCCTAGAAGTGCAACAAAGCCCCCCCTACAAATATTTGTGGTTCAAAACGTAAAAGGAGAGAGGTACCAAAAATATTAATGGCTCACTCAAGAACAAACCCTTAAGATTCCAATGCAAAGGAGATTAAAATCTATCAAAGGGGATTGTCCTAAACTCTAAAAACTGATAAAAGGGATTCACCACCAAGTGTAAGCTTGGAAAATGCAAGATGTTTGAAAACACACTATGAAATGCAAAATGACCTAGAAAATGACTTAACAATGTAAATAAAACAAAACCAAAAGCTATAAAAAATAAAGTGTGCATCTCAAAATGTGTTGAATATTGGAAAAGACTTTGAAACTCTGGAAATGCTAATTTTTAAGCCTAGTGGGACTCATTTTCCATTCTAGGTGAATCAGTCCCAATTTTGGAAAATTGTACCAAAGCCTATTTTAGCCAAATGTGTATCCAAATCCATAGAAATCTCTAAAAAAATAGATATAGTGGGATTCATTTTCCACTAATGGTGAATGAGTCCACTTTGACTTTTCTGAAAACTTAGAATTGGAATCTATAGCTCTCAATCTACTCATTTTGTTTCTCTAGGTCTATGAATCCAAAACCATGATTTTTTGCACTGTAAGTGATTTTTATCAATATTTTAACCTTTCCAATAGGGAGATGACTTCAAAAAGTTTTCAAATTATTCTTCAATGATCTCCAAGCCTTCAAAGTACCTAGATCTACAACCACATAAAGGAAAGAGAGAAAATGTTGATTGTTAGAGAATGGGAGTTTTCCTTGGTCAAAACCCGTTTAGGTAGATAATAAAGCATGAATATGAAGTAATGCAATTAAAAACTTTCAATGATGATGGATCTTGAATTTTTGCAATAATAGATGAAGAATCTTCCCTTGAATGTCTGAAAAATGATCTTGAATGTTATCTTGATGACCTTGTGAGGACTTGAAATACCTAATCATAGCTTGCTTGACTTGAATATGTGATGAATGAATGAAATAATGATTAGAAGTTTTTTTATATAGAAAATCCACTCAAATGGCCCTTAATTTGATCCCCAAGGTTGACATTGAAGAAAATTAAACTTAAAATCTAATTTTTCCCACTAAAACCCCGAAAATAGCTCAAATGGGACTCATTCACCATCCTGGGTGAATGGGTCCCACCTGGATGAGACTCATTCATCCATGGTGGTGAATGGGTCCCATAGTGGCTCTTTTCCCAGCTGGGATGTTAGGGAGTGAAGAAATCAAGTTTATATGTTGATTTTGTGAGGTCTTTGATCAAAATAAGCCTTGGGATGCATAATATGAGGTCATAGGGGCCTATTAATGATGATAAAAAGGGTGATCAGGGCTAGGGAAACAAAGTTCAATGTGAAAGTATGGTTAAATACACTTTACAACAACAAAATTACGTCCACATAGCCTAGAAAGACACAACATCCAATGTGAATGTGTAAAACACATTACAACACTAGTTTAAAATCAAGTTTAATTTACAAGCCTGCTAGATTAATGTGAGAATGTAGTTAAATTGAATTAAGGGAAAAATAGGTCCATGAGACTTAATAAAGTGTGAAATTAATTTACAACACTTTACAACACCTTTCTAAGACATCAATAAATTTATTTTATTCAGTTTGAAAGGGCCCAAGACCTAACGTGAATGTGTTATTCACAAATTACAACATTAAATCAAGGAAAAACTAAGCCAAAATCCATAAGAAGGACCTGAATGAGTATGAAAATGTCCAAATCCATTTTTCTACATTACATTCAACTTGCAGTTTAGTGAGAGGATGAACTTGCTTCAAACTCACATTAAAGTAGACATTGAAAAGGGGTCCAACCATACCAATGCTGATGACAAAGGATGACAAAGATCAAGGAACTGACCAAGCCTCTAGTATCCAAGATCCCAAGTCAAACCAACAAAAGCATAAAAGGACACACATAAGGTGAATGATTTTGTAGCAGAACAATATATGTGATCATGCAACGACAATGACTAAAAGAAAAAGTGAAATAAGAGATTGTATCAATCTTCGATCATTTGTCCAAGAAAATTTCGATCAAATCTAGGCTATTTGTCCAAAAAATTCATACTCACTTTGAGGCGATGGAACTCTTGGTTGTTTGTCAAGTGAGAAGTTGTAAAAGGTGAGAAACATACACTCATTGCTGGTATGAAGTCTCACACATATAAGTGGCTATGGGTAGAGTCATGCCTCATATTGGGCTTCATGCTCAACCATACCAAAGTTATACATCCTGATAATTTTGATAAGACACCACAATGAAAAATATTTTGTAAATGGTTTTGAATGTCATGTAAAAATTTCGTTAAAGGGGATTTTTCTTTGTTCATGTAAGGTCTTCTTCTTAGGGAGCATTGTGCCTAGTGTCTCCAAGAGAGGAAAATTCAAAGTGTTAGATCATCACCCATGGGATGCCTCATTCACATCATTCCATGTTAGTAGATCATACACTCTTGGACATCAAACCCAATGACACTAAAAGGAAGAGGACACATCAATAAAAAAGGAAAATCATGCCATGAATTTTTTTCCCAAAGATGTTATAGATGTATGCCCCCACTTTAAAGTAGTTGCTACATGATCACTATGAGAAATTTCCTTAAAGTAGCAAATAAAAAATGGTAGTTACATGAAATAGTTACATGAAAGAAGAAATGAGATCCAACTTGGAAAGCTCTATGCCAAGTCATATGTTTTTGAAATGAAGCTACATCAAGTATAATTATGTCACATGTGATTCAACTTAAGACATGTTGTCCACATCCCAAGCTTTCTCTTATATGTTCATGAAGGGTCAATGACTAGCCAAAAGAGACAACGAGAAGTGACATGTAGGGATAAGTCTTCCGAACCTCTTTCCCCCACTTAGTGCAAGAGAAGGGTGAGCCTAAAATGGATGATGATATGTTTCTCCTTGCAATAGAGAGTATGCTATGATCCTAAAACTATTACATGGAAAGTAGCAACAACTAATGTTATTTATTTTGATAAGTAAACAAAGTTTTTTCTTGATACATATTTAATGAGATGTCTATTATTGTAGGATGTACCAAGGTTAAAGTTTTCTTGGTAGAATTGTTTGTGATAGTGTTGGCATTGGATGAAGGTTTTTGCTTGGAGGGACAATAACCAAGATCATTAGTCATTTTTTTCATTTAGGAATTGTAGGGACATAGATACATTGTTTTATAACATCACATACTTTCATAAGTTCAAAAAATATTTCAAAAAGTTTTGTCACTTTTGTTGAATTTGGTGGTTGTTTAATTGCCTCAAAGTTTGTCTTGGATGTTTTCTTTGCTTTTAAGGAAGTTGAAGTGGATTCTTTTGACATTACCTCTTTTTCTCTTCTGTTTTTAGATTCTTTTGTTATGATCATGTATTCCCCCATGGATGTAGAAATGAAATCAAAGGTTTTCAAAGCCTCTTCCAATAACTTTTTGGCTTGTTCAATTTTCTTTTTTCTTTCTATATCATTTTGCTTGGTACTGATCATAGCACATGTAACATTTTTGTTTTGAGGATTGGAAGGAGACTTGTCATAAACTCCTAACATTTTCTTGAAGGCTTGATCCATATCAAGTAATTCAAGATGCTACAAAGTGATGTTGATTTCTAGTTTGCACATGATATTGGGGTATGTACAGGATCATCATGGACCAAAAAGTGGCAATATGATGGGTATCTGGCTAATGACTATTTTTTTACCCAAAATTGATGAAATGAATTTTTTTTAAAGGAGATTCTCACCTTCCCACCAATATAAATTATGCTTTACTTTGAATTTCATAACTAATTATTATTCATTTTCTATTCAAATTATGACTAAAGTCCTTATTGATAGATTGATTGAAAAAAATCTATAGCTTTCAAATAGTATCACATTTTTTGAATCCAAAAAATGCATCATATTCAATGCTTCACATACTATAGGATTAAAAAAAAGAAAAATTGAATTTCATGAAGTTTTGACCAAGTTAAGGTGGTCAGACATAAGACCTTTTTATATTTTTTAAAAGTTGTAATAAAAAAATCATAATTAATTATTTCCTTGGAAAAAAATTGCAAAAAAATATGCATCACATTGGGACATGAGTCCTCTACTTATATCTAAAATCTTATAAAAAAATATTATCATTTTATTGTGGTTAGGGTGGTCAAACAGACACCTACTTCTCATTTTTTCCCTGAAATTTAAGCACGCATTGAAATTTCAAATTTCACCAAATAGATTTTTTTTAAACAAACCTAGTAGTTTAGAAAGTACATTTAATTTTATATAGATTCTATTCTTACATATTTTTGAAATAATATAGATAAATTATTCAAATTTTTACGTCAAGTTGCTTAACTCTAATTTTTCTAATTTTTTTGCCACTTAAGGGCTTATTTTTTCCATGATGATCCTGCACATACCTTGTGTTGATGTTTTCTTGCACCATGATAGCTTCCATATTAAGATAATTTTTAGTAGAACTACAAACTATATTTTCGTGACATTAAATTTTTTGTTCTTCCATATTGACTTCATCACAAGTAAGAGAATGATCCATGGTTGGATTTTCGTGTTTGTAAATGATGGTGTTTCTTTGTTCAATAATTTTTTTGTCATGATTCTCATCAATGGGATTTTTTAACACTATAATATCTTCTTCATTAATAGGAGAGTTATTGGGATAAAGGGAAATTTTATTTTTGTCTATAATGCCATTATTTTTCTCTAAGGTCTCTTTCTCTAGTGCCATGATTTTTAACCTAGTAGGAGATCTTTTAGGAAAGTGAAAAACAATAGATTCATCACATTTCATGGTTGGATTTGATAAAGTAGCTTTCATATCTCATAGGAGAGGCATCAAGAGAAGGATAACTAGGAGTTTAACGACTACTAATGAGTGGAATTTTTTGTTCAAATAGGTCTTCCCAAATGGTAGAGGCATCAGGAGAGGGAGGAATAAGATTCTCATGAGTATCAATAATGATATCTTCTAACACTAAACTATCTTCTTCATGTCTAGAGAATATATTAGGAGAAGGTTTGATTGTCATGATTATCTATGTTCACATTCCCAATTCCTATAAAATTTTCTTGAGTAGGAGAGGTATGGTTTTCATAGCTCTCAAATATCAACGTATCCTCCTGTAGTACTCCTCTGGCTAAGGAGTCGGAAGAGAAAGATAGGTCAAGGGCTTCTTCTGGTATTTCATACGTAGAGATTGAATTAATTAAATAAGGGTAATATTAATTATTAAAATATTAGATCAAATTGTATTTAAATATTTAATTATTTAATTTATTTTTTTGAAAAAGTCATGAGTTTATTAAATGTTAATTAAATAATAAAATTGTGTTTATATTTTAACTAATTATCTTATTGAGGGTAATTGTTAGAATAAATTAAATAAATTATTTAGATAATGTGCTTTGTAAATAAAAGTTGTAAAAAGCAGAAATTAAAACAAAAAAATATTGAAAATAAAAAATAAATTAAATAATTAAATATTTAAATACAATTTGATCTAATATTTTAATAATTAATATTACCCTTATTTAATTAATTCAATCTCTACGTATGAAATACCAGAAGAAGCCCTTGACCTATCTTTCTCTTCCGACTCCTTAGCCAGAGGAGTACTACAATACATGTTTTTGGCATTTTATTCCTAGGGTTTGGTGAGTTGCAACATATCATTTTGTTCATTGATCATCCCTCCTTTTATTTCCATTTCCTTTCATTTCAAGGTTTGATTACCAAAATGGGGTTTGACCAAGGCAAACCTTGTTCTACTAACAAAACAACATTTTTTCGCTCTCTTTAGTGTGTGATTTTTAGATCTAGGATGAAGAGACATTGAAAAGTAATATTCTAAAGAATTTTTCAAGGTTGCAAATTTATCGAAGTTGTCACCTTGTTTAGGAGATCATTAAAATACATCTATAGAGAAAAATTTAGCAATTCATATTCAAAAACCAGGCTGAGAGGATAGAGCATATGTTGAAGAGAAGATTAGGTCTTGATCCTTTAAAAAATCTAGGTAGGACTAATATTCCACTTCTAGTATATGAGTCCCAGTTTATGTCATTTTCTATATTTCTAAAGATCCATACTTTCCATCATCAGATTCATGTTTTAGCCCAAAAACCCTAGACTGGGACTAATATGCTCAATCTACATAGGAGTCCCAGTGTTCCCTAAAATTAATATTTTCAGTATTTTAGACTTCATTTCGAGCTGCCACAAGTTTCCAAGTGCACCTTTCTGACTCCCCAATTTTCTATTCTTTTTTGCATTCATTTCTAGGTCATTTAGTGAATCTTTCCATATCATTAGGTTTTGAGATACGGTCTTGCATGTTATTTGTCTTTCCAAGCCATTGCTTGGTGGTGGACCACTTTTTAGTCTCGGATCATACCCTAGGAAAAAATTTGGTAGATCTCTTTCCTTCATTCCATCTTTGGATTGAGATCTGTAGGATTTCCTTGAGTGAAACTAAGTGAAATAGGTCCAGTGCTCCATCTCCCAAAATATTTAGAGAGCATCCACATATTTTCTAGGTTTCAAGAAATAGAAAAATTTAGGGCCAATAAAAAATTAATCAAAATGTTTGGGAAAAAATTATAAAAAATATCCTTGTCTAACTTCACTATAATACACATATTTTCCACAAAATAAATTAGAAAAAATATTTTATTTAGGTCAAAATACATTTTTCATACATGTGCATGTTATGGCCCTAAAAGGTGACATTAAAAAACTAGTTTTGGTAAATCCTATACAAAATTAACTTATTGCATTTAGGTATTAGAGTAAAATATATATATGAAAAATAGACTCAAAATCATATATTTCACATCAATATAGCCATATTGTGATGGTTTAAGTGTGGTATTTTTGTTCTTTCCACTAATGTTCAAACTTCCTTTGGGTGTAATGGTTGACTATTTATGTTGGAGATGAAGTCCCCCATTTGTGAGCTCACTAGTTCATAGCTCCAAGTTAAAAGAATATAACCCTCTTTAAAAGTAATAATTAAAAAATCCTATAAATCATATTACTAGACTTGATCTTAAGATTCTACATGCAAATGCTTCAATTTTTTACTCAAAGTATGATAAAATTTTATTTGTAGGAAAACACTTCCAATTTTCAGCCAAAAAGTGGACACAACTTCTTGCATAATTTTAAATGAATACGCTAATGTTTTTATATACAATAACATAGCACACAAATCAACACAAATGTGCACAAGTTTGGCTCACACTGACTAGTAAAAAGATAATGAGGTGTAAATTTAATTTAAAATTTTAAAATTTGAAGATTGAGATTTTTAATTATAGAAATGACTAGGGTCAATTTCACACTTGTGGGTCTAATCTCATGCTACAAATTTGGGGATCTATGGATTTGCATACAAACATCAGAGATAATTCATAAAATTTGAATATAATGATTACATGAACTAAATTTATGCAAGAAAATATGCCTTATAGCTTGGTCATTGTATTGAGGACACCATAATCAAACTGCATCAAAAACATAAGATAAAGGGGCATGGATACATAAAATTTTCACCATTAAATTCTCCCCACACTTTGATGTTGTAGCATTGGAAATTGTACTCCCTTTTAGGTAAAAGCACAATTTCATGCTCTATTTGGAACCAACTTGAGTGACCTTCTCATTAATGCATTTAGAAATTTCCTAAGTGCTAATCTTTTCCTATGAACCTAGGAGAGTGTGTCTACACTACCCTCAAAGGTGTTTCATCAATTCACATCATCAATTCAATGCTAACAAGTTCCCTAACTATACAAAAGTCATGATATCGATAAACCCTAGACATCCATATCAAGTTTTATTAAAGTGTGAAGAATCCAAACTAGGGCATAGGGTGACCTAGTCCACCTGAATTCTTTAAGAAGAAACTTGATTTCCCATGTTTTTCGGTCTTTAATTTAAGAGATGGAATTTTAAATTTGGGCCTTGGCCAAAATTTCATCCTGAAAATTTAAATTTAATCATGTTTTCCTAAACATTAATTTATCCTAACTTCCACTATATAAAATTAATTAGTATTTAAAAATTAAGAAGATGAATATTGAGAAAAATATACTCTACCAAAATAAATTTGAAATTGCAAGTTTTCAAGGATATTTTTAGATTTGATAAAGTTTATTAGGGTATGTGTAGGAACATGATGGGCCAAAAAGTGGTTATATGAGGGGTATGTGTAGGGTATGTGGCTGATGACATTTTTTAACCCAAAATTGATGAAATGAAAAGGGTTTTTAAATGAGATTCTCAACTTTCCACCAATATAAATTATGTTTTACTTTTAATTTAATAAATAATTATTATTCATTTTCTATTTGAATTACAAGTAAAGTCCTAATTGATAGGCTGATTGAAAAAATCTATAGCTTTCAAACAGTATCACATTTTTTGAATTTGAAACATGCATCGCATTCTATGCTTCACATTATAAGATTAAAAAAAATGAATTTCATGAAGTTTTGACCAAGTTAAGGTGGTCAGACATACAAGTTTATATATTTTTTAAAAGTTGTAATAAAAAAATCATAATTAATTATTAAATACTTGGAAAAAATTTACAAAAAAATATGCATCACATCAGGACATGAGTCCTCTACTTATATCTAAAATCTTATAAAAAAATATTATCATTTTATTGTAGTTAGGGTGGTTAGACAGACACCTAGTTCTTATTTTTTACCTGAAATTTAAATAATACTGCATTGAAATTTCAAATTTTCACCAAATATATTTAAAGAAATAAATAAACCTAGTAGTTTAGAAACTACATTCAATTTGCTACAGATTCTATTCTTACATTTTTTTGAAATAATATAGATAACTTATTCGAATTTTTACAACTTGCCTAACTTTGATTTTTCTAAATTTTTCGCCACTTAAGGGCCTGTTTTTTCCATGATGATCCTATACATACCCATTACAATTATTGGAGTTTTATGTCAATAAAATAGCATGATGGAATCTAGGTTTGGAAATAAATTTTGGTCATTTTCTACAACCCAATTTGACTTTGTTTCAAAGTGTTCTCATCATCAAGCTTCAAATTAATTGCTACCCAAAGCGAGGTATTGTTTGGTTTCAAATTTTCCAAAGGGTATTTAACTTTCTTTAGGGTTGATCTCACCATTATCATTTAGGAATCCTCCTCTAACACATTTGAGTAGGATTTTATGTATTTTGGCTCATTAGAGTCTTAGACACACTTAAGATTAGTGTTGATACTTAAAAATTTCTCTCTAGGAAAGCAACGTCCTATTGGAATTTTCATAGATGTGGGACCTAATATTTTTTTGTGAAGAAAATTTCAAGATTTTAGACGTTGAATCCTCAAATATTTTAGGGGAAAGCGGGGGAAGGAAATGTAGGAAAAGTTGAAATAAAAAGATAACTAAGGCGACACATTGAAATTAATTTGGTATTCACTCCTAACTTGCATAATATACATGAAAACCTTCAAAACATTACAAATAATTTAAAAGAGCACATGCATGATTTAAATCCTACAATATTATCAAAATCTTGTACTATAGAATCAAAGAACATAAATAACAAGAAACCATTGATTTCACAAAGTTTGACATAGAACAATGTACATCCATTTCATTGTTGGGTGGAGAACAAATTACAAAGGCCAAAGGGCATAGTACAAGGTATTCAATCCTTCCCATGAGGGCCACCTATTAAGGTCTTGGAAATGAAAGAAAAAACTGTTGCTATTTGTATCCAAGTATACAAAAATTACAATATGTTCTTTTCAAAGAGTTAATTAATCTAGGATTTGAGAGCCAAGAGCTCACAAAATATGAGAACCTTTAATATATAAGTGTTGTAGCCTTGCATGGCTAAGACCTTTGAGACAAGGAAATGATGAAATTTGGAGACTTGTTAGACAACTAGAGTCTCCCTGCTCATTTTCATGATGAAGCCTTAGTAATAGAATTAGATCTTGGACGAGCTTCGTCTTGCATGCATATATGATCTACAGATCTCATGCATGGCACAGCCTTAACACCAAGCAATCTGTTGATTTCAATGCATGCCCCATTTTAATTTCTCATGAAGTCTTTGTTGGGAGTAGGGCCCATCCTCTCAGATTAATGACATATTGTTTTCCCATGAAGGGGACTCCTTTAATATTTGAAATATTTGGTGGTGCCACATGGAGGTTAGCACTCCCTTTTTAGAACCTCAACTACCTCTTATGTGTCAACAACATTAGATCCACCATGTTTCTCCTTAGCATTATCTCTAACAAGTGTTGAGCATTTCTTGTGGTGGATGAGGGTGAGGGCACCATGTGTTGTGCTCACCATAGGAAAGTTGATACATAAGAAAACATTTTCAAAGGGCCCAGAGGAAGAGAGAAGGGCCATATAAGATGCCTAGCTTAAAAAATCATGCTTTATATGGGAGTTAATTCTCATATCATAAGAGAATGAATCTAGTCAAGAGTTTTGGTGACTATTAGGGGTAATTTTCTTGTAGATGAAGAACCCAAACTCTCTAGTTTGTAAAAAAAAAAAAGCAATGATGCAAAAAGGGAAGGCCTACTACATTTATAATTTTTGAAGGGCGGCCTTCAAATGCATCCATTTTTCTTCTAAATATTGAGTCATCTTCTTCAAATATTTGAAAGCTTTGTCCAAGAAAACTATCTTAGGTTAAAAGAGACACTCCTCAACCTTTGTATAATTTCCCATATTTGAAACTTGAGTTGGGTGATGGGTTGCAAAATAGCTTCCACTTAAGAGATGTATGTTTGGGTCAAGCTTGCAAAGATACTTTGGTCATTTTATTTTGCGACCAGTAGCCCCTTGATTTCTTTTTCAAATAGGACTGTGTTATCGAAGCACAATAGGGAGGGAATTCCTAATTAGGTCAATTATTCAATGTTTTTGTTCATCTCCCAAACCACTTTCTCTAAGGCATCTACATATGCCTTAGATTTGGACTTCACCATATTGTAGCTCAAAAATTAATTGACCTTACCCAATGTGTACCTTCGATTGCAGATCCCTACTATCTAGAGCTTCTCATCCATTGTAATATATAACTTCTCAACTTTGAGTCATAACTATTTGAACTTAGGAGATACAAAGGGGTATGTGCAGGATCATGATGGGCCAAAAAGTAGTGATATGATGCATATGTGTAGGGTATGTGGCTGACAACTTTTTTTCTACCCAAAATTGATGAAATGAAAAGGATTTTTAAAAGAGATTCTCATATTTGCACCAATATAAATTATGCTTTACTTTGAATTTAATAAATAACTATTATTCATTTTCTATTTGAATTATGACTAAAGTCCTGATTGATAGGTTGATTGAAAAACATCTATAGCTTTCAAATGGTATAACATTTTTTGAATTTGAAACATGCATCACATTCTATGCTTCACATACCATAGGATTAACAAAAAATGAATTGCATGAAGGTTTGACCAAGTTAAGGTGGTCAAACATACGATTTTTTATATTTTAAAAGTTGTAATAAAAAATTCATAATTAATTATTTACTTGGAAAAAATTATAAGAAAATATGCATCACATCGGGACACGAGTCCTCTACTTATATCTAGAATCTTATAGAAAAATACTATCATTCTATTGTAGTTAGGGTGGTCAGACAGACACATACTTCTTATTTTTTCCCTGAAATTTAAGTACACTACTACATTGAAATTTCAAATTTTCACCAAATAGATTTAAAATAAATAAATAAACCTAGTAGTTTAGAAACTACATTAAATTTGCTACAGATTTTGTAACGCCCACCATGCAAGCCCCAAAGAACAAACAAATAAAGAATGCAAATATTTTTTTTTTTAAAGAAAAACAAATAATCAATAAACCAAATATTAAATGATCATATACATACACATATACTTCATTTCATTACAATACAAATAACATAACTGACTATGTTCTTTAGGGCACATGAGGTCACATCGAAATAAACATTACAAAACATCAACTCATAAGATATCAAAGGAACTATTAATGACAACATTAGATATATATATACATAGTGTCCATCATAAGGTAAAACCATAAAGAATCTCATAGCCAAATAAGGATACAAGGTTGAAATTACATTACAACATCTTTCAACTTATACATCATACCCATATAGTTTACATCATGATTCCCAATCATGTGGGATGAATACAATATACAAGATTATCAAAGTGCATAGAGATCAACTGGTATAAATCTTCAAAAGGATGAGACTGAGCCAACGAACGCTGATGGGGAACCCAACAGTGTGCGGAGCATGTTCCACCCGACCACGCCCGTGCTAAGAGGTGATAGAGAAGTAACTCCGACCAAGACTGTCAACTGAAGTACAAACATACAAGAAGTACCAACATAGATCCAAAACACAATACTCCAAATTACAATGAACAAACAATAACATCATATCACAGTACCATAAAAATACAAGATCGTAAATCAAATATAAATGAGATCATACAAGACCACAAAGTATACTAAAGATGTATTAAAACAATAATAATAAATCCATTTAAATCCATTGAACAATAATCCAAACCAACTCCCATAACCTACTTCTAGAGGAACACAATAAAATAAAACACATGGGCAACTAGGGGAGAGTGTCATCACATAGATCTATATGGGCTATCCTTTGCTCTTCCTCCCAACTTGAGGCGCCGGTCCCATCTATGGCTATCCTGTGCCCTTCCTCCCAACTGGAGGCACCGGTCCATAGGGTGACTCATGCGGAGCCGTAAACCTCTCGTGAAGATGAGGTCACGACCTTGCCGACCATGGCCTTCTCAGCCTTCCATTAGTCTGTGGAAGCACTAATGAAGACGATGCATCCATTTTTTTAAATCTTATAATGATGTTACTACCCAACCCTCCTAAGTTAATTATTAGGTTTTCACTTGATTAATAACTCACTCGTGGGTTATCCTGTGCCCTTCCCCTTAAGTGGGGCGCCGACCCCCACGAGGAGCCACTCTCCCTAGAGACCCAACCAAAACCAAAAAGAAACAAGGGTTGTACGATTCCAATCATAAACATTGAAATGCAACAACAAAATTATTACACGAGGCATAACTCATCTCGCAAATTAAATACCATAACAAAATCTCATAACTCGGTACACCCCATTCATAATACTTAACAGAAACTCAAGATGAAAAGTTATAAATTCAACAAAATCACAATCCTCTGGAAGACTACAGTTTCAAAATACTTTCACAAATTAACAGGGTTTCCACATCAATGAACTAACAATGTCCCAAACCCAATAAGCCTACAAGACTCAACTTCATAAAAAGATAACTTATTTAATTCCAAAATAAATTCCATTTCCATGATATTCACACTAAAACAAGAATTAAATAATCAATGCTAACCTATATTCATAAATTGCCTTTTTACTAGATTATCCTATCAAAATTCATAATTTAACAAATTAACAAAAATTCCTTTCTATTTCCATATTTTCACTATAATTTTATTTTGTTCACACCAGAAAAATAAACAAACTGATCTCAGATAGAATTAACTGATAAATTTAACAGTTAAATTAGTGAAATCTAATTAAATGAATTAATGAATATATATAATTATAAATATATATATATACATATATATATATATATCTATAAAAGTATACATGCACATTAAAAGTTATAAAGAATTTTCATTTTAATAACAATAACCATATGTCATTTAGAATGGGAATAAATCCCATACAAAAAAACACAGAAGAAACTACCTGGACATGGACAGTCTACAGACTGTTCACGACAGTCTGAAGGACTGCCATGGACAGCTTGCAGACTGTTGCATGGTATAGATTGGCTGGGTGGTGGGTACAGCCAAGGGCAAACCAACACCCAGTTTATGATTTAATAGTATCGAACAAAATACAATGACTCGACGGAAATTAGGCAAAATTCGAACACTTAAGAATTTAATTTACATTCAACATTTTTATATGCATATATATATATATATATGTGTATATATATATTTATATATATCATATATATATATATATACACTGTAATTTGAATATCTTGAAGACAGAGAATGATAAACACTGTACAATTTATTGTGCATGTTTGTATACAAAAGAAATGTTTTATAAAATATATGCATAAACAAGAATATCACAATCCTAGAAATTCATTGAAAGGAAATTGTTCCTTATACATATATTTTTTTTTTAAAATGAATCTACAGTAATACCGTTCATTTCCAAATTTCAATCAAAATTTCTTTTTTATAAACAACAGTCCAGAACCCAACAGAAATTCCTTTTTAACCAATAACAATCTCGATCCCCAGTTAAATTTCCATTGATTAAACAATACTCCAATAGATTTTCTTTTCACAAACATTTGATTACCAACCCTAGATGAAAATTTCATACACAGAAAAACAATTTCTATTTTATTTGATGCTACAGAAAATTTAAAAAAAAAATGAAAAGAACTTGGCATCCTATGCCTATAGAGAATTTGTAGAAGCCTTATCCCTTTTTGCAGAGCTGAACCTTTCCTACCAATTGTTTCTAGCAATAGATCCCTAAATCCTCCCTCAAACTATACCTTCTTCCTCTTTAATTTCTCCAGAAAACAGAATAAGAATCCAATGACAGAAAATGGTTGAAAGCAAAATTTCTCCAGAATTCGAACAATAGAATTCCCCAACAAAGGAAACCCCTTAATAAAATCAATACCCAGGAAACCCTTTCAATTTCCTCTTCCCGTGAATACAAGAGGTCACGTCACAAGAATAAAATGAATAATAATTGTTACCCCCAAATATTCATTCTTTTTGTTTCCTTTTTGCATGCCTTTGCAATTCATTTTCTTTTATTATGCACTTGATTAAAAATTAAATAGATTTAAATCCACAAAATTGAACTTTTATTTATTTATTTATTTATCATCTCCACAATACTTCATATAATTACTTGCACATTAAAATAATTAAAATCAACCATTTGTAAGATTCAAAATAAATTTAATATTTTTACAACTACTACTAACATTTATCTATTGCTTTATTTATTTATTATTTTATATTTTATTTTATTAATTGTTTAATTATTTAAATCACAACATAAAACCATACACCACATTAGATAAGTCATAAAATCACAATCACATGCAAAGACCAATGTAACAACAAAATGGCTATGCACAAATCAAAAAGGTACAAGACAATTGACAACTTGGAACGGGGTTACTTCCATGTCACCTTTGTTCAACTTCCTACCATTGGGTTGGTTCAATGCTCACCCAGACCTATTGAAATAGGTGGAATCGAGTCTTATTCCTGCAAAGCCTGCATCCAACAAGGTGATACACATCATATATACATATAATCAATTACAAAGCATTGTGAGAAGGATTTGCAGTGTAGCAGGGCACCCACGAACGAGTGATGCTACCTGTCCCCTCACCAATCATATCATCATCTAATGCATTATAAAATTACATTAATCTGCATCACATCATCAATTACTATTCTCTAGTCTACTGCATTCCAAATAACTCCATCAAAACAATCGTAATAAAAATGTCACTATAATATCCATGGCAACATAAGAGTAATATAGTCAGTAAAAATCTAAGCTACCACAATATAATATTAGTAGTATCATCAAAACCACAATGTGCAAAACAAAAAACCCACAGATAATGTCAAGAACAAGCAGTAACATGAGGGGTATTACATCCTCCCCCGCAAGAATTTTGCTTACTCCTGGAAGCCAGTAAAAAGATAAGGATAAGAATCCCTGATGCGAGAGGCATCCTCCCATGTAGCTAAAGCCTCATCATTAGGGTCCCACTGAACCCGCACCTGATCAATTTCTCTACCTCTGAGGGTAAGTCGCTGATGCTGAAGCACAACCACGAACTCGAGAGCTAGTTGCCCGTCCTCGACCTGAAGAGCATTCCAATCTAGAACATGAGTAACATCAGGAAAATATGGTCTAAGAATAGAAACATGAAATACATCATGGATCCATGATAAACTGGGTGGAAAAGCTAAACAGTAAGCAACAGGTCCAATCCACTCCAACACCTCAAAGGGTCTAACGAAGCGAGGCGTAAGCGTCGAACCCTTTCTGTAATGAATAGGGCTCGTCTGCGGGTGCACTCGAAGGAACACCCGATCACCCACTGCATACTGTCGATCAACTCTATGAGCGTCAGCATACTTCTTTTGTCTATCCTGAGTAGCTACAAGATGCTCCCAAATGTGAGCCACCTGCTGCTCCATATCTCTAAGCATTTCAGGCCCAAGAAGCACCCTATCCTCCAACTGATCCCAACTCAAAGGAGTACGACAATGATGACCATACAAAGCTTGAAAAGGAGCCATACCAATAGAACTATGGTATCCATTGTTATATGCAAACTCAACCAAGTACAGATAGTCCTCCCAATGCGATTGTTGATCCATGACATACATATGAATCATATCCTCTAGCACCTGGTTAACTGTCTCAGTTTGACCATCAGTCTCAGGATGGTAGGAAGAACTGAAATTCAACTTAGTTCCCAAAGACTGTTGCAAGGATGTCCACAATGCAGATGTGAATACAGGATCTCTATCAGAAGTGATCCTCCGTGGTATCCCATGCAATCTAACTATATCATTCATGAACACCTTAGCAACATAAGATGCTATATACAAAGATCAAATAGGAGAAAAATGAGCTACCTTAGTCAATTTGTCAACTATGACCATAATAGCATCATGTCGTCTAGATGACATAGGCAATCCAACAATGAAATCCATGGAAATAACATCCCATTTCCATTCTGGAACAAGGTGAGGCTATAACAACCCTGCTAGATGATGATGTTCTGCCTTTACCCTCTGACATTCAAGACATCGAGCCACAAAGTCAGAAATATATCGCTTCATTCCGGACCAAAAATAAAGTGAACGCATATCCGCATACATTTTCTTAACTCTAGGATGTGTTGCATAAGGTGCTCGATGAACTTCTATCAAAATTAGGGTACAGAGACCCTCAGAAGGTGGTACATACAACTGTCCAGAGAAACAGAAAAGCACCATCTGAATCCAATGAATAACCAGCAAATTTCCCCTCCAAAGCTCTACCTGATTCCACCTCAGCTTTCACCTTGGAATACCAACTATCTGAAGGAAGGGTTGTGAGAATCTGACTCTTCAAATCCACCTCAAGGTTCATTGCAGAAACTTCATGCCTACGTTGACTCAAAGCGTCTGCCACCACATTTTCCTTACCCTAAATATACTTAACTTCAAAATCCTATTCACACAAAAATTCCATCCACCTCCTCTGTCTTGCATTCAAATTTAGCTGTGTGAAGATGTATTGCAAACTCCAATGATCTGTATGCAACTCAAACCGGTTCCCTAACAAAAAGTGCCTCCATCTCACAAGAGCATGAACAACTGCGGCCAATTCAAGGTCATGTGTGGGATAATTGAGTTCATGATCCTTTAATTTCTGAGATTCATAGGCAATCACTCACCCATCCTACATCAACACAGCTCCAAGACCCTCCAAAGAGGCATCAGTACAAACCATGAAATCACCTGAAGGATCTGGCACTACCAAAATTGGAGCACTAGTCAGTTTTTCCTTAAGCGTTTGGAAAGCTAACTGACACTGCTCTGCCCAAAGAAATTTCTTTCCTTTCCTCTGAAGTGATGTGATAGGATGTGCAATCCTTGAAAAGCCCTGCATGAACCACCGATAATACCCAACTAGCCCCATGAAACTGCAAATTTCTGAGACATTAGTGGGCACGAGCCAATCTATGATAGCTTGGATCTTAGCAGGATCCACAGATATTCCCTCACCAGAAATCACATGGCTCAAATACTGAACTTTGGTCTTATAAAAGTCACACTTTGCTAGATTGGCATACAACTGGTTGTCCCTTAAGCACTGCAAAACCTGCTTTAGGTGCACCTCATGTTCCTCCATAGACTTAGAATAAATCAAAATATCATCAAGAAACATGAGGACGAACCTATCCAAGTAAGTTTGAAACACCCCATTCATTAGACTCATAAAGACTGAAGGTGCATTCGTTAACCCGAACGACATCACTATGAACTCATAGTGTCTGTACCGAGTGAGAAATGCAGTTTTATGAATGTCAACCTCTGCTATCCGCAACTGATGATACCTTGATTTAAGGTCAATCTTGGAAAATACCTTTGCCCCTTTTATCTGATCAAAGAGGTCATCAATCCTAGGAAGGGGATAATGATTCTTTACTATTACCTTGTTCAATTACCGGTAATCGATACAAAGACGGAGAGAACCATCCTTCTTTTTGACAAAGATCGCTGGTGCTCCCCAAGGAGAAACACTAGGGCGGATAAAACCCTTAGCTAACAATTCCTCCAACTGCAGACAAAGTTCTTGGAGCTCCTGCATGGTCATCCTGTAAGGAGCCCAAGAGATAGGCTCAGCTCTAGGCACCAGATCTATCCTAAAATCCACCTCTCGCTTAGGAGGCATACTTGGTATCTCACTAGGAAAAAGATCAAAAAATTCTACAAGGAGAGGGTAATCATTCAATGACACCTCACGGCTAACCTCCGACTCAAGGTCACTAACCGATACTACAAAGAGCTGACAACCCTGATGAAAAAACCTTTTTAACTACATAGCTGAGATCATTCTCAAAGAAACAAGCCTCTGAACACCCACAATTTCCACCTCTTTCCCAAAATCATCCACACACTGCATTGCTTTACGGCGATAATCTATCAAAGCACGATGTGAGCTTAGCCAATCCATGCCCAAGACTACAACATAAGAACCAAGTGGAAGAATTCTAAGGTCCACCTTCGTCGACATTGCCCCTAACTATAACCTACAACCTTGCACAAGCTTTTCAACCATAACCTTAGATCCTGAAGCTAATTCAACCTGCCACTTTTTGCTTTGCTTAATTGCCCCAAGTTTACATCGCTCAACTATTAAAGGAGATATAAAATAATCAGATGCACAAGAATCAAAGAGTACTAAAATGTTAGACTTATGCAATAAACCTATAGTCTCAACGACGGTGCTCTAATGATCTGCCTGACGATTATCCACTGTTGTGAAGACTCAGTAAGATCTCCCTGCATCTCTCACTATCGGCTCAGACACAGCCAGTTTCTGACTAAACTCTGAAGCACTCTTCTAAGGACACATCCTAGCAATATTCCGCTGCTGCCCACACGAGAAACATCTAGAACCTCGACCAAAACCTCTTCCCCTGGATGGAGCATTCGATTGCTGGAAACTCCCACGACTAGGTGGAGACTGAAAACTCAATGCAGGTTGCTCCTGACGTGTACGATTCTGGTTCTGATCCCTGTGAAACTGAAAGTGGCCACCCTGCTGAGAAGTAGTATTCTTGTGCTTTGGTTGAGATTGCTACTGCTGACCCCCTTTTGAAGGCACAAAACGGCTCTTAGAAGGTCCTGCTGCTTGTGTCTGACCCCCTTGAGAAACAGCTCTAGGAGTGGGAACACTACCAATCTGCACTCCTACATGACCACCCAAGGCCATAGCCAAGTTTTCTTCCACCAAACGAGCCTTTTCGACAGCAACTTCCATTGTTTTCAGTTCAAAGACTCATACACCACCACTAATGCGAGCATTCAAGCCTCGAACAAAATGTTGAACCAACATTCCTTCATCATGACTAAACCTTGCATACTATTTCAGTTCATAGAAGCATCGCTCATACTGTTCTACTGACATTTCCATTTGCTTAAGATCGTGGAATTCATCTACCCTGTGCTGCCTCCAATGATCTGAGAGGAAGCGAGCCCTGAACCTTTCTAAGAAAAATTCCCAAGTGACCATACTGATATCCATATGCAACTTTTGTTCCTCAAGCTGCCACCAAGTGGACGCAAAACCCCGCAAATGCATAACAGCACATCGAGCCTTGGTATTACTACCGTAGGGGTGCATTGCGAAGCATCGGCCCAAATCAATTAACCAGGTCTCAGCTTCCAACCCTCATCCGAAGCCATCGAAGGTAGGTGGATGAGCTCTCATTAAATCCCTCATATGGCCTGCTAATAAAGCATCCTAATCAACTAAAGCACCCCTATGCCTTGGAGACCTTTCTCTTTCTCTCTCAACTAGCTAATCCCCATCAGGTCTAGGACCCAATCTATCAAGAAGCTCACCCAGAAGACGCTGCAACTGACCATCCAACCCCGGCTGTTCCAGGTTCTGTCCACCACCAGACAGATTGTTCTGAGAATTTTGTTGCTCCTCAGACTCAAGATCTGAGAACTTGGCGATGAAGGATTCGGTTGGTTGGCTCCACGGCCACCACCTCGGCCTCTCCCTCAACCTCTACCCCTTCCTCTACCTCTGCCTCTAGGCATGCTTCTCCACCACAAGACAAAGGTACATATGATCCCAAGAGACAAAACGCAAAGGTTGCCTAATGGACAATACTACCCAAAGACCCAGCATTTGCAACCTTGGCTCTAATACCAAGTTGTAACGCCCGCCGTGCAAGCCCCAAAGAACAAACAAATAAAGAACGCAAATATTTTTTTGTTTTAAAGAAAAATAAATAATTAATATACCAAATATTAAATTATCATATACATACACATATACTTCATTTCATTACAATACAAATAACATAACCGACTATGTTCTTTGGGGCACACGAGGTCACATCAAAATAAACATTACAAAACATCAACTCATAAGATATCGAAGGAACTATTAATGACAGCATTAGATATATATATACATAGTGTCCATCATTAGGTAAAACCATAAAGAATCTCATAGCTAGATAAGGATACAAGGTTGAAATTACATTACAACATCTTTCAACTTATACATCATACCCATATAGTTTACATCATGATTCCCAATCATGTGGGATGAATACATTATACAAGATTATCAAAGTGCATAGAGATCAACTGGTATAAATCTTCAAAAGGATGAGACTGAGCCAACGAACGATGATGGGGAACCCAACGGTGTGCGGAGCACATTCCACCCGACCACCCCCGTGCTAAGAGGTGATAGAGAAGTAACTCCGACCAAGACTGTCAACTGAAGTACAAACATACAAGAAGTACCAACATAGATCCAAAACACAATACTCTGAATTACAATGAACAAACAATAACATCATATCACAGTACCATAAAAATACAAGATTGTAAATCAAATATAAATGAGATCATACAAGACCACAAAGTATACTAAAGATGTATTAAAACAATAATAATAAATCCATTTAAATCCATTGAACAATAATCCAAACCAACTCCCATAACCTACTTCCAAACAAACACAATAAAATAAAACACATGGGCAACTAGGGGAGAGTGTCATCACATAGTCCTACATGGGCTATCCTGTGCTCTTCCTCCCAACTGGAGGCGCCAGTCCCATCTATGGCTATCATGTGCCCTTCCTCCCAATTGGAGGCGTCGGTCCATAGGGTGACTCATGCGGAGCCGTAAACCTTTCATGAAGACGAGGTCACGAGCTTGTCGACCATGGCCTTCTCAACCTTCCATTAGTCTACAGAAGCACTAATGAAGATGATGCATCCATTTTTTTAAATCTTATAATGATGTTACTACCCAACCCTCCTAAGTTAATTATTAAGTTTTCACTTGATTAATAACTCACTCGTGGGTTATCCTGTGCCCTTCCCCATAAGCAGGGCGTCGGCCCCCACGAGGAGCCACTCTCCCTAGAGACCCAACCAAAACCAAAAAGAAATAGGGGTTGTACCATTCCAATCATAAACATCGAAATGCAACAACAAAATTATTACACGAGGCATAACTCATCTCACAAATTAAATACCATAACAAAATCTCATAACTCGGTACACCCCATTCGTAATACTTAACAGAAACTCAAGATGAAAAGTTATAAATTCAACAAAATCACAATCCTCTGGAAGACTACAGTTTCAAAATACTTTCACAAATTAACAGGGTTCCCACATCAATGAACTAACAATGTCCCGAACCCAACAAGCCTACAAGACTCAACTTCATAAAAAGATAACTTATTTAAATCCAAAATAAATTCCATTTCCACAATATTCACACTAAAACAAGAATTAAATAATCAATGCTAACCTATATTCATAAATTTCCCTTTTACTAGATTATCCTATCAAAATTCATAATTTAACAAATTAACAAAAATTCCTTTCTATTTCCATATTTTCACTATAATTTTATTTTGTTCACACTAGAAAAATAAACAAACTGATCTCAGATAGAATTAACTGATAAATTTAACAGTTAAATTAGTGAAATCTAATTAAATGAATTAATGAATATATATAATTATAAATATATATATATCTATAAAAGTATACATGCACATTAAAAGTTATAAAGAATTTTTTGTTTTAATAACAATAACCATATGTCATTTCGAATGGGAATAAATCCCATACAAGAAAACATAGAAGAAACTGCTCGGCTGCGGATAGTCTACGGACTGTTCACGGCAGTCCAAAGGACTGCCGTGGACAGTTCATAGACTGTCGCATGGTACAGCTTGGCTGGGTGGTGGGTATGGCCGAGGGCGAACCAACACCCAGTCTATGATTTAATAGTATCAAACAAAATACAATGAGCCGACGAAAATTCGGTGAAATTCGAACACTTAAGAATTTAATTTACATTCAACATTTTTATATGCATATATATATATATGTATATATATATTTATATATATCATATATATATATACACACTGTAATTTGAATATCTCGAAGACAGAGAATGATAAACACTGTACAATTTACTGTGCATGTTTGTATATAAAAGAAATGTTTTATAAAATATATGCATAAACAAGAATATCACAATCCCAAAAATTCATTGAAAGGAAATTGTTCCTTATACATATATATATTTTTTAAAATGAATCTACAGTAACACTGTTCATTTCCAAATTTCAATCAAAATTTCTTTTTTATAAACAACAGTCTAGAACCCAACAGAAATTCCTTTTTCACAAATAACAATCCTGATCCCCAGTTAAATTTCCATTGATTAAACAATAATCCAATAGATTTTCTTTCCACAAACATTTGATTACCAACCCTAGATGAAAATTTCATACACAGAAACACAATTTCTATTTTATTTGATGCTACAGAAAATTTTAAAAAATGAAAAGAACCTGGCGTCCTGTGCCTGTAGAGAATCTATAGAAGCCTTATCCCTTTTTACAGAGCTGAACCTTTGCTGCCAATTGTTTCCAGCAACAGATCCCTAAATCCTCCCTTAAACTGTACCTTCTTCCTCTTTAATTTCTCCAGAAAACAGAATAAGAATCCAATGACGGAAAATGGTTGAAAGAAAAATTTCTCCAGAATTCGAACAATAGAATTCCCCAACAAGGAAAACCCCTTAATAAAATCAATACCCAGGAAACCCTTTCAATTTCCTCTTCCCGTGAATACAAGAGGTCACGTCACAAGAATAAAATGAATAATAATTGTTACCCCCAAATATTCATTCTTTTTGTTGCCTTTTTGCATGCCTTTGCAATTCATTTTCTTTTATTATGCACTTGATTAAAAATTAAATAGATTTAAATCCACAAAATTGAACTTTTATTTTTTTATTTATTTATCATCTCCACAATACTTCATATAATTACTTGCACATTAAAATAATTAAAATCAACCATTTGTAAGATTCAAAATAAATTTAATATTTTTACAACTACTACTAACATTTATCTATTGCGTTATTTATTTATTATTTTATATTTTATTTTATTAATTGTTTAATTATTTAAATCACAACATAAAACCATACACCACATTAGATAAGTCATAAAATCACAATCATATGCAAAGACCAACGTAACAACAAAATGGCTATGCACAAACCAAAAAGGTACAAGATAGTTGACACCTTGGAACGGGGTTACTTCCACGTCACCTTTGTTCAACTTCCTGCTGTTTGGTTGGTTCAATGCTCACCCAGACCTATCGAAATAGGTGGAATCGAGTCTTATTCCTACAAAGTCTACATCCAACAAGGTGATACACATCATATATACATATAATCAATTACAAAGCATCGTGAGAAGGATTTGCAGTGTAGTAGGGCGCTCGCAAACAAGTGATGCTACCTGTCCCCTCACCAATCATATCATCATCTAATGCATTATAAAATTACATTAATTTGCATCACATCATCAATTACTATTTTGTAGTCTACTGCATTCCAAATAAATCCATCAAAACAATCGTAATAAAAATGTCACTATAATATCCATGGCAACATAAGAGTAATATAGTCAGTAAAAATCTAAGCTACCACAACATAATATCAACAGTATCATCAAAACCACAATGTGCCAAACAAAAAAACCACAGAGAATGTCAAGAACAAGCAGTAACATGAGGGGTATTACATCCACCCCCCAAGAATTCGGCTTACTCCTGGAAGCCAGTAAAAAGATAAGGATAAGAATCCCTGATGCGAGAGGCATCCTCCCATGTAGCTGAAGCCTCATCATTAGGGTCCCACTGAACCCGCACCTGATCAATTTCTCTGCCTCTGAGGGTAAGTCGCCGACGCTGAAGCACGGCCACGGGCTCGAGAGCCAGCTGCCCGTCCTCGACCTGAAGAGCATTCCAATCCAAAACATGAGTAACATCAAGAAAATATGGTCTAAGAACAGAAACATGAAATATGGTTATCAATTTGTCCCTTGTGATGTTGTGCATTGATTTGTTCCTTGTAATATTAAATAGTCCTCTATGATGTTAAAATTTTATGTACTCCATGAAGCATGAATTGCATAGAACTACCATAATGGATCTTGTCGACCTATAAGTTTGAACACTTTTACATGGCCACCTAGCATAACACAACTTGCTTGCTAGTGAAGCCATGTGTTTCATGAGTGAACTAGTATAATGAAACTTGCTATCCTTGTAAAACCCATCATATTGCATGGGAACTTTGCATAACATAGCTTGGTAACTAGTAGATCTATGTATCTCATAGTTTTACCATTTTAGATTTGTATGTTATTGAGTTGTAACCTTACACACTAAGGTCTCTTTACCTTACTGCCTTAAATCTTTAGTTTTTGTGTACTAACACTTTTTGTTATTTTTTCATGTACATATTATGTTTTCTTTATGATTGTATCATTTTTTACTTATGTATTTTACATGTGTTCTTCATATATTCCGTATGCTTTATTTGTGTTTTTTGCATCTTTGCTTCATGAATTCAATGTGTTTTCTTTGTGTATTACTCGTATGTGGTATGCATCATTCATGAATGTTTTGTGTATGATCTTATGTGTACTACATTGATTTCTCTATGTATGAATGAATCTTTCCTTATCTTGTGTGTGATATATCTACTTCATTTTTACCTTAACAATGTAGATTGATGGGATCCTACATTCGAGGCTTACACACACCTCAACTTGGTGTCATCCTGTGTCTTCAATATTTTGATAAAGAAATCTATCTTCTCCTTACTTCAGTGTGAGAATGAGCATAGTTTCATAGTTTCTTCAATTATAATTGTAATATTAGTTTTTATGATCTTATTTTGAATATTTAACTTTTTGAGCCTCTAGCTTTCTTATCTAGTTGATAAAAAATATAGTTAAAATCTCTCTACTCTTTATGTTTTATTCTCAATATGACAAAATTAAATATATCTTTAATTCTATTTTTTTAAAATTTAATATTTAATTATTTGTTACTAGATAAAATACATCTAAATTTACCATAACCTTTGTAAATTTATCTTCTTCTTCTTTTTGTTATTATAGGGGTGTCCCCCTGACCCAACCCACCAGCCCAATAGCCCTTACCTTGGGTACCTAGACGAACTAGGATGAGAAATGTAAATTTATCTTTACCATAACATATTTTCAAAAATTAACTTAATTATATTTAAATATAGAATAATTTATTTTTAAAATTATTTTCATTATACTCTATATTTAGTATTTACTGGACAACCTAATCACATTAGAATACATACTCTATTATCCTCGTTGTTTCTTATTTTATGATTGCCTGAAATGCAACGCAGCAAAAGATGTACTAACTATGAATTATTAGTTGACCTCAATTTAATTCTTGTAATAATTGTGTAAAATATAATATAATCTCCCTCCGTATGAACTATTCAATAAAGGCTCCACATGCAAAACCTTGTGTCTTACGAAATACCAAATACTGTAATTATTATAATATATCAAGTTTTGCTGTATAAAGAGTAATTCTATAACTGTTATATTATTCTGTAAGTTTTCGTACACGAAACTGTAGGATAATAACTAACTCTTACTCTATCACATCACATCAATCTATCACTACCAGAGAAGTTTTGCTGTATAAAGAGTAATTCTATCACTATCAAGTTTTGCTGTATAAAGAGTAATTCTATAACTGTTATATTATTCTGTAAGTTTTCGTACACGAAACTGTAGGATAATAACTAACTCTTACTCTATCACATCACATCAATCTATCACTACCAGAGAAGTTTTTAAACAAAGTATTACCCAACAACTCTCAATTCTCTAAATATTATATATAGAAAGCCACCTAAATCTTAATAATATATTTGGTTATGTTATATTATAAATATAGACCGGCCTGCATCTCTTAGTTATGTTTCTGAGCATTTTCAGATTAGAGATATGGAGTACAGGAGCAGCATTAATGCAATCCAGTATTTGAAATTTTCTGCATTTTTTTCAGTCGTCCTTATGGTTGGCAGTTCAGATTTGATTGACCCACAAGATAATTGCTATAGTTCAATATACCAGTTTGGAGACTCATTAGCTGATACAGGGAACCTACTTATCTCTGCTCCTGGTGGATTAAATGCAATCACAGAGCTTCCCTATGGAGAGACCTATTTCAACAAGTCCACAGGCCATTGCTCTAATGGCAGACTTGTTATTGATTTTATTGGTATATTTCTTATTCTCACATCAGTCCCTTATGTGACCTTTTTCATGGGTTTGTCTTTGATAAATTTTCTACAGCGTGTCGAATTGTGATATTGTTATCAAGATTCAAGTTTTACGAACCAAATTCATTGACCCATGTTTCATGAGTAGTGGTTCATAAGAACTCATCTCTCATGATAATAATATTTTTTATTTGTCTTTCCCAAAAATAATATTTTGTTAGAGTTTTCAGATAAGAGTTTGGTAACATAGAGATGGACATAATATGGAACAAAGATCTCAGGGATATGGCATTCTGTTTTATTAAGACTGTAATGATATTTCTATGATTTTGATATTACTGTATCGTTTTGTATGGTTAGCCAAAGCATTTGGGTTGTCATTTTTGCCTCCATACTTGAGCAGACTTGCAGACTACAGTTCTGGTGTGAATTTTGCTGTTGCTGGTGCCACAGCCTTGGATGCCTCTTTTTTTCAAAAACAGCAAATACCCATCATTACAAATTTGAGCCTAAACACTCAGATCGGATGGTTCAAGGATTTTAAGAAAATGTATTGTTCTGGCACAAAAGGTTAGTTGGTATTTTATTGTATTGAATATATAAATGTAATTATTATTCTGATAATTATATATTTTTTATTTTTAATATTAATATATTAAAAATCAAATACTTATTAATAATTTTATATTTCATTTATATATAAAACACTAAATAATTATCTTATTATTATTAGAAAAAATATTTTAATTATAATATTTTAAAATAATTTTACAAAATTAAAATTTATAATTAATATTTTTTGATGTTGATCATACTAGATTGTGAGGAGCATTTTCAAAATTCATTATTTATCCTCGGAGAGATTGGTGGAAACGATTTGAATTACCCTTTCGGCGGGGGGGCGTCCATACAGAATGTCTCCACTTTTGTGCCTTTAATCATCCAAACTATTAGGACAGCCCTTGAGGTAGGTTAGTTTATTCAATGGTTCTTAAATATTTGTTTTGAATTTCTATTAATTTACTTTCATGATTTATGTAACTTTACTATATCTTTGATGTTGATTAGGTATTAATTCAAGAAAATGCAAAGAAGTTTCTGGTTCCAGGCAATTTGCCTATTGGATGTTCACCATTCTATTTAGCAACACATCCAAGTAATGTTCCATCTGATTTTGATGATATTGGGTGTCTGGTCAAGTTTAACAATTTTTCTCAAGCTAATAACCAGCTTTTGAAAGCCATGCTACAAGATGTGCAGAGAGATCATCCAGATGTCTCCATTGTATATGCAGATTATTACTCATCTGCAATGACAATTTTAAGAAATCCTAAGAAATATGGTGAGCCATATTTTTGCATGATATCTGTTGCTTGCTGAAAATGTTTCTAAATGATATCTATGGCCAGGAATTTAACTGAGAACTTATTGGATTTTGATGTTGCAGGATTGCAGAAGAATATTTTGAGGGTATGTTGTGGAAAGGGTGGAAAGTATAATTACTCCCCACCTCTCAGTTGTAATGTGACTGCTAACCTGTGTCCTAACCCTAAACAATATTTTAACTGGGATGGTGTTCATCTTACAGAGACCGTTTACAGAGCCATAACTGACATGTTGATCAATGGCAAGTTCACAATTCCACCATTAAATTTGGTAAACAAGAACTGTAAAAGTCCAAAGAGAATCTAGATTCCTTGGTAAAAAAAATTATGATTCATAGAAAATAAAGCAGTTCATAAGAAATGGATCGTTGAAGCCTCACACCTCTTGTGAAGGCTAAACAGTGCCTCTCAATTCTTGTATCTGTTCTTACAATTTTAGAATAAGAAAAGGCTGATCAGAGCCTCTGAAATCTTACATTGATTGTTGTTCCATTGAATAAGAGCTTTTATATCATTTGGGTTTATCCCTTTTTATGAGTTTGTGTTGGTGTCAGATTGGCATATGCATTATAACAGTTGTTTGCAAATTATATGCCTGATGCAAGGAATGAGTTTATGGTTCTTCTATCGCTACAGTAATTTTATTTATTTTTAAATCTGAACCTAATCCTGGCATATATAACCCACTTACACGTAATCAAGTCGAAATTATTAAAAGCTCAGGAAGAACTAGATGGTGCATTACAGCGGTGTCCCAGTCACTAAAGAAAGATACGATGCTTGGTTTGTCTCTATAATTTTTTTCGTTGAAATGCGGTTATAAAGATCCCTTGAATAATTGCGAAATCTACTTTAATATTTTATATTAGGAAAGATAAATTAAATATATTTAAATAATTAAAAACATAGCAATTGATAGTTGAAATATTTTTGGAGATTTAATATTAGAGATAGGAGCTTCAAATTCTTAAATTAATGATAGGATATAGATATTGTTCTCGAATATAATTTATAATATGAGGTATAACTAATACATGTAACTATAATATTTTATATTATCATTAATTATAAATAATAGAATTTGAATAATCATCTTAATGATAGATTAAGTGGTCACTTAATGTTGATATATACATATATATATGTACTTTAGGATATATTTTGAAGTTATTTGAGATTGGTTTTCATTCTTTTAATTTCAAAATTATTCATACTATTTGAAATCATTATACGGAACATTTTTAAACTAATAGTGTTAAGGGACAAATGAGAGTGTGAACTACTTAAACAATTATTTATGCCTCTAATTGGAGGAGCAGTAAAGAGTGAGAAGACTAGGTGCTATTTATATTTGAATGTTTACCACCAATCATGCTAACAATAAACCCTACTATAGACACCTAAAACTAACCATTTACATTTGGTCAATTTATCCCCCGTTCATCCCAATTCTTATCCTCTATATTAATCAAATAATATTCTTAAGATTTAACTAATATTCACTCTAAATATTCATTCAATTTAATCCATTATATCACATCCCCTAAATCTTTTAAGGTAAATATTTTCTAGCTATGGTCATCCTACCTTACCCCTTGTCTCTCATAAATTAAATAATTAACTTTTATTTATTTATTTCTTCTCCTTGCATGTCACAACCTCCAACTCTCTCCCTTGTCCTCTAATCCTAATCTTAATTACTCACTTAATTTCCTCTCTAAGCACATGCACATAAATTCTAAACTCCTTCCCATTTATTGTCCACCCTCTTTGTGCCTTAGCCTTAAAGGATTTCCCATTTTGGGAGAAGACTCCACATGGGTTTTGTCCCCTCAAAGTAGTTAAAATAAATTTTTAATTCCTTTATTCCTCTCACCTCGGCCCCTTTGGAGAGTGAGGACAAACCTTGTCTTTATGAAAAGATCCTTCCCCTTCTACAAGGTTTTAGATTCACTAAAGGACTCAAGCCTCTAGGATCACCTATAAAAATAAAAAACAACCTTGTACAAGAGAGAAAAGAAATAACATGAAATTACAATAATGGATGCAATATTATGACTAATATGCAATACTCAAGATTGCAATGATGTATTGTACTCAACCAATTGAATTGCTTAATGATGTACAAATGACACTTTTCTTATAAAGGTAAGTTGTGAGATAGGATTAAACAAGATCTTCACATGTGTCTAAATCCTTTATAATGAGATAACTATGTCAACATATTAAATGATCTAGAACACAAGCATTAAATAAAGGTCAACTAGATTTCAGATAAGATAATTTATCTTATCTAGACAACTAAGACTTATCAAAAAAGCAACTAGGAATTAATTGGGCGTAACATGTAAATAGAACCTAGATAGGAAAAACAACTATTTACACCAACACCCCCCCCTTAAGTACAACTTAGTGAGCATTATTATGAAAATGATACAAACATGGGTGCTATCTACAAGGCTATATTAGGTATCTATGTACAAATGAAAATGTAATCTCTCACAAATGGAGAAAAGGAAAAAAATTAGTGGGACAAAACTCCTCCCCAAAAGAGAGATGAAATACAAAATCTCTCACTGATAAATGAGAGGGACAAAACCCCATATGAAGAAAAAGACCCCCCATAGGAGAGAAGAAGAGAGACCATGCAACCAACCCCCTCCCTACCTCCCCTTCAATCAGGAGTCTCTTGCAATGGTAGAAGTTTGACATTGAATGGTGAAGATGATCCAACCTCACTGAACAACACTCCTCCCCTTAGGAAGAAACAAAACCAAGATGACATGCAGGATGCCTTCCAATTTTTGAAAGTAAGATGTGGAAATAATAATGATATTTGATGTCTCTGAACTATGTTCAAGTGTCTCCATATTCATGTCAAAAACTAACACACTCCAACCAAGAATTATAGGCCACACAGTTGAAGATCTAAATCTAGAATCTCCTAGAGATTGATGTAGAACACATTCCAAAGACAAAGATGTCTCCTATGGAAAAAAAGTTGCTTCCAAATTTTATCCAAAAGTATCTATACTCACATCAAACTTTGAAGAATGATCACATGTAGAGAATGAACAATAGGATCAAAGTATTCTCTTGTATAAATAGAGGAAGGATCATCTCCATTAAAGAGAAGATAAATGCACTCAATGGTGTGTCCCAAATCTAAAATGTGGGACACAACAAAAAACCTAGTAATGTCTATCAAGTATGCATCCCAAGTAGATGTAGCTAGAAGATGATGTAGATAATGTTGCACTGAATCACAAGAGGCCAACACTATGACAACATGAGCATCATCAAATAAAATAGAAGATGGAGGAGATGAAATTTAAGTCTCAAAAATAGGATTTGAGGTTCAAACACCCAATTCAAAGAATCCAATAGTCTCCTTAGAATCATGGTTCACAATAGAAGTGCAATCAACAACCAAATGAATAATGCCATCGGGTATGTGCAGGATCATCATGGAAAAAACAAGCCCTTAAGTGGCAAAAAATTCAGAAAAATCAGAGTTAGGCAACTTGACATAAAAATTTGAATAAGTTATCTATATTATTTCAAAAATATGTAAGAATAGAATTTGTAGAAAATTGAATGTAGTTTCTAAACTACTAGGTTTGTTTAAAAAATAAAAATTTATTTGGTGAAAATTTGAAATTTCAATGCAATGGTACTTAAATTTCGGGGAAAAATAAGAAGTAGGTGTCTGGACCACCCTAACCACAATAAAATGATAATATTATTTTATAATATTTTAGATATAAGTAGAGGACTCATGCCTGATGTGAGGCCTATTTGTATTTTTTTCCAAGTAAATAATTAATTATGATTTTTTATTACAACTTTTTAAAATATAAAAACTCATATGTCTGACCACCTTAACTTGGTCAAAATTTCATGAAATTCAATTTTTTTTTTTTAATCCTATAGTATGCAAAGCATAGAATGTGACACATGTTTTGGATTCAAAAAATGTGATACCATTTGAAAGCTATAGATGTTTCTCAATCAGCCTATCAATCAGGACTTTAGTCATAATTTGAATCAAAAATGAAGAATAATTACTTATTAAATTAAAAGTAAAGCATAATTTATATCGGTGGAAAGATGAGAATCTCCTTTAAAAACCCTTTTCGTTTCATCAAATTTGGGTAAAAAAATAGTCGTCAGCCACATACCCATCATATTGCCACTTTTTGGCCCATCATGATCTTGCACATACCCCATCATTAGAAGCAAAATCTGTAAAGGTGTACAACTGGGATGAATGGTCAACCATCCTAGTAGAAAGAATCTCTCCACTCTCCAATTCTCTAAAGATAATTGAATCAAGAGTGAATTCCATAGGCCGCCCATATCAACCTTGAGTAATATGATATAGCCAAAGAATATTGTTCGCCAAAGGAGGTACACACACAACAACATTGAAGGTGCCCTCCCAATATTATTAGATCACGTCCCAATTACATTCATGTATGTATTTTTTCCCATCAAAATAGGAGGCATAGTACAAGGATAAAAAGAAGATAATATAGATTGTGAAGATGCCATATGTTGAGATGCTCCTAAATCTAGAAGCCATCTCCCTAATTCCAAACTAGAAAAATCAAAAAGATCTTTACTTGTAGTAGAATGACCTTTGTCCCTTTTAGACTATTTTGAAGAAGAATAAGCTGACTCAAACATTATAGAAGGAAAATCCATATGATTATTTTTGAGAGGATGTTTCAACTCATCAATATCCTTCTTATAACAAGAGTGTTTGTCATGCCCAAGATTTTTACAATATGAACAAGTAGGCTTATCCTTCTTAGATGATTTATCCATGGAAGAGGATTTATTCTTTTGTTGATCTGAATGTGGATTGTTCTTTGATTTCTTTTGTTTCTCAATGGTATGTTTTGATTCTTTCACCCAACTAGCCAATAATGTTGAGATTAAGATGACTTAATGAGACCCATTGATAGAAGCTTTTTTCGCTCATATATTAATATTTGAGAAAAGGATGCAAATGAAAGCGTAGTATATGTAGGACCCATAGTCAACCTATGGGTATGAAATCTAGAAATAAAATAAAAATAACCAAGAAAAAGTTTGTTCAATGTATTATAGACCAACTGAACATCCTTCTTATCAACTCCACATTTTTAATTTTTTCTAATAGATCAGTAGCCTTAGTGATGTAGTCTTAAATGTAGTCAAAGTTCTTAGGATCAAGGATCATTATCAATTTCACAGTCTTGTACTTCATCTATTGTACCATATAAAGTTTTAAATTTATCCTAAGCCTCATGAGAATTATTATATGATTTAATTTGGAATAATAAATCTTGAAAAACAAGGCTACAAAGTCATTCAAGAGCTTTAGTATGACCAATCATCCATTTTATCTTTTTATCAACATTTTTTGGTTGAAGTACCTTATTTCCAACATATACAAAGTCACCTTGATTCATTAGAACACTTCATTCCTGTTGAGGGCAAGCTAAGTAATTATATGATGTTAGCAAAGGAACCTTAAAACAATCCATAGAAAAAGAAGAGAAGAAGAAAACGAATCAAGAAAATGCACCAAGAGATCCCCCCAAATCACTCAATCAATAATCCCCCCAATAATATGATTTGACATTTTATATGTGCTATTTTTACAATGTCAAAATTGTGTTTCAAATTTTACAATGCACAGATGGATCAAATATGGAAAATTACAACAATATCTCATAATGAGATCCTAAAATTTAAAGTACACTTTTCCAATATTATCTAGATTAAAAATCAAGCCTTCCTAAAAGGAAAAGTCTTCTCTAGATTTTAGTATGTCCAAGTAATCAACCAAAATGGAAGTTTGCATAAATCTATATAAAATATACTTGGGATTGAATCTAGAAAAAGTGCATGGATAGAAATTAAGAGCTCATCAATACCTTTCTAATGCCACAACAATCACAAAAATTGGACAATCTGACAAAAAGTTGTGAGCTTGAAAGTCCAAAAAGAAAAAATTGACTTTAGCTAGTAGTAAAATTCACCTAAAGAAAAATCATAAAAAATGACTTACATCACTATGAAGTGTTTGGAACCATACTTATGTTAATAATTCATTTTTACATTTTCAACACCTTGGCAGAATGTTATGGGGTTTTTGGAAAACATTTCCCTATTAAGGAGTTTGGGAAAAAAAATTGGGACCCTTAAGGCTAGCACTTGGTCTTCCATGTGACCACAAGGCACTAGAAGGCAAAAAAAAAACATGTTTTAATAGCCACCACCAATGGAAACATCCTAGTGGAGGTGGTGCCACTATAGGTCTAGACGTTGGGTTCCCATGCTATCAAATGCTTAAGCACATGGTCACAAGCGATGGCCTACAAGCTACTAGGGGAAAACCCCCAATTACCATTCATGATCCAATTGTTGTTTACTCCTTGTTCACCTGACCCCCAATAACCGTTTACATTTTAGTCATTACATTGTTATAATTATGCCAATAAAAAATTACAAATAACACCAATATATGTTCATTATTGAATGTGTAGTTGACCAAAAAAATTAAAACACATTGAAAACTATTGAAACCACCTTTTTAACTATTGAAAACACCTTAATTTTTTGTGGTTTTGTATTGGTTGTCTAAATGAACAAGTATTGGTGAAGTGGTAAAGATGTAGGGGATAGAGGTTTAAAAACACCCTTTTTGAGCACCTTTTGCTCTACAGGTTCCACAAGGCGCGTTTTAAATACCCATAAGCCATTTTTTCCTTTTTAAGGTCCTTACTCACTTATGAAGAAGCCCAAAAAAAAAATTGAAATTGGACCTATTTTGCACTCTGCATGAATGCGTGAAGTTAGCCTTGATGGCTACTAGTATGTTTCCCCTAAGTAGTTTCTAATGACATAAAAATGGTGGCTTGAAAATTTTAAACAAATATTTAGATATTAAAAAATCTGCCACCATGCCTTTAGAGTGGCTGTGTAGTATGGGCGACAAGACATAGGTAGGATGGTATGACTGATGAAGATGTAGAATATTCCTTACAAAGATTTTAATTGTACTACATACTATGACCACTAGTACAGCTAGGTACAGTCTATATGGATATATATAGTATAAATTTTGTATGATTGTACATATGATTTTGCATCAATTGATAAGTTAAAATATAATAGAAAATTGTGAAGTTCTATTAACTCTATGCCTAGTCAATGACACCCATGCTATTCAAGGGTGACAATGCTGGTCTAGGGTGCCCCCTTTCTAAAATTCATTAAAAATAATCTAAAAAGAGCTCCTACCTATAGGTAAAGTTAAAACATAATTTGCCTCTCATGTTGGCATCCCTCATGCGATGTGCCTTCTAAGGGCCTCAATCCTTGGTATGTAGTATGCTCATCATTGTGGCATCTTCACTTCTAGGAATGCTACTCTTAGCTCTCAAGGTTATCAAACTCCAAAGGAAAAATGAATAGCAAAAAGGTGATAAAGTTATAAGTTATAGCTAAATTTGCTAGCATATCACTCATATCATAACATCTTAAAATAAACATAACTTTGAATTGCAAAATCCAATTTTGTGTCATTTGTTTGTGTTGTAATAATGGCTCTGACCTATTTTATATTGTATGCTTTTTGGTACTTAGTGTTATGTTATCATGACCCTAATAGAAGCATTTTCATCAAAACCCTAATTAGTTTGACATGGTGATATAGCTACCATGTTTCCACCTCCATAAAATAAGTCGAAATAAGGGAAATAAATCTACCCTCTAGTTTCATTCTCCTTAGAAAATATGGATTATTGTATTTGTTTGTATATATAGAATGACTTTTTGTTTTTAATGAATTGGTTTTGTAGGACGTGGTTCCTAATGTTGTAGTTCATAGGTTACTACACTTGAAGTTTCACTCTCTTTCTTGGAAAATATTCTACATCCTCTATAGTATTCTTTTATGATATAATTTATTTTCATTACTTTTTCTTCCATATGCATGTAGAGTCATACATGAATACTAAAGTGGGGGATAAATGCAACATTGTAAGTTGTATTCCCTTTAAGGTAAAATTACAATTTCACACTCTATTTGGAACATTCTTCTATAACCTCACCATTAATGCATTTTATACATTCCTAGCCTTGATGCTTCCTATAAACCCAATTGAATGTGTAGGGTATGTGGCTGACAACTTTTTTTTACCCAAAAAGTGCTCATGGTTTCGATAAGTTTTCATTAAGAAGACCCTAAAACTTCCAAATTAGATTTGAATATGTACTGTAAAAGGGTTAGATAGGGGAACTAGTGCCCTAGTCTACGTGTTTTTCCCAAAAAAATGATTTCCCATCTTTGTTGGTCTCAATTTTTAGAGATGTGAATTCAAACCCAAGAGTTGGTGGTAAATTAATCTTGAAAATTAAAATTAAAAGATTCGACCTACACTTTAATTTATTCCTATGTTTCACTATATAAAAATAAATTATTATTTTAAATAAAGAGGAAGAAATTACAAGTACAACTAGGATATGCCAAAATACATCTATTTTTATAGATTTATAAAGGGAATTTAAGAATTATTCAAGTTAGCACAATGACTAGAGTTTGGTGCCAATAGAAGAATATATGATGAATCTATGTTTTGGAGATAGATTTGGCTTCTTTCAAGAACCTAATGACTTGTTTTCAGAGAATTGTCATCTCCAAAATTTGATCTACTTGCTCCCCTAAGCAAGGTATTTATACATTTTGGAATTTCCCTAGGGTATTTGACTTTCTATTGGGTTGATCATGTTCATATAATTTAACAATCCTTCTCTAACACATTTGACTAGGATTTTTAGCATTTTAGCTCATTACAACCCTAGAAATTCTTAATGTTAGGAGCACACGTACCTTCTATCAGACAATCAATCAACTATTCATGGAGGTAGAAATACCAGAATTGGTGTTTGACCAAGGAAAACTACTATATAGCCACCCCTATCCCCCTCTTTATTGCGATTTTGTAGGTTCAAATCTGAAGATAGAAAATTTTAGAGCAAAAGATCAAAGTGTAGACCTATAGATTCTAGAAAAAAGAGTGGTAGATGAAGATCTACACTTCTTAGTCAAGGGAATCAATGCCCTTGACCTCCCAATTCAACTCCAAATTTACAGTACAAGTGCACAAAACTCTACCCTACTTAGATCTATCTTTAGTATGTAAATTTTTAGTTTTGTTTGTGGGGAAAAATTGTAGTTTCAAATAAAGTACATAGTTAAATAAGTCAATTAATTCATATTATATCCAATCAATTTTTCGGACAACAAAAGAACTAGGTTCAGGGTAGCTTAGCTCTCCTTCTAGGTTGTTAGCCAATCCTTTCATGTTGCCACCTTGGATTTTAATATTGATGCAAAGAAAGATTGATCTCAATGTACTCTATCCATTCGACCTAGGATATGTTTTTCTCCATCAAATTCGGTGACTCTAACATATACTAAATTAGATAAACCTTTTGATTCATATTGCATATGGGTATGTGCAGGATCATGATGTGCCAAAAAGAGGTGATATGATGGGTATGTGGTTGATAGCTTTTTTTTCCCAAAATTGATGAAACGAAAAGGGTTTTTAAAGGAGATTCTCATCTTTCCACCAATATAAATTATGCTTTACTTTGAATTGAATAAATAATTATTATTCATTTTCTATTTGAATTATGACTAAAGTCCTGATTGATAGGTTGATTGAAAAACATCTATAGCTTTCAGACCGTATCACATTTTTTGAATCTGAAACATGCATCACATTCTATGCTTTGCATACTATAGGATTAAAAATAAATAAAGAATTTTATGAAGTTTTGACCAAGTTAAGGTGGTCAAACATACAATTTTTTATATATTTTTAAAGTTGTAATAAAAAATTCATAATTAATTATTTACATGGAAAAAAATTACAAAAAAATGTGCATCACATCGGGACATGAGTCCTCTACTTATATATAAAATTGTATAAAAAAATATTACCATTTTATTGTGGTTAGGGTGGTCAAACAGACACCTACTTATTTTTTCCCTGAAATTTAAGTACTACTGCATTGAAATTTCAAATTTTCACTAAATAGTTTTTAAAAAAAAAAAAAGTACTTTAGAAACTACATTCAATTTTCTATAGATTCTATTGTTACATATTTTCAAATAATATAGATAACCTATTCAAATTTTTGTGTCAAGTTGCTTAACTCTGGATTTTCTAAATTTTTTGCCACTTAAAGGCCTATTTTTTCCATGATGATCATGCACATACCCATATCCTTTAGATCTAAATCATAAAGAAAATTTTCAAAAATCATACATTCTTGTGTTTGCATTAAAAAAGAATTATGATTTGTTCAATTTCTTCTAATAATTAGAAATTTTGTTTCATTTGTAGTTCAGTATTATATTAGATCTATAAATAACTTGGATAAATTTTTGAATTAGTGCATGAATTATTTGAAATAATATTAGTTTTGTAAAATTAGAAAACTTGTTCATTGTATTAGGTCAAATTTTACAAAATTGAGGAAAACTGTACTATTTTCATTTTTAGAATTGGACTATATGTGTCTCATATCTTTGTTAACTATTTTCATTGTCACAAAATTCAAAAATTCAAAATCTTTTTCCTCTTGTCTAGGGTTCTAGTGCCTCTGACTTGCTCTTTTTTGACCAAATTTCAAAGGAGAATTGATATTTGTACTCTCTGAGAAACCTTAAAACTTATTTCTAAACATTGTTTGTAACAAACCTAAGTGGTTGTGTTCAATCATAACTACTATTAAGATGCATAATCACAAATTGAATCTTGTAATAAATGTTTTAATTAATCTCTTAAAGAAAGTATATTAATCTGAGCACGTTAGTTCTCTTTTCACAAGTTTTTAATACATATATTGAGCCTTTTAGTAGTGAGTATTTTGATGTGTTAGACAAAGCACTTGATAATTTCATATCATCTAAATAATCAACTAAGACTCTTAAAGCTTCAAAATTTCAAATATTAGTAAATGCAATAGATTATATCACATGACAACTAGTTTTTTACCCTCCTTTGTACATAAACCTCAAATGCAAAATCAACTTGTGGTTATCATTGGACCTTCATCAAACAAACAGAAAGCACCTAGTCATATCTTAAGCTTTGCAAGATAATTAGCTCAACATAACCACATATAACAAAATGTATCATAGACACATTACCATGTCATTTCTCTTACATATAACACAAGAAATAAAAAATAAACGAAAATAATGCTATTAATTCCATCATCAATACCATTCTTGCAACCTATTCTCACTCCCACATCTTATTTACCTCAACATAATTGTAAGAAATATGATCTTGTTGAGAATCTTGTTGGTACTTTGGCTAATATTTCATTGCAGGACTTGATTCAAAAGTCACCTATTTATCATAGCATGCTTGAAGAGGATTTATATAAGATTGTTTCCACCTTATGCTAAACCAAATGATATAGTAGCTATTATTGAAGGTATGATTTCTACAAATTTAGATATTTTCTTTTATCAAAGTGATTTACCCACTCTTGATACTCAAAATCAATATGATACCTTGATGATAATGGTGGTCATTAATAAAACTAGTGTTAGGCATACCCTTATTGATTATGGGTCAAGTCTTGATATCTTTAAGAATGACCTTTTAAATGATCTTGGTGTGGATAGGTCATCATTCAACCTAATGCTTTCTCTATTTATGGTTTCTATAACATGGTTGTAGGAGACAATCGAGAATGATCACACTACCTATTAAAATAGGTCCTATAATTTTACCTACCCTTATCCATGTCATGCTAGATGCTATTTCTTATATTCTTCTCCTTGGAAAACCTTGGATTCATGTTATGGGAGGATTTCTTTCCACCCTTCTTCACATGATGAAGTATATCTGTAATTACAAGGTTTATCGAGTGAAAGTTGATCCTAAGTCTAAGATTTTTTTACAAATTGAAATATAAAATAAAATTCCCCTTAACACATTGATTTTTCCCTCAAATATGGAACATATGTCTACTAATAATAGGGACTTAGACGATTTTTTGTCACCCATGACAAAAATCATTGATGATGATTGGGATTTTCTATATTTTACACCTACCTTCATGTTGGGGTATAAAATATCACCATCCATGTTTGAGGAATCAAATGAAACTACAATGACATTGACATAATCTTCTATGGACTCTCTTCAAACATCTAATTTTACAACTTCTAGCAATATAGATTATACCAATTATATATATACAAATGATGTCAAAAATTATAAAAATCTACCTTTCTCGAAAGAAATGAAATCTATTTATGTAAGAGGATATTAAAAATTTCTTAGTTTGGGTATAATGGAAATGGTTGTGGTAGAAAGGAGCAAGGTATCAATATCCCTATAGAGTTAAACACACAAGGTACAATAAATGGTCTTGGTTATCATCATTTAAAACCTACCAAATCTTCTTGACAACTTTCAATTAATGTGAACACAATAACACAAGGCCATCCTAAGGAATTTCTCAACTTAATTTACCCTGAATTGATAAGTAAAGATAAAAACTTTTCATTTGATATATTTTTGACTTATAAATCCTTGGAATTTTTCTGGGACGTTATGAAAACTTACCTACATATCATTATGATCATAAATTTCCCTATTATCTAAATGTTGGACCATATTTTGGGAAAGACACTAGTACATCAGATGATATGATGGATTAACAAGGAATACCCAAAATTTCCCTAATGTTCTAGGCTGCAGTATGCTACACGTAGGGTATACTATTGATGTCTTGATGGATCCTTCTAACCTGGAAAAGGTAATTTTAATTGGAAAATGTCCCAACTTTGATGAACATCAAGGTCATAGTAACTATATTATTATATGAATTTCCAAAAAAAAAAAAATTGGTCTTATTTAGGTATTCCTAGCATATATCCTAAGGTAGTTACAAATAACATTGTGTTCGAAGACAACGCTAAACATGTAAGATAGAAGATTTAGAAAATGAATCCCAAAGTGGTGTTTTTGGTTAAGGCTTGGATTGAAAAGCTCTTACAAGCTAGTTCATCCACCCTATTGACTATTCACCTTGGATATCAAACACAGTGGAGGTCGTAAAACCAAATAATCATATTAGAATGTTTATAGATTTTTCATGACCTTAATAAAGCATCTTTGGAAGATTAATTCCCTCTCTCTAACATAGGCATGATTGTTGATTCAAATATAGGACATGCCTTAATTTTATTTATGAATGGATTTTCTATATAAAATTAATTTTTTATTAACCCTCAACATCAATATAAAATTTCTTTTAAAACACCTTAGGGAATATTTTGTTGGGTTGTCATGCCAATTGGATTGAAAAATGATGGATCAACATAGAAGAGGGCTATGACATTAATATTTCATTATTTTATCAATAAATTTTTTAGAGAATTATGTCGATGATATCTTTTCTAAATCTATATAACCCAATATCATGTCAAAATTATCCATCAAATCTTTAAGTTAATTCATCAGTATAACATGTAGTTAAATCCAATAAAGTGTCTCTTCAATGTTCATAGTATAAAACTATTAGTTTTTATTGTGTCACATCAAGGTGTTGAGGTGGAAAGGAAGAAAATTGATGATATAATAAACATATCACCTCCTAAAAAAATTCTCAACTTCATTGCTTACAAAAAAATATTCAACATATTCATCATTGGTGGATCAAACTCTTCCCTTCATTCAATTTCTTAAGAATTATTCTCATTTTAAATGGAACGAGTATTATCAAAATACTTTTGAGAATTTAAAATAATATTTGGCTAATCCTCCTATTTTACAACTTGTTTCCTTAGAATGTCCGTTTATTCTTTCCACTTCCTCATCTAATGCTCTTTCTATGTTATTAGTGCAACATGATGTGAATGGTAAAGAATGTCCTATCTAATATATTAGTTGAATGTTGTTAGATTATAAAATATGATATGTACTAATATAAAAAATAATTTTTGGCTACTGAGACATTTTACATTAAATGCTAAAGTACATGTTAGTACAAATTTTGATCCATTAAAACATCTTTTCTCTAAACATAATTTTCCTAAACACTTAGCCAAATGGGTAATGTTAATAAAAATCAATCTTAAATTTGTCTCTCTAAAGGAAATTAAGGGTCAATCATTAACTAACCATTTAGTCAAGGATCCTTTGTGCCATTATCTCTACAAAAACAAGAATCATTTCTTGATCAACATATATTGAAATTAAAAGAAGACAAAATATGGGATTTATATTTTGATTGTTCTAAGTGTTGAACTAGCTTCAATGTTGGGATAATACTATTATCTCCCTCAGGTAAGCCAATTTCCACATCCTACTATCTCAATTTCCTACATAAAAATAACATCATAGAATATGAAGCTCTTATCACTAGTTTTCATGAACCGTTGTCTCTTAATATCCAACATTTTCTATCAAGTTCACATCAAAAAATAAAAGGAAAAAATTATGTTGGATATCTTAGTGTCTTGATATGTTCCTCATCACACCTACTTGGTTGTTTGAGAATTATGGTTTCCAATTTGTAATTTTACCTTGGATTGGTTCTGATCATTTTCTAATTTTTATGGACATTTATACTAAGCAAGTTGCAACCTCTTATAAATCTTCTTTCAAGTTTGAAAGGATGTGGTTTCGTTATCTGAAATGTTTAAGTTTCCTAAAATATTGGTGGTTGTTGTCACCTATGGTGGATAGTACTTTGATGTACAAATTTTGCATGAAACTAAGGTTTCTTAAAGACAAAATTAAGCATTGGAACTATTCTATTTTAAAAAATGTTTTTCAATCCAAGGCTGAAGTTTTCAAGAAGCTTGAGGAGTTTAATGCACAAGTTATAGCTAATGGGTTAAGTCCAATTCTATTTGATCAACAATTACAACTGCAAGTGGAATGGGAAGAATTGGTTGCTCGTGAAGAAATTTATTGGAGACAAAACTCTCAAGGGATATGGTTAAAAGAGGGTGATAATAATACTAAATTATTTCACATGTCAGCACAAATAAAAGGGCTAAAAGATCCATTTTTTCAATTATAGATAGTTTCATAGGAACTGTGTTAAGAAAAGAGGTTGATATACAAGCAGAAGGTGTCAAATTTTTCACAAATATGCTTTATGCACCCATTCTTCAACCTTTGGAAGTAGATAGGGAGAGAGAGAAATTTTTGGAAGCAATACCAATGATTGTATCACAAATGGAATATGATATGCTACTTAAGCCATTCACACTTGAGGAACTTAAGGTTGTTGTGTTTTCTATTCCTTTGAATAAAGCCCCGGGTCCAGATAGATTTACAACTTGCTTCTTTACAAAAAATTTGGGATTTAATTTCTCATGATATTCTTCAAGCTTTGGAAGAGTCTCATACTTCAGGTACAATGCTAAAGAAGTTTAATGTTACTCATATAACTCTCATTCCTAAAAAATTCTCTCTAAAATCCTTTTCAAAATTCAGGCCAATTTCTTTGTGTAATATGATTTACAAAATTTTCACAAAAGCAATTTATTTATGTTTAGTGCCCATTATTCCTAATTTAATGTCTAAAGAGCAAGGAGGTCTTGTTCCTCAGAGTGAAGCTATGGAAGGAGCTTTAGTAGCTCATGAGGTCTTACATTCTATCACAACAAATGCCATGCAATCAATGATAATCAAATTGGAAATGATGAAGGCATATGATAGGGTAGATTAGTCCTTCCTTTTGCAAGTTTTATTAAAGTTTTGCTTTCATCTTATCACATAGATTTTTGGACCCAATGGAATCTCTTACTCTTATAGGGTTTTTCACCTAAAAGGAGAGAGATTAGATCCAAAAATGCTTATGTAACACTCAAATTAGGATGTGTGTGATATTTTATAACCTAAATGAGATAATCTAAATGTAGTTATATGAACTAATTGACTGATTAAACATGCAAAACCTAAGAAACATGAATTTTTTGGAAACACATTGTGTTATGTAGAAACAAACTAGAAATGAATGCAAAGCTTAACATAAATGAATCAAACTGCAAGTGTGCACCTGGGATACTCATGAAGGATAGAAAATACATCTAGAAGGTTGTTGATACCGAAATTTAGGCCTGGAGGAACTCATTCACCACTCTAGGCGAATCAGTCCCAGTTCTGGATGACTGTACCCGAGCCTGTTGCTAGCAAAAGGGTACTCAAAAATGTTAAAATCCAAAAAATGAGCTTGAGGTGGGACTCATTCATCACCCATGTTGAATGAGTCCACTTTTAAATTTCTAATTTTTCAAAAGTGGGTTCCAAAGCTTCCAATCTATACTTTAATGTTCTACAGGTGTCTACTACTGACATTGTCGTATTCGGTCCTGAAAATGGATTTTTGTTGATATTTTAACTTGAGTGATGAAGATATTACTTGAATGACCTTACTAATTTATATCCAATTATTTTGAATCTTCCAAGAGTCCTAAATCTACAAAGAAACAAGATAAAAGAGAGATATGTTGAATGTTAGGGCATGGGGGTTTGCCTTAGTCAAACCCCTTTTAGGTAATTAAACCAAAGTGATGAAATAAAGTAATGAAACATGAAAAAATGGAGATGATTACCTTGTCATGATGATTTTATCTTGAAAATCTACAACATATCATGAAGATTCAACCCTTGAAGATTCAATGTGAAAGTATGATTAAATACACTTTACAACACTAAAATTAGGTCTGCATAGCCTAAAAGGGCACAAAAACCAATGTGAATGTGCAAGAAACATTACAACATGAGATTATGATTAATTTTACATTAATAACCTTTGAGATTGATGTAATAATTCTATCAAACACATTTTATAATGTTGAATTAGGAAGAAATAGGTTAATTAAATCTAGAAAAGCATGAAAGTCCTTTACAAGATGTCATTAAAAGAATGCTATTTGATTTGCAAGGGTTCAAGACTTAGTGTGGATCCATAAAATACCTCACAACACTAGATTAAGATCTCTTTAAGTCAAATTAATCATGAATTAATCTCATGTCAAGCAAAGGGTCCCTTTTTCTATGGCACATTTAGCCCCCACTTTAGTGAGAGGATGAATCTACTTAAAACTCACACTAAAGTAGCCATTCAAGAGAGATCCACATCTATGTCAAGCCACCAAGATACAAAATCATGAAAAGGAAAGATAAAAATAAAAACAAGGTGGAAAAATATGCACTCACTCTGGGCCGTGTTGGAATCAATGTTGTGAGAGGAATTGTAGCTCCTTTTTCAAGGTTCAAGCAACTTTCAGGCTTGAGATCAGCTTCAACTTGATAAATTTTATTGTTATAGACATATTTCATTATACGATGAAGGGTTGAAGGTACTACATTCATCTTATGAATCCATGGTTTTCCTAAAAGAAGATTGTACGAAAGATCATAAGGCATGACATGAATAGGAGTTTTGCATAGTAAACCACCCCAACCATAATAGATGTGTGATTATCAGTATTGCTCTTTTATTATCAAGTCCTTGACTAGCGGGTGGAATTAGGTATTATTTGTTTATCAACATTTAATTGATCAAGGAGACTCACACCACACACGTTAAGAGCATAACCATTGTCGATAAGAGTTCTCTTTATGCCTAACAGTTTGTATTGAGTAATGATCATAAAGGAATCATATTGTTTTCAAAAATCCAAAGAAGGGAGCTCATGTTGATGGAAAATAATGTCAAGATTAGTGTGATTCGGTTTATGAACTAAAGCTGCTACATCATTCAGAGTTGTACCAGTAGGAACTGCAAATTGTTGTAAGGATGTTTGAAGAATATTGTTGTAATTTGGTGATGTCTGATGTAAATCCCAAAGGAAATTTTTTGCAAGAGTATTCCTTAATTGTTCAACAAGATCATACTCCTTTGTGGGTGGAAGGTAACAAGAAGCACTAGGTGGATTTGGTAAAGGTAAAGGGGTTGGGTTTGGTTGTGGCGGTTGCAGATTATTTTGAGTGTTATATGTATGAGTAATAGTATCATCACTAGATTGCTACAATACATTGGTTGTAGGTTGATTAGAGGGATGAAGTGGATGTGAGGGTGGGTAGAGAACAATTTTAGGTTTATTAGAAGGATGAAGCGGATGGGAAGGTGGGTAAGGGTAAGTTTAAGCTTATTGGAAGGATGAAGCAGATGTGAAGGTGGGTAAAGGATAGGTTTAGGTTTAGTGTAGTGAGGTTGAATATTGTTAACACCCCATAACAAGTGAGATTTGTCATTTTCTTTGAAGGGTATGTTATCTTTGTGTTGTATCATAATATCTTCCCTAGAAGGAGAGTTCATAAGAGAACAACAAACCTCATGTTCGTGAAAATTAAGGTTTGGTTCTTCCAACATAAATTCATCACAACTAAGGGAGTTATGTTGTTCTATAAGGTTCTCCTGATGTTCATGGATTGGATCCTTTAATGCCATAAGATCATCGTCACTAATAGTAGAGATATTAGGAGGGGAAAATTTTATTGTTGTCCATAATCTCATTGTCTTGGTTCAAAGTATCTACCATAGTAGGAGAGCTTTGAGAAAGGTGACAATCAAGAGTTGTATCACATGTCAAAGCTTCATCAGAAATAGGGAAGTCATGAATGGGGTAAAAAATAGGATTGGCATGTGTGTCAATGATTGGAGCATCTTGTTCAAGTAGAGCCTTCCAATTGTTGGGAACATTAGGAAGAAGAGAAATAATGTTATACCATTCAATCATTGGGTTGTTTGATACCAACATATTCTCCTCACAAATGTGTTGGTCAAAATCATTCATGAAATTATTGTCACAAATAAGGGAAGTGTTGGGAGATGAATAGAGATGAGGTAAGGTGGTATTCAGGAATGTGGCTATGTTTTCATTGTCTTCCAAAGGTTGAAGAGGAGAGGGACAATCAAGACTCACAATGCTTGTAGATCCTTTCACCAAAATACTTTCATCACTAATAGTAGAGGTATTGGGAGAAGAACAAGTAGGACTGTCATGATTATCTACACTTGCATCCTCTTGTGTTATTATATTCTTGCAAATCCGATAAGTGTTAGGAGGGTATGCAAAATGCTTATGAAATGTTTTACTTTGTTGTCCTAGATTATGCTCATGAAAAATAGAACCATACAAGCCACTTGCTATGCTAGAAACATTGATTGCTTTAAGAGAAAACATATTAACATGAGAAAGTAAATAAAGTGCAATGCAAGGACTTAAAATGGAATGCAATTTTCAGATTGAAATAAGATAATGTTTTGATTACACTATGAACCAATCGAAAAATGACATTGAAAATGAAAAATGAAAAATGGAACAATGCATGAAATGAAATATTTTAAGTGAGATCTAGTGAAATGCATGCTATAGAAATGTAACTGACTAATATATACATGTTAAGACACCAAACAAAAGCCTAAAAAGAAATTTTTGAGTTTAGGACAATGTTGTTTTAGGAGTCAAAAGGGACTGATTCGCCCAGGGTGGCGAATGAGTCCTAGTATCAACTTTTTCAGGATTTTTAGAAATTTTTGTCTAATTTTAATGTTTTCATAATGCTAAGATGCAGACCTAAGTTAAGGATGTATAATTTTAGAACTTTTCAATGATTAAAGATGCAACAATATAACCTATTATGCATTTTTTATGGAGGGAAAATTTAACACCTAACATGCAAATGAATCATGCAAACCCTAATGCAAGCTAGATATAGGATGAACGACACCAAAATTAGATAAGAAATTTTTTAAAATGTGGGTTCACCAAAATGTGACATAGATTTTTGGACCCAATGGACTCTCTTACTCTTATAGGGTTTTTCACCTAAAAGGAGAGAGATTAGATCCAAAAATTCTTATGTAATGCTCAAATTAGGATGTGTGTGATGTTTTATAAGCTAAGTGAGATGATATAAATGAAATTATATGAACTAATTGATTGATTAAACATGCAAAACCTAAGAAATATGAACTGTTTGAAAACACATTGTGTTATGCAGAAATAAACTAGAAATGAATGTAAAACTTAACAGTAATGAATCAAACTGCAAGTGTGCACCTAGGATCTTGATGAAGGCTAGAATATACATCTAGAAGGCTATTGATACTTAAATTTAGGCCTGGTAGGACTCATTCACCACTCTAGGTGAATCAGTCCCAGTTTTGGATGACTGTATCTGAGCTCGTTTCTGACAAAAGGGTACTCAAAAAATGTAAAAATTCAAAATGACCTTGGGGTGGGACTCATTCGCCACACATGGAAAATGAGTCCACTTTTTAATTTCTAATTTTTCAAAAGTGGGTTCCAAAGCTTCCAATTTGTACTTTAATGTTCTACAGGTGTCCACTTCTAGAATTGTTGTATTCGGACCTAAAAATGGACTTTTCTTGATATTTTGACTTGAGTGATGAAGAGATGACTTGAATGACCTTACAACTTGATCTCTAATGATTTCAAAGCTTCCAAGAGTCTTGAATCTGCAAACAAACAAGAAAAAAGAGAGATATGTTGAATGTTAGGGCATGGGGGTTTGCCTTAGTCAAACCCCTTTTAGGTAATTAAACCAAAGTGATGAAATAAAGTAATGAAACATGAAAAAATGGAGATTATTACCTTGTCATGTTGATTTGATCTTGAAATTTTGCAACATATCATGAAGATTCAACCCTTGAATGTCTTAGGAAGCTAACTTGATGCAAGCCCTAGCTTGCTTGACTTGAGATAGAAGATAGATGGTGAATGAATGATGTGAATATAAAATTGAGTTTTTGGGTGTAAAATGAGGATAAAAACACTTATTTATAGGAAATTGTGCCTTAGTATCCTGATTGTACCTCATCACAGGTTGACATGTAGAAAAATTAAGGTTAAAACCCAATTTTTCTTGCTCAAACCCCAAAAATGACTCAAAATGGGACTCATTCACCACTAATGGAAAATGGGTCCCACCTAGATGGGAATAATTTGCCACTAATGGTGAATGGGTCACACAGGGCTCATTTTTGCTTGTTGGAATGTCAAGAAGTAAGAAAATCATAATTATATGATGACTATGTCAAAAATTTGATCAAATTATGCCTTAGGATGCACAATATGGGTTAATTAGGACCTATTAGTGATGATGTAAATGTTGGATAGGGCTTGGCATGAATAAATCAATGTGAAAGTGTGATTAAATACACTTTAAAATAATAAAATTAGGTCTGCATAGCCTAAAAGGGCACAAAAACCAATGTGAATGTGCAAGACACATTACAACACTAGCTTATGATTAAGTTTACATTAAGAACCTTCTAGATTGATGTAATAATGTTATCAAACACATTTTATAATGTTGAATTAGGAAGAAATAGGTTAATTAAGTCTAATAAATCATGAAAGTCCTTTACAAGACTCTACAACACCTTTATAAGACATCATTAAAAACATGCTATTTGATTTGCAAGGGTCCAAGACCTAGTGTGGACACTTAAAATACCTCACAACACTATATTAAGACCTCATTAAGTCCAATTAATCATGAATTAATCACATGTCAAGAAAAGGGTCCTTTTTTGTATGACACACATCCAAAATTATGCAAATGGCTATTGTCTTGTTTGAATGGAGCAAAATTTTTAGTTCTTGTGAATGGTTCATCTGGGGGATTTCTTAGTTCAACTCAGGGTGTAAGACAGGGAGATCCATTGTCTCCTTTTATTTTTATTATTTCAAATGGTTGAGGCTTTGAGTAGGTTTTTGCACAAGGTAGATACTCAAGGTAATTGGAAGGGAATATTAATTCCTCCTACAGATATCACAGCTACTCATTCTCTGTTTCCAAATGATACTTTATTATTTGGGAGGGAAAAAATTTTGGAAGCCAAAAAAATCATGTTCTTGATAAATATACCTCTGCCTCTAGTCAAAAGATTAATCTAGCCAAATCAAAGATATGTGTTTTTAATGCCTCATCAGTTCTAAAGGAGCACATTGTCAGCATTTTGGGCTTCTAAGAAGCAAAATCTCCAAGCAAGTACTTAGGAATTCCTTTTTTTGTTGGTACAAATAGGGTCTCCTACTAGCACAAGGTTATAAAAATATTACAAGCAATTATTGTAGGATGGAGGGGAAGATGGTTATCAATTTGAGGAAGGATTTTAATGATTAATTAAGTTCTTTGCAATTCCAAATTACTATATGGCTCTTTTGAAAGCTCCTAGAATTATTATTGTGAAAATTGAAAAGTTGATCAAGAACTTTCTTTGGAAAGGTAACGTAGATGAAAAAAGGAATATTCCTCTAGTTTCTCTAGATAACTTATGCAGAGAAAAATTGAAAGGAGGGGTTGGCATTCATAACTTAACTACAAGAAATGTTTCACTAGGTGCTAAGCTTGTTTGGAATTTATATTCCAAGCCTCACACCAAATGGTGTAAAATTATGCATAAAATATGATTAGATTCCAGTGCATTTGACCGTATATTTTCAACTCTTAAACCTCCACAAGGTTCTATTATGTGGAATTTTTTGTTAACCTATAGAAAATTTATAATTCAGTACATTACCTGGGAGATTAATAATGGACATAAGGCATATTTTTTGGTTAGACTCATGGCATGGGCACCCACCTTTGAGTACAATGCAAGAATTTCATCAAATACAACATATAACTTCAATTTTGGGTTCAAAATTAAGTGACTACTTTCAAGAAACAGATATTCTAATAGGAAGAGTGATTTTGAAAATATTTGTAGCTCCTTTACTTCTTGAGGCTCAACAAAAAATCTAAATAACTTGTTAGCTGGTAGAATTTTTTTTGTTCATCATGCTATTGACAAGCTTATTTAGGCTCCATCCAAATTAGGTCATTATATAGTAAGATTGGGTTACAAAGCATTAATGAATAGAGATGTACATTCAAGTCCACAAAGAGCCTTGACTTTTGGTTGGATTTCTACAATATTACCAAAAGCAGGTTGTTTCACTTGGCTGGCCTTAAAAAATAAGATCTTAACAAGTTCAAGATTACATAGTTTAAGAATTTCAAATCCTTTTAATTATGTATTATGTGGATCAGTTTTGGAGGATAGTAATCATCTTTTTCTACAATGCTCTTTTACAAATGCTTGTTGGAAATTCATTTAGGTAAATCTAAGCTAGTATGCTCCTCTTCTAGCTATACTTTGGGATCTTATATCAAGTTGGCCCCTTCTGTACTAGTCATCTTTGTTTGCAAGTCTTTAGAGAATTATACCTTCCGTTGTCTTATGGTGAATTTTGTGGGAGCGAAATAAAAGGATATTGCTCAAGAAATAATCAAATATTGATCAAGTTCTTCACAAATTGGAAATTTCAATATGTGAAATAGTTAATTCTTTTGTGCATAATGTTAAACATGCTGGTTCAATTTTCATAGACTAGGGTTCAATGCAATTAAATATTTGGAAAAGCTTGGTCATTCCTTATAGAGGAAATTTTCAAGTTCTCGTTGCCAATGAAGTTGATAGAAAAAAAGGGAATATGGAAACCACCTTCAGCTAGGTTTTTCAAGATGAATTTTGATGGAACCTTTAAAGGTAACCTTAGGAAATCAAGTGCAAGAGTTGTGTTGAGAAATTCTAAAGGTTTGTTAATTAGTGCAAAATCAATAAAGTTACCCTTAGGAAAAAATAATATTGCAAAAGTGCAAGGCCTTTTCTTAGGATTACAAATTTGGCAACAAATCTCAATTGCTTAAAGTTTCATGTAGAAGGTTATTTTCAAGTAATCATCAATGCTTGTAGAGATAGGAAGCATTATAGTTGGAAAATCACAAATTTTCTTGTTTAGGTTTGGAGAGTACTAGATGCCTTGGAAACTTTTTAGATCACACATACTTATAGAGAAGGAAACCAATTAGTAGATTAATTTGAAATTTTGGGGTGTGAGAAAGATCAGGAGGAGATAACTTATGAGGAAGGTGTTGGAAATGATTTTACTCACAATAAACAACTCATATTGATTCTCTGCAGACAACACTTGAAAAATCCTACCTTTCTTGAAAGATATGAAAAAAAGACAACCTAAGAAAGAATTTTTCATTCACAGAACAAAGATTGACTTCTGTTTAATCCCAAGTCTCTGTAAATCAGGTCATGATTGCACTAAACCTAGATCTTGGGTAATGATGTGATAATTTTGCTGTTAATTTCAAAGGGGAATATAGTTATTCCCATTTTTATCAAATATTACTAACATTTCACATAAACATCAATCTTATCATCAAATAACATCATGAAAAAAAAAAATTCATCATAATATTTCATGAATAAAATAAATTCTTTGCTATCACTTAAGTAGATTCAACATTAAGCATTCAACAATTTCATGGAAAATAAAATATTTTCAACAAACTATTTCCATTCACTTTTTTTTAGAACATTTTTTAAAAATATAAGCATCTAATCTAAAGAAAAACATTAAAAAAGAAGGAAAAATAAAATTTCTCCTAGTTATTCTCCATGGATGCCCCAAAGAATTAATTAAAATAGAGCAAACTACTTTATACTTCACCAGGTTGCTTCACAGCTACATATAAAATGTTGTAAGCTTTTAAAGACAGGGTTTTGTTTATGGACACCGAATAGGTTCTGTATGCACCCTTAAACGGCGTAGCATATAGTCTTGTTTAGCTGAACTTACAAAACTAGCTACAAAAGATACATAGATAGGTAGCTATCCATAAAGCTCTGATATCAATTAATGTCTACATGCATACAAAGTTTTACAAAAGAATGGTTCAAAAAATGGGAAAAAAGAAAAAAACTTAAAACAAGTTTTTGCTCCTCTAACATCCACAAATTCTGAACTTAAAATAAAATGTGGGAGGAGATGGCCTTTTATAGAAACAAAGCAACCCAAAAGTTCAACTTAAAAGAAACTTAGAGAAAATCAGAAATAATGAATTAAAATATGTCATGTGGCATATGCCAACTATCATCAAGAACTTTCTAGAATAATTCAAAGCTTTGATTTCATCCACCGCAACACTTTTCTCCATACTTCAACGCGAACACTTTATCTTCATCAAGACTACAAACCTTCTTTTAAAATACCAAAATGAAAAACGCCTATCAGGACTAGGACCAACCTATAAAACTAACAACAAATAGATTATATCATACTTCCAATGTTCGGTATCAGGTATCCAACTCTTTTCATATTTGCTTATGGCTTTGTTTCTGGATTTCTTCCTTATTTCTTTGATTGGTACTCTTGGAAATCTCTCAACATTTGATACATGTGTTCTTTTGAAATCCTTCTTATTGCTTTCCAGGTAAGTTTGAGCCTAATATATTCTTTAGTCACTTGAAGTAGGACATCATTTTTCTGTGCCTTTTTTGCTTCATATTTGACTATAACATTTCTACACTGTATTATTTCATCAATAACATCTCTAGTCAACAATTGAACAAGATATATGTTTATTCTTTCTATCCATTCTTTGAAAGCTTTAGCTTCATTTCCATCCTACCCCATTGTTTGAGGATCAAAGCTTTGTCGCGACAATGCCTCAATAAATTCTTTATTTTCTCTTACCATTCTTTTGTACTCAATGGTGACCTTCTCAAATCCCTTAATACATTGTGCTAACATGTCATCTTCCCATTTCAACTATTTCTTCCACTTTCCTGGAAATGAAATTTTAGATTCTGATATTATATTATTTCGTATTAACTGTTGGACATTTTTTTGTATGATAATTTCCATATTTTTCCTTTCATCAATAACTTGCTACTGGAGAAGTTTACATTCATCTTCAAATCTTTTCAATTTCTCTAAATGATGTTATTTTTCCCTTTACATTTTTATAGCATCTATAATAAATTCATCTTCCTGGTTTATCCAATATTCAATTCATTCTTCAAATATATTCATTTTATGATGAACTACAACAATAACATCGACTTGATCTTGTGACATTAGCATCGAATTTTTGGGAAATTCAGCTTGCTCTTGACCAAATAAAGTCAGTGATTTGATAAAATGCTCCAATGTAGCAACCCGTTCTTTCTATTCTCTTTTCTTTTGTTTATATTTTTGTACTCTAGCAATAGTAGCATTCAAATTAACTTTTATTTCTTTTAGTTCTTGCTACCAAGATGACTGTCCAAGATTTATACTTGTGATTTTATATTCCTTAGGCGTTATCTCATGTCTATCTTTACCATTTGTTGAAGTAGCTATATGGATGGTTTTGTTACCATCTACATTCCTTTGTATGACATGCTTTGCTTTTTCTTTGCACCTAATTTTAGGAGTGTTTACTTACTATATGAAATTACTAAGGTTTAGAGGTAATATTTCTACTTCCATGGGAGAAGCTAATTTCTTGATTAACCAATTAGGTGTATCATCATATTTTTTAACCTCTGTAACTCTTTCTTGTTTTTTTTTATTACTTCATTTAGGACTTTCATCTTTGTGACTTTCCATATTTTGTGAAATAGGAAATTCTTTATCAACTTTTGACATAGAACCATGATTATTAGGATTTTACATTGCACCCTCTGTTTGGAAAGTTATATTTTCCTATCTATCCAAATTTTTCGATTCTTCTCTTTGAATCTTATCTTCTTCATTTACAACTGTGCTAGGATTTTCTTCATTTTCAGTTCCATCTCCTATGAACTTTGTAGCTTCTTCTTCTAAAATTCTTATTTCAACTTTGGTTCTAACATGGCCCTCATCTTCAACATTAGAGACCTATAGAGGCTCATTAAAATTTTGCATATTCTCAACAGAAAATTGAGAATCAAGAGTTTCTTCAATAACTCTATTATCAATAGGATTTTTTTCTTCATTTCCCCTTGTTTCCATTTCAAGTATGCTAGGATTTCCTACCTCTGAGGAAAGGGTTCCTTGAATAAATTCTTCTTCATCAATATTTATGGGATTATAATTTGTATCTTGCATTTCTCCTATCACTGAGTGTACTATAGGTTTATCTTTGGATTTCTTTTCTTTTATCTTTTCCCACATAACACCCCATCTATCTACTTGTTCCTTAATTCTAACCTCATCTTCCACATAAATTTCCTTTAAATCCATAGGAGTTCCACCCAATGCTTGCTTCATACCGACCATATTAACAAAAGGGGGAGAGCTAAATAATGGTACAACTCTTAGAGATGCAAATCTAGTTTGTGCACCAACATTCTCTATTACTCCTATTCCTTCATCAATAGTTATCCTAGTTCTTGACCTGGCTGTAGAAGATGATGCACCTTTAGGTCTTAGTATAGACTTGTCTTTACCAGTTTCTGCATCTTTATGTTTTTCTCATAACTTTGTGGGAACTTCCTATCTTGTTATTTCAAGGGTTGTTTCTTCAATTCTAACACTTAGAGTAGCCTTACTAATTTTTCTTTTCTTCTTGATAGTTTCTCCAATTTCAAAAGCAATTTCATCTCTTTCTTTCTTCGTTTATCTTCTAAATAGATGGGTTTAATTCCTATTTCTCTTAAACTTTTACAAAAATCATCAATCCAATGTTGAGTGTACCTTATGACTAGCCCAGTAAAATCATCAATTGATGTCATGTCTTCATCCTCAACACCTGGGTTTTGAATGGGTTCATCATATATCCTCTCATTATTATAAAACTGATTTAGCACCTGGCCATCATATTCCCCCAGTTGGTCTGGGATATCAAATATTTTGAGCATTCGAGAAAACCCGTGTCATTCTTACATACTTTTTCCTTCTAACTTTGTGCTCGTCTTCATAATTAAGACAATAATCTTCTAAATGTTGTACATGAGTATGATAATAAGCTATGCCTTTTTCAATATTTCTTCCAACATCATAGTACATTCTCTGAAGTGTAAATTCTTCAAAATCATAAGTTTTCAGTCCCTCCTCACATAAATCAACCACTTTGATTGCACTGCACTTATAATTCCCTATTGTAATAGGAAATTTGAAAGAGGCCTTCTTGCGAGCATGCATATAAAGACCTTGAGATTGTTTTAATTGTCTCACTAATTCCAATAAAACAATTTTATCTATAGGATACCTGGGCAACATGAATGGGTGTCCATCAAATCCCTCCACTCTAATGTAGGAGTAAGTTGGGAACTGTATGTACTAGCCTCACATAGGCTGAATGACACTTAGTGCTTCTAGGGATAATCTCTTAGATTTATCTCCTTCCATTGTTCTTACCAATTTCATGAAAAACAAATCATTAACTTTTTTGTAATCACCTTTATACCCATGAATAATGATTTGGGGTAAATGTGCATATATCAAACTATTGCCATTTTTTGTGCCTAGGGTACCAATCTATTTTAATCCTTGTTTATTGGCTCTTGTAGCATAGGAGTAAATAACATATGATGACAGGTAGAAACATTTGGTTTTGGGGAATGTAGTAATTTTTTCATGTAACTTGTCACTTATTAATTTTCCCCAATACAACTCTCTAGGGTTTTCTATCATTTGAGATATTATCACAAAAATCCAAGGTTTGAACCTGCTTGCATCTCTGAAACTAGCCACTCTACTCAGCAAAGTTATTATGTCTTGCATTTCTTGTTTGAACTCAAACCTCTGAATTACTTTGATTTGTGGTGTGATTAGCTATTGGCACCACTAGGTGTTTATAATTTCTCTATTGTGTTATTCAACACTTTGACATGTCTTGGCCTTTCCATTTAGGTCAAAATTGTACATCCTTGTGTAGGATGGGAGACCAAATGTACACATAATTCCACTATGAGACAAATCTACATAAGTTCTTCCTTCCTTTTTAACAATCCTTTTGACTTGATTATATTGGTTTATACATTGCATTACTAATCCTGGAGCTTTCATCGCTGGTGGAAACCCTCCTACAGGAAGTAACCCATTTGATACGACATTTTAAGTACATTGGGTAGCATTTTCTTGTAGCATCCATGAATGGATTTCAATGTCAGAAGACCATCCCATGTGGGTATCTATGATCACCACATTAATGGGAATTCCCTGTGAGTGATAGTATTTGAATTCTTCTTCTGCCCTTGATTTAGAAGTGCTCATTTTGATATAGTGTGCTCTATAATTTTTAAAATATTTGTCTATGTGCATGAATTAGGGTTAAATTTAATCAAACATTACATTTCATAAAACTTTTAATTCATTCTTTGATCAAATTTAACAACTTAGAGGAAAATACCATTATCAAAGATTTCTATCCTGAGAAATTCTTGTCAATAAATCAGTTATTCAAAACATACCTGGTTCTGGTTAAAATGATGGTTCTTCAGAGTACAACTTCAAAAAAGCCTTGGATAGCTGCAACTTAGCTTCTTCAAAATTTTACCTCTGCTTGCGCACCAAAGTAGCTTCATGAATTCAATGTCTTTAGCAAGTTTTCAATATGATGCAAAGTGGAGAGTTGCAAAAGCAATTACATGCTCGAGGTGGTGCCAAGTACATAGGTAGTTTTCCACCTTCATTAATTACCTATTATTTCACATTAATTCCTAGAATAAAGGTGTAATCATTACGGATTATGGTTCAATTTATGAACACCTAGAATTTTGAGTTGTCTCGCCATTCAAAAAGAAAGACAACGCAGTGACTATTCATGGTAGTTACATGTCATGCCAACTTTATATAGGGTATATGCCATTAATGATATTACATTAATGATTATCATTGGAGTTACAACTTTCGATAATGTCTTTCAGAGAATTCACATAACACCAAGATCTGAGAAATATTTCTCGAGAAAAGAGAAAAAGAAAAAAAAATTGAACAAGAGAACCAAAACCCAAAAAATGAAATTGAAAGATATACTTGACAACATCTCAAAGAAGACTTTCTGGTTTTTGACTTTTTCTTCGAAGAAAATAGTAAGGCACCAAACTCCAATAAAAATAAAATTACCAGGTTTATACAATTCGGTTAACAAAATACCGAGTGAAACTAAAGTTAATTAAAGACAAACTCTTTTGCCTCACGTAGGACTCTGAAATTCTGATTTTTGGTAACAAAATAAACAACAAATACATACCCAAACACCAAAATACTAGGTGATAAAAAAAAATGCATCATCAAAGAGGCCAAGTGAAACTAAGAAACAACTAGCAACCAGCCAAGCATCAATTAGAACCATGTCGAGGAGGACAAAAACAACAAAGAAAAAAAAAGGGGGGTCCTCATTTTTCCAATGGAGAAAAATGGGGCATGTTGTGAGACTACATAAAAACTAGCAACCAACAAAACTAAACAAAAAAAAGGAAGTTAATTCTAGATCTAACATCAATGTTTCAACTTTCTTTAGTATTCTAATTATAAAGATTTCATAGGATCTTATTCCATTTCCATATCTTACTCTGGTTAGCATGCATAATTAAGTATTACTAATCTAACGTGCGTGCAATTGATTTATTTATGCTAGAGAGAACTTAGAAATATCAACTGTTTGCATTAGCCTACATAATATGACAATTCCTTTTAAGCCAACCAAGCATATAGCCTTGTTTCCAGTCAGGTGTCTATAGCCCCGACAAGGTTATCTCTATAACTCCGCCCAAACATAGCTCTACTGTCGGTTAGGTTTCCATAGCCCTGGTAGAGTTATTTGGATAGCCTAAAGAGTTGACATCACATTCTATTTTTTTAGATATAGCAATGATAGCTCATTTTCACTTTTTTTATTTTGCAATAATAGCTCATCTATCAACTTGCAAGCATTGAAGCACCACTATTAGTTTAGAAATTATAGTGTTAGCAAAGGTAGTCTTTTTATTTTTCAATTAATGCAAACAACTGCTATCCCAAATTTTAGTAGAATGATTTAAATGTTTTCTTTTGTAGCTCAACATCAACTGAATAATTCATGTTGGTCGGAGTACATAGAATTGAACAATTTCAGAACAATTTATAAATGGAAAACTAATTTTAGTCAGAAAAGAGATTAAAGATCTAGAGTTGACATTCTATTGACTTCAAGACCTTTAAAATTTTCTAATTGATGTGAAGTCAAATAATGCAACACCCCAAAAAAAAAGAAAAAAAAAAACACCACGAAAAAACCAAAATTACAAAAAAAAACAACTATTTACCAAAGAAAAACTATTTACACAAAAAAAAAAAAAAATATTTACACTCATGACTGGAAATAATGCTTTAGAAATTTCCCATTCACAGGTAATGGGATATCTTCACCAATCAAGGACTTTAATCTATAAGTACTATCACCGAAAATTTTAGAAATTTGGTATGGGATTCATTTTTACATTCATGGGCTTTATTCCAATATAAGACCAATTCAGATATTTTAAAATCCTTTAACTTGGCTCATTTATCAAACCATCTTTTCACTATGGATAGATTTCTAGAAAAATGATCTATGGCTCATGTTCGTTTCTCATCTAAATGCATCAATTGCAACAATCGAGCTTCAGTTTGATCATCCAATCCACTATATTCTTGTGCAAACTGCCAGGTAGGGATTTTTAAATTTATTGGGAGTATAGGATCTATCCCATAAACCAAATGATAAGGAGAATTCCCTAACACAAATTTCATTCTAGTACAATCTACCCATAGGGAAAACCTTAACAAAGAATGCCATTCCCTAGGGTTCTTGTCAATCAATTTTTTAATTATATCCAACAAATTTTTATTTGATGATTTAGTTAATCCATTTCTCTATCAATAATAATTAGATTAAAATTTATTAATGTTATTCCATATTGAAATTCCCAATTAGAAAACTTTAATGAAGCAAAGGCAGGGCCATTGTCACATACCAATGCATACAGTGTTCCAAACCTGGTGATAATGTTCTCTTCCAGAAATTTGATGACTACATCAGTAGTGCATTGCTTCTTGGGGCACACCTCTATTCATCAGGTACAATAATTTGTAGTGGTCAGTATGAATCTATGTCTAGTTGAGGATGGAGGATTAATATTTCTAATGAAGTCTAATCCCCACTACGAAAAAGGACACATCTCCATCACCAGCTGCAACAGTTAAGCATTGAATCTTCCTTTATCTGATGTTGTCTGACATGTATGATAGTGTTTAACATGTTCCTAGGTATCTTTAAAAGACTTGGGCCAGGAGTATCTCACTCTTAAAATGAGGTGTGCAATAGCTAAAGGTGCTCCATGAGCTATTCCAAATCTATCATGCAATTCCTACAACACTTTATCAACTTCTATTCTATTTAAGCATCTTAAATAGATTCCTTCATGATTTCTTTTAAATGGAGCTCCTCCTTTAATCATATAACTATGATTTTATCTTTAGGGCCCTTCTTTTATTTCTTTGCATATGATCAGGATAGGTATGGCTGACCAAATAATGCCAAATGTTTGAATACCAGTCTTGGTCCTTTTCATCTAACATGTATTGCTGACTTGAAATTTGGGGATCTATTTCTACAATAGATTTGACCAAGGCTTGTCCGTGAACCAACTTCCTAGGTATGTTATCTAAATCATATTCTTGTAATATGGTAACCCATTTAGCTCTCTTTTCTTTGAGCTCACTTTATGTCAACATCTTGACAGTTGAATCTGGGACAATATTCTTAACTATACTCCTGATGATATAATGTCTAAATTTGAATATAGCTTTGACCAAGGCAAAGGCTTGTTTTTCAACATCTATATATCTTGACTCTACCTCCTTGAACAGAGTGATCATAAAAGAAATTGGTTTTTCTTCTTTATTTTCATCCTTTTGCGTTAATACTGTAGCACAAGTATGACCAAAAGCAAATGATTAAATATAAAAAGGTTTAATATAATCTGGGCTTACCAATACTGGTGCTTCTATGATTGTAGTATTTATAGTATCAAAGGCGATCTTGGCTTCATTCATCCACTCTATTTTGGCATCTTTCTTAACATATCATTGAGTGGCTTCACTATTTCAGCAAATCCTATAATAATTTTTTGAACAAAATTGATCTTACCAAAAAATGACTTCAATTTTTTTCTACTTCCCCGGGGTTGTAGTTTGAGTAGTGCTTTCACTCTATCTGGGTCGATTGAAATACCATGTTCAAAAATGATATGTCCCAATAATTTTCCTTCAGTCACCCTGAAAATACATTTTTTAGGATTTAAGGAAACTCTGTAAGTTTCAAACTTTTGTAATATTGCTCTAAGATCTCGAACATGATCTCTTCTATCTTTAGAAAATACTGTAAGATCAGCTATGTAAATGTTGATGCATTTTCCTATCAATTCTTGAAAGGCATAGTCCATTGCTCTTTGGAATGTAGCCCCAATGTTTATCAATCCAAACGACGTCCTCTTGTAGAAAAAGTTTCCCACTTAGTGGTGAAAGTGGTCTTCATCTGATCCTCCTTTGCTACCATTACTTGATTATACCCCAAAAATCCATCCAAAAAGGACATCATTTATGAACCGTTAACTATTTGTAACACTTCTTCGAGTGAAGGTAGTGGATAGTTGTCCTTTTCAGATGCTCTGTTGAGATTCTGAAAGTCTACGCACAATCTGATATCTCCATTCTTTTTCCTAATAGGGACTAAATTTTCCACCCAAGTAGAATGTCTGATTGGAAAAATTATCTTGGCTGACAACAGTTTTTGAACTTCCCTTTGAATTAAAGGCTCTAAAAGTGCATTTACTAGACATTGTTTATGTCGGAAAGGTTTCACATCAGGCTTTAATGATATAGTATGTGTGATGATAGAAGTGTCATATGTCTTCAAATCTTCATATGTCCATGCTATGACTTTCCAATAATCTTTAAGTGCCTGAGCAATACTTCTTTTCTCTTCTTCGATACAAACCTTCCATTTAAGTACATTCTTAGGATCTTCTTGAGTATTGAAATTATATAATTCAGATAATCCTACTTCACTTTGAGGTAAATCTTTTTGTCTGATTATCTAATCAATATCGAACAATCATTCTAACTCAAATATTCCTTTCAGAATGTTATTATCTTTTACTTGAGTCAATTCTTCATCTTGAATTTCACCCTCAAGGCAATCTATTTCTTCAATAATTTGCACCTCAAAAATACTAGAATTAGTAATGAATTCAAGTATGTGTTTGTCATCTTCGAACACTTGTAGGTTAGTAACATTATTAGGACCTAGGGTAATTGTACCAATTACACTATGAATATTTTCAAAACTGAAGTTTCCAAAGGTTCCAAAGTACTAGCAACAGTTACCAGAGCATCAACTCTCTGATTAAATCTTCTTGGGATATGAGTAATATTAAATGCATTGAACTCTTCAATCAAATCCCATACTCTGTGTCGGTAATTGGATAATCTTTTTTAATGACAGATGTATTGATTTTGGACTTGTTTAACTACCAATTTTGAATTGTCAAACACCTTGAGAATTCTAACCTTTTTCTCTTGATTGCCAGGATCAAGCCATGTATAAGAGCTTCATATTTCGCTATGTTGTTAGTACATTGAAATCACAATTGATATGCAACAAGAAAGGAATTAACTTGCAGGTTGATCAGTTCCACTCCAATTTCAATTCCTTGTTTTTGATCCATCAAATTTCAGAATCCAAGCTTGATCATTTGTAATCAATATTTTACCATTTTTTGACGTTATTGTATAAATATTTTCATTTTGTATATTTTTATCTTCATTCTTATGTGTTTTCGGTTTGGTCTTCATGACATCGTCATGTATTAGACAAAATTGACTCTCAATTCTACGAATTATCTCTGAACACATCATACAGTTGTTTTATGAATGTGGAACATTGTACAATCGACACCAATCCTGCAATAACAAACTTTTCAATGAAATTTTACTTCTATCATTCTCTTGAGCTTTTGCAATAATACTATTTTGAAATTTATTATAAGGATCATTCTCCTCCCTAGAGGAGTCACAATCTGATTTAATCAAAACATCTATTCCAAGAATTATCTCATTAGATTTCTCAACATTACAAGTGAAAACTTCTTCAATTTTAACTCTTGAATTTCACAATTTATAAATTCCTGGTTCTACATTGATATATAGAACTTCATTTTTCTGATTAGAATCTATGATCATGTATTTCATATAAGGTTATCTTTCAATCTTCATTTGATTAGGCACTCCTTTCCATGCTAACCACATGTGTGAGAAATTAGTGGACATGTATCCATTTAAATTTTTAGACCATTCTCTACTCAAAAGAATACCATAGGTATCTAGTATCTCCACGACTTGAATGTCAATGTAATATTGGATCCTAGGATCAAAAGCCAATTGCATGTGGATAATAGTCAACTCTCCTATCACATTTACCTCCATCTTGTCAAGTTGAGTGACCTTTTTTGAAGAATTTGCAGGAGTTAAACCTAATGTCTAACATATGGATAACGCCATCATGTTAGTAGAACCTCCAGAGTCTACTAAACAATTGTGAAGATTCTTACCAAATATTCTCAAAGTGACAAAAAATGGCAGCAACTCTAGTTTTCCTTTATAAAAGGCTACTTGTGCGTCAGCTATGGGAACAATATTCTTGTCTTTTTTTTTAGCTTGAATGTCTTTTATTTGAATGTCCTTGGATTTACTCTTTAGGAAAATCTTCTAGAGTATTTAGGAAAGCTTTCTTGATTATAGGCATTTTAAGCAGTTCTGACAAAGAAAGGCTAATCTTTACTTTCTTAATTTCTTCTACTAAGTAATTGGTCAATTTATTTTGATCAGCAGAATCAATCTTTTCAACTTTTGAAACATTTGATGAATTGTACTGAGAAGTCATGTTAGGTAATCTAGGATTGTTTCTTGATTTTTCATCAAGTGGAGTATTAATATTATTCACCAAGATGGATGTTGTTAGCCTGGGTCCATTCAATTTACCTCCACTATTAACATTATTCCTCATGTTGTAATTATGTCCCTTATGATATTGTTGAAAATCATGTATTTCATTCACTTCTTCTATAGGTTCATTTTCATCCTGATAAGGAAAAGTATATGTCTCCAAAGTAATAGTTGAATCATCACCTTTGTATTTATGAACATGATTTGTAATGACTGAATGTAATTTGGAACATCCATAGCTTTCTAAAACTAAAGCAGAATCATATCCTACCAGAACTAATTCATTTCCTTTAAGAGGTTGAGAATCACAATGCTCATTATGATGAGTAGCAGCAAAGAAAATATCTAAAGTGATTTTGAATTGTGAACAGTCTTCAGAATGAGCTTTTGTATTATGAATTCTACACCAATTTTTCATTGCAAGGTCAGCTAAATTTAGTTTTGATGTAAAATTTTCATCGGTTGAATCAGGATTATCCAAAGGTGTTGACAGTCCCTCATTATTAGGTCATGTATTCCATGGTCTAAATGGCTTCGGAGCGTTATACACTTGATTTTGACAATTTGAATTATTTTTTTGAGAATAAAAATTCTAATTTCTTAATTGTGTAGCTTTTGTAGTTAATCTTTTTAGTTGATCTATGACTTCTTTCATGTCTTCCTTTTCCTCAAAAAATTTGACATTTTGATTCTTTTGAGTTTGTGAGAAAAAAGAATTTCCATTAGGACGTAGCTCTCTAATAGCTGGACCAGGGTGTGGGACTAAAGCTTGACAATTTCCTGGATGATAAAGAGTATTTTGAGGAAATATCCCATTCTGGACCACTACATGATAAATGTTGGGAGTCATGGGATGAATTATAGGAACTCCATTTTTGTTCGAGGTAGGGTAAATACTTAATATGTTTTTTCCATTTGTGGACGATCCATTTCCAAGATGTTTCATTTCTAAATTCACACTTACAACTTTAGCATAAGCTTTTGGTAAAGTAGTGGGAGGATTAGCTCTTTGCTTCACAAACATAGCAGTCAAGGGATCTACTATTGTATAATAAACTATGATAGTAGACAAGTTATCCACTATGTAAGGTGCTTGTAACATATAATAAGCCTTTTGAAATTTGTCATTAAAAGCAGTTATAGGTTCTCCCTCGAACCTCTTTATTTGAGAAAATTGATGGTATAGCAAGGAAGGATCTATAGGTGTTCTAAACCTAGCTAAAAATTGAGTTTCCATGTCCTTCCATGACCTGACGGAATTATGAGGAAAATTAATATACCACTAGTAAAATTCATCACTCAAAGTGTATGGGAAGAATCGACACACAACGTCTTCATGTTGAATTCTTGCTTGGAAACATGTATCTTTGAATATACTGATGTGTTATTCAACATATTTGTGAAAATAGTACTTAGGAAACAACTTGTCAATATTTTTTGGTAAATAATTATATATGGAAAATTGAATCGGTGATTCCACATTAAATAATTCCATCACTACAGGGGTTGATGGTGTAACAATGATTGGAATATTTGGATTTGTACTTGAACTTGCAGACTTTTGAGGTCTGGATGATGTTCGATCACTAAGCTTAACTAAGGTCCCTTAGGATCACTAGAGCAAGATCTAGTGGTTCTATGGAAATCCAATTTAACCTAATCAAAACCAAAAATAACAACAATGGCCCTCCTTCTAGCGCCAGTTCCTATTGACAATGATTTTACTCACAGTAAATAGCTCGTATAGATTCTCCACAAACAAAACCACAAAAATCCTACATTTCTTGAAATATATGAAAGAAAGACAACCTAAGAAAGAATTTTGCATTCACAGAACAAAGATTGACTTCCATTTAATCCAAAGTCTCCATAAATCATGTCATGATTGCACTAAACCTAGCTCTTGGGTAATGATGTGATAATTTTGATGTTAATTTAAAAGGGGAATATGGTTATTTCCAGTTTTATCAAATATTACTAACCTTTCACATAAACTTCAATCTTATCATCAAATAACATCATGAAACCAAAAAATTCATCATAATATTTCATGAATAAAACAAATTCTTTGCTATCACTTAAGTAGATTTAACATTAAGCATTCAACAATTTTATGGAAAATAAAATATTTTCAACAAACTATTTCCATTCACTTTTTTTTTTTAGAACATTTTCAAAAAATATAAGCATCTAATCTAAAGCAAAACATAAAAAAAAAAGGTAAGACAAAATTTCTCTCAATTATTCTCCATGGATGTCCCAAAGAATTAATTAAAATAGAGAAAACGGCTTTATACTTCACCAGATTGCTTCACAACTATGTATACAATGATGAAATCTTTTAAAGAGGGGGTTTCATTTATGGACACCGAATAGGTTCTATATGCACCCTTAAATAGTGCAACATACAGTCTTGTTTAGTTGAACTTACAAAACCAAAAACAAAAGATACTTATATAGGTAGCTATCCATAAAGCTCTGATATCAATTAATGTCTACGTGCATACAAATTTTTACATTGGAATGGTTCATAAAACAGGAAAAAAGAACAAAAATTAAAAGAATTTTTTGCTACTCCACATCCACAAATTTCAAACTTAAAATAAAATGTGGGAGGAGATGGCCTTTTATAGAAACAAGGCACATAGAAGTTCAACTTAAAAGTAACTCAAAGAAAATCAAAAATAACAAATTAAAATATGTCACATGGCATATGCCAACTATATTCGAGAACTTTCTAAAATAATTCAAAGCTTTGACTTCATCCACATCAACACTTTTCTCCATACTTCAACACAAAAACTTTCTTTTAAAATAATAGAATGAATTTCTTTTAAAATACTAGAATGAAAAATGCCTATCGGAACTAGGACCAACCTGCAAAAGTAACAACAAATAGATTCTACCATACTTCTAGTGTCTGGTATCCAGTACTTTTCATATTCACTTATGCCTCTGTTTCTAAATTTCTTCCTTCTTTCTTTGATTGGTACTCTTGGAAAGCTCTCAACATTTGATAATGAGTTCTTTTGAAATACTTCTTATTGCTCTCCAAGTAAGTTTGAGCATAATATATTCTTCAGTCACTTGAAGTAGGGCATCATTTTTTTGTGCCTTTTTTGCTTCATATTTGACTATAACATTTCTACACTTTATTATTTCATCAATAACATCTCTTGTCAACAATTGAACATGATCTTTGTTTATTCTTTCTATCCATTCTTTGAAAGCTTTAGCTTTCTTCCCGTCCTACCCCAATGTTTGAGGATCAAAGCTTTGTTGTGACAATGCCTCAATAAATTCTTTATTTTCTCTTACCATTCTTCTGCACTCAATGGTTACCTTTTCAAATCCTTCAATACATTGTGCTAACATGTCACCTTCCCATTTCAACTATTTCTTCCACTTTCCTGGCAATGAAATTTCAAATTTTGATATTATATTGTTTTGTATTAACTCTTGGACATCTGTCTATATTATAATTTCCATATTTTTCCTTTCATCAATAACTTGCTCTTGGTGAAGTTTACATTCATCTTCAAATCTTTTCAATATATTTGAATGATGGTATGTGTCCCTGTACATTTTTATTGCATTTGTGATAAATTCATCTCCTTGCTTTATCCAATATTCAATCCATTCTTCAAATATATTCATTTTATGATGAACTAAAACAATAGCATCTAATTGTTCTCGTGACATTAGCACCAGCTGTTTGGGTAGTTCAGCTTGCTCTTGACCAGATAAAGTCAATGATTTGATAAAATGCTACAATGTAGCAAGCCATTCTTTCAATTCTCTTTTCTTTTGTTTATATTTTTGTACTCTGGCAATAGTAGCATTCAAATTCACTTTTATTTCTTTTAGTTCTTTCTACCAAGATGAGTGTCCAATATTAATACTTGTGATTTTATATTCCTTAGGAATTATCTGATATCTATCTTTATCATATTTTGGAGTTTCTATCTAGATGGTTTTGTTACCATCTACATTCCTTTGTATGACATTACTTTCTTTTTCTCTGCACCTAGGTTTAGGAGTGTTTACTTCTTGTATGAAATTACTGAGGTTTAGAGGTAATATTTCTACTTCCATCAGAGAAGCTAATTCCCTAATGAACCAATCAGGTGTATCATCATATTGTTGTACCTATGCAACTCTTTCTTGTTTCTGTTTATTACTTGGTTCAGGAATTTCATCTTTGTGACTTGCCATAATTTGTGAAATGGGAAATTCTTTATCAACTTCTGACATAGACTCAGAATTATAATGATTTTTCACTGCCCCGTTTGTGTGGAGACTTATATTTTCCTATCTATCAAGATTTTCTGATTCTTCTCTTTGAATCTTATCTTCTTCATTTACATCTGCACTGGGATTTTCTTCATTTTCAATTCCATCTTCTCTTTGAATCTTCTCTTCTTCTTCATTTGTATTTGAGGTAAGGGTTCCTTGAATAAATTCTTCTTCATCAATATTTACGGGGTTAAAATTTGTATCCTGCATTTCTTCTATCACTAAGTGTACTGTAGGTTTATCTTTGGATTTCTTTTCTTTTATCTTTGCCCACATAGCACCTCATCTATCTACTTGTTCCTTAATTCTAGCCTCATCTTCCACAAAAATTTCCTCTAAAGCCATAGGAGCTCCTCCCAGTGCTTGCTTCATACTAGCCATATTAACAAAAGGGGGAGAGGTAAATAATGTTGCAGCTCTTAGAGATGTAGATCTAGTTTGTGCACCAAAATTCTCTATTACTCATGTTCCTTCATCAATAGTTATCCTAGTTCTCAGCGTGGTCGTAGAAAAACATGCACCTATAGGTCTTGTTTTAGACTTGTCTTGACCAGTTTCTGTATCTTTATGTTTTTATGATAACTTTGTGGGAACTTCCTATTTTGTTGTTTCAGGGGTTCTTTCTTCAATTATAGCACCTAGAGTAGCCTTACTAATATTTGTTTACTTCTTGATAGGCTCTCCACTTTCAAAAGAAGTTTCATCTCTTTTATTTCTTCTTTTATCTTCTAAATAGATAGGTTCAATTCCTCTTTCTCTTAAACTTTTACAAAAAATCATCAATTCAATATTGAGTGTACCTTATGACTGGCCTAGTAAATTCATCAATTGATGTCATGTATTCATCCTCAACACCTGGGTTTGGAATGGGTTCATCATATATCCCCTCATTATTATAAAACTAATTTAGCACTTGACCATCATCCTCCACTAGTTGGTCTGGGATATCATAGAGTTTGTGCATTTGAGAAAACCCGCAAGTGATTCTTTCATACTTTTTCCTTCTGACCTCATGCTCATCTTCATAATTAAGCCAATAATCTTCTAAATGATGTACATGAGCACAATAACTAGCTATAATTTTTTCAATATTTCCTCCAACATCATAGTACATTCTATGAAGTGGAAATTCTTCAAAATTGTAAGTTTTCAGTTCCTCCTCACATAAATCAGCCACTTTTATTGCACTGCACTTATAATTACCTATTGTAATAGGAAATTTGAAAGAGGCCTTCTTGCGAGCATGGCTATAAAGACCTAGAGATGGTTTTATCTTTCTCACTAATTCCAATAAAACATTTTATCTATATGATACCTAGGAAACATGAATGGGTTTCCATCAGATACCTCCACTTTGATGTAGGAGTAAGTTGGGAATTGTATGTACCAGCCTCCCATAGGTCGAATGGCACTTTGTGCTTCCAAGGATAATCTCTTAGATTTATCTCCTTCTATTGTTCTTACCAATTTCATGGGAAAAAAATTATTAACTTTTCTGTAATCACCTTATACCCATGAACAATGATTTGGGGTAAATGTGCATACATCAAACTATTGCCAAATTTTGTGCCCAGGGTACCAATCTAATTTAATCCTTGTTTATTGGCTCTCATAGCACATGAGTAAATAACATATGATGATAGGTAGAAACATCTGGTTTTGGGGAATGTAGTAATTTTTTCATGGAACCTATCACTTATCAATTTTCCCCAATGCAACTCTATAGGGTTTTCTATCATTTGAGATATTATCACAAACATCCATGTTTCAAACTTACTTGCATCTCTTAAACCGGCTACTCTACTCAACAAAGTTATTATGTCTTGCATTTCTTGTTTGAACTCATACCTCTAAGTTACTTTGATCTATGGTGTGATTGACTATTGGCACCACTGGGTGCTTATAATTTCTCTATTGTGTCCTTCAACACTTTGATATTTAATAGCCTTTGCTTTGAGGCTGACATTGTACATCCTTGTGTAGGAGGGGAGACCAAATGTACACATAATTCCATTATGAGAAAAATCACCATAAGTTCTTCCTTCCTTTTCAACAATCCTTTTGGTTGGATTATAATGGTTCATACATTGCATTACTAATTTTGGAGCTTCCATCACTGGTGGAAAACCTCCTACAAGAAGTAAACCATTCGATACAAATTTTTTAGTACACTGGGTAGCATTTTATTGTAGTAGCTATGAATGGATTTTAATGTCAGAAGACCATCCCATGTGGGTATTTGTGATCACTTCATTAATGGGCACTACCTGTGAGTGGCAGTATTTTAATTTGTCTTCTGCCCTTGCTTCAGAAGTGCTCATTTTGATATAGTGTGCTCTACAATTTTTAAAATATTTGTCTATGTGTGCAATTTAGGGTTAAATTTAATCAAAAATTACATTTCATAAAACTTTCAATTCATTCTTTGATCAAATTTAACAACTCAAAGGAAAATTAATATTCCAATTTTAGAATGAGAAAATACCATTATCAAAGATTTCTATCTTGAGAAATTCTTGTCAATAAATTAGTTATTTAGAACATAGCTGGTTCTGGTTAAAATGATGGTTCTTCAGAGTACAACTTCAAAAAAACCTTTGGATAGTCGCAACTTAGCTTCTTGAAAATTTTACCTCTGCTTGTGTGCCAAAGTAGCTTCATGAATTCAATGTCTTTAGCAAGTTTGCAATATGACATGAAGTGGAGTGTTGCAAAAGCAATTACATGCTTGAGGTGGTGCCAAGTACATAGGTAGTTCACCACCTTCATTAATTACATGTTATTTCCCATTAATTCCTAGAATAAAGGTGTAATCATTACGGATTATGGTTCAACTTATGAGCACCTATATTTTTGATCTAGCTCGTCATTCAAAAAGAAAGACGACGAGTTGACTATTCATGGCATGTACATGTCAGATCAACTTTATACAGGGTATATGACATTAATAATATTAGATTAATGATGATTAATGGAGTTATAGGTTCTGATAATGTCTTTGAGAGAATTCACATAACACCAGACTATGAGAAATACTTCTCGAGAAAAGAGAAAAAATAAAAATGGAAGAGAACCAAAACCCATAAATTGAAACTAAAAGATATACTTGACAACATTTCAAAGAAGACTTTCCAATTTTTGACTTTTATATTGAAGAAAAAAATAAGGCACCAGACTCCAATAAAAAGAAAATTACCAGGTTTATACAATTTGGTTAACAAAATACTAGGTGAAACTAAAGTTAATTAAAGACACAAACTCTTTTGCCTCGCGTAGGACTCCGAAATTTTAGTTTTTGGTAACAAAATAAACAAAAAAGACATACCAAAACACCAAAATACCAAGCGATAAAAAAATGCATCATCAAAGAGGCCAAGTGAAACTAAGAAACAACTAGCAACCAGCCAAGCATCAATTAGAACCATGTCGAGGAGGACAAACACAACAAAGTAAAAAGGGAAAAGAAAACAAAAAGGGGGGTCCACATTTTTTCAAAGGAGAAAAATGGGGCATGTTGTGATACTACACAATAGAAGGGTTAAATAACATAACATAGGATTTGTAATTCATTATAAACAAGGAAAATATTATCCCAAAGGTGTAAAAGTGTCAGTGTTATTAAAAGGCAGTATGTTATGTTGGATAATCATGGAAAAGTCCATATTGCATTCTCAAAGGATGAAGGGGACTATTTTGATCTTATTGTCGGGCTTGGTTGCGATCAACAAACACTTTGAAATTTTCAAATGTTAAATTTTTAAAAACTAATGGTTTTTTTTTTATGCAGGAATTCTTTCATTAGTATCAATGCACTTGGTGTTACATCCTAAAGGTTGATTTAAAACAAAAAAATATTTTCTATTTGGTCACGTTGAAGATAATGAGGGGATCTAGCACTTATTGCAATGATTTTCTATTGATATGTCATAAAGTTGTGACATCTACTTCTTGTGTCATCAAATGATCCCTCTGTAAGCGGATTGTACAAGAAATTGTTAATTCCTACAAGATGTGTGAAGTGGAAACACACATGGTACTTACCAATAACGAAAGTATTCATCACCTAAACTTGGAAATTGTCATTCTCAAATGTATTAAATTTTTGCACATGTCAAGGTCTTTTAAAATTTTACTATGAGGGATTTCAACAGATGGCGCTTGTTTTAAAGGACTAATAAAATTACATGATTTTTAAAATAAACGGGTGGAAATTTTTTGTTGTGCTATTAATCTTAATTAGTACAAGTGTTATATGCAGCTGATCAAGCGTATTAACTACAAGCCACTTGAAATAATTAAGAATATCTATCAAAATAGAGTAAAGATTTGTTATGTGAAAATTGAAGGAGATTTTCCTAGAACAATCAAATTTCTTGCATCCTATGTAATCCTTATGATGAGCATTAGCTTCCATCGTACACAATTCCCATTTTATAAGATGTGGTTCTCTCCTCTACAAGTATTATGGTTCTTCAAAGGTTTGGGTCTTTTTGGTTTGCTACGAATTTGGAAATGGCGTCATAAGCTTCTGCTGGTTGGAGGGATCTATATAAAGGATAAATTTATCTCTTTTTGTGCTCCATGGGAATTTTTGTCTGCGTACTCATTTTTCTTGGCCTGTTGGTTAAATTTTGTTTTTAGTATTAACATTCTTGTCAAGTATTTTATCTTTCATTGTGGGAATTTAGTTTGGGTTCTTTTAATTATGGGTCGTAGTTATTTAAATTATAAAATTATTTGGTGCACAAAAAAATTAGGATTGAAGTGCAAATTAGGGAGGGTGAAATTCCTTTTTTAGAAGAGGTAACGGAGTTTTAGCTATCTAAATTTTTTTTAATGTCTTGTCTAAGTCTATTAGATAGTATTAAAATTGTTGTAGGCCATGAAATCTTATGCCTAGATTCCCCCAAGCTGCTATTCCCCACTAAAGTGCTTTCATTATTTTTGTCAAATGTAATGGACTTGTTGCAATCTTTCGATTTTCTTTCAATTGTGGTACAAGAGTCAGTTTCTTTAAATTACCTCAATGATGATGAGATTCTTCAAGCTACCCGAGCATATAAATTGGAGAAAGGAAAGGCTTACATTGGAGGCATCTTTCCTAATAATTATATTAGGAAAAAAAATGGCATATAGAGAGGTTTATGGAGCCATTAAAAAATGTCTCCATAATGATGACCCTTGGACACTGTATAGGGTTCTCAACACCCATGCTCATGATCTCAATCCTTAGATGGTGGATAAATGTAAGGAAAAATAATTCAAGTAGTTTATTTTCTTTTCTCTCACCATATTCGTCATGGCCCTAGAGCAATGGTGTTATCCAGAGACATTCAAGATTCTCCAATTACATAAGAATTGGGTGAAGAATGGGGACACAATGATTTTGATCATATCATTAGCAGGGTTGATGCTTCAATGAACAAGGGTACATTGGAGGTTGGTGAAGGAAAACGAGACAATGCTCTCAATATTAACAATGGTAGGATGGATACCTCTGCTAATATAGGATCAATGGAGGAATTATTTTCAAACTTTTCTCCCATCTTATATATAATGCGATGTATAATCTAGTTTTTTGGCTTTACATGATCCTAGGGACTATAAAGAATATCAAGTAATAGGGCTTCTTTTTTATACAAGCATGTCAATGTTACAAATGGTGTTTTTTTTGGTTTATATGAATTATAAAATCAAATACCAATACTATAATTATGGCTTATGTAATCCTTTAATTTCAACTATATAATATACTATAGGAACTAGCCTTTTTATCAAAAAAAAAATCCCACATTTTTTCGTATATTTGAGATTTTCAATCAATAATCAAAAAAATTAATGGATCATATCAAGGAAAAGAAGATACATTGTCTCAATACCTCAACTTAGCATTAGCAATGTTAAAAAAATTTCCTTGTACACTATTGACAATATTCCATGAAAATATAATTGGCATGCAAATGCAATTGTGAGCATTGCCTCCCTTATATCCCTCATTGATTCAACTGTAGATTTTAAATTTTCTATTTATAATATTACATTGCCATCAATAGCAGAAAACATTAAGGATGAGATAGTATGTTGTGAAATTAATTGAGATGAATGGTACTCCCATATATTTCAATATTTGCATGATGGTACTTTTCCTGATCCAACTACAAAAAATAGTAGAGCTCATATCTGAAAAATTGCAGTGCAATATATAATTTTAGCTAATGTGTTACATGAAAGGGCATATAATGGTTTTCTTCTTCATTGTATTACATAATAAAAAATTCTTATTAATCTTGGCAAATCCCATTTAGGTGCTTGCAGAGGATATTTTGGTGGTTGATCTTTGGTTCAAAAGTTAATTTGTATTGGATATATTGGAAAAATATGGAGAAAGCTTTTTTTCCTCTATTAAGAAATGTCCTAAATATGGGTTGGCAAGTTAGGAGCAGAAACCAAACAAGATTTTGGGTGGATAGATGGTTGTTTAAAGAGCCCCTTATCAACACTAAACCTTTTAGCGAGTGGGCTAAGATTTGCAAAGCTCTATTTGGCTTGCATGTTAAAGATTATTGGGTGAATGGAAAATGGGTGGATATGTGTAGTGTTAGTCAGGTTCTTGCTCCTATTCAATCATCTTTGTTTGCTGTTAGACTCTTCTTGGATCAGATGGAAGATCGTCTTGTTTGGATGGATGAACCTTCAGGCAATTATTCTATTTCATCTGCTTTTGCTAGGTTTACTTATGTCCAGATTCCTCTTCCTTTTTGGTCGAAGGCTTGGTTCAAACATTTGATCCCTCAAGTCAACATATTTTTCTAGATCCTTCTTCAAAATAAGGTTCTCACGGTTGATAATCTTTGCAAGCGTGGCTTTCAAATACCTAATAGATGCCATCTCTACAAAATGGAGGTAGAGTCAGTGTGTCATTTGTTCCTTCATTGCCCTTTTGCTGCCTCGATTTGGGAAAAGTTACTCTGCTACTAGAAATTATCTTGGATGTTCCCCTTGTCAATTGAAGACTTCTTCATACAATAGAAAGCCCTAACTCACAATCATGTACTCTAAGAACTGTGGGATTTTTCTTTCCCTCATGTTGCTTGGGGTCTATGGAAAGAATGAAACAATAGAATATATAGAGATAAAGAATCTTTGGTGGCCATTGTGTTTGATAAAATAATCAAACTATTGAAAGAAAATGTTAATGCTATCTCCTAGAAGGCTTGTATAACTGAGAATGTGACTTGCTAGTCCTATGATCTCAAGGTTGCCAAGGAATAGAATATCAATTTTGATTTTTCCTATGTCCCTAAACATGCTAAAAAGGATAGGGAGGGTGTTTGTTGGTCTTTTCTGCCTAATGCGTGGGTCAAAGCTAACTTTGATGGGGCGGGTAAAGGTAATCCTAGGGCGGCGGGATGCAACAGAGTCATAAGGGATTCTTATGGTAATTTTCTCGGTGTGATTGCCACTCCCCTTGGTTCTCAAACCATCACCTTGCTGAGGCAGCTGGAGCTTATCATGTTATAAATCTGGCCCATAGTCTAAATTTTAAAAACCTTTGGCTAGAAAGGGACTCTAAAAATATTATTGATTGTCTTTTAGGTAGATCCCCCCCCTCGTGGACTATAAAGTCTTGGATTGATGATGCTATTTCGACCTTAGCTAAGTTTGATAATATAAAGATTTCACATGCCTATAGAGAAGCTAATGCTATGGTAGACTTTTTTGCGAATGAAGGGGTTAAAAGTAAAGGATAGTGCACTTGGCTAAACACGAGTGATTTAGGTGCTAATGTCCGGGCCTTATTGAACTATGATGTGTCACATGGGAAAGAAGCAGGTCATCTCATTAATGATGATAGAACAGGGTAATTACATCACAATCATTAGATTGCATGGGACCGAGCCTAAGCGCTTAACCTGTAAGTTTGCCTGGCTTGCTTCATGGGCTCATAGATTTGGCAGGACCATTTCAAGTAAAGTTCTCATCTTTGTCTGCCCCACTGTGTCTGCTAAAATGGGTGGTGACAGAAAAAGAGTTGAGTTAGAAAGCTTTGAAATGCACACTAGAAACATTAAGGCATAGAATAAAGTCAAAAGTGGGGGCTTACTCCCTTTTCTGGAAAAACTCCATGGGTCAAATTAGGAAGCTACGCATTTTGAGATGAATTGGGATAATGTGGAATTAACCCTCTATGGTAGGAAAGTAAAGCTTGACGAAAACCTCATAGCTGAAGTGACTAGCTTGTCTGCTGAAGGACACAAATTTTCCTGGGATAGGGTTTTCTCTGATGAAGCGGTGATCAGATTTCCAAAGAAAGACAAGGAAATACTAAAACTTGTGAAGATTTCTAATAGTTTCTCTGAAGTCTATACCATTAAAACTCTCTGGAGAAAATTTCTTCGTGTTATCATGGAGTATATCACCTCGGATGGTCGTTTCACTAGGGTCCACGGCTAACACTTTGCCCTGCTCAACCATTTTCATTATAAGGTCAGGGTTTCTCTCCCCTACTATCTTTTCTTTTCTTTAAGAAAGAGTTTGGAAGACCACAAGAAAAACCCAAAAAGATATCCTATTTTGCATACTGGTCTGATTAGGTTAATTGTTGAACATTTTCAAAATTTGTCTGCCCCTGCTATCCTGGATGTCCCCCCTGAGTTTGAGGAGGATGATACTGAACCAAGTTGTTCAGGGAATGAGCCCAACTTGAGCTCGGTGAGAGAGGTCCTAAGTCCACCCTCTGTCCAAACTGGTAAGAAAATCCAAAACCCACAATCTGCTAAAGCCTATACTATGTCTAAGCCTAGAAGTTCTACTCTCATTCCCAAAGGTGCTGAAAAAGAATCTACCGGTTAAAAACCTTGTTTCGTATTCTAAAGACTACTAATTCTGAGGATTTTGGCCCCCATATTAATTCTCCTTTTGATTTCCCATCGTTGGATAGAGATGTTATATTGGGATCCCATGGAACCCCCGACCCAACTAAAAGCAACTTTAATATTGATAGGGAACCCTCTGTTGATTTCATGGGTACAACTAGGAAAAATGTGGTGTCCAACCAATTCAGAAACTTGAAATGGTTTTTTCATGATACCAATGAGCTGAAAATAAAAAATTGGGCCCTTCAAATTAAACTGGAAGAAATGGGAGCTAAGGTCATTGCATTATGCAAGGGGGAAGAGTGTAAAGATTACAGTGCCAGTAAAGAAATCCAGGACAATGCGGGCAAGGACAAAAGAATTGAAATTGATTTGGAAAAAATGAAAAACACTATAAAGATAATAACTAATCAGAATAATAGGATGGCAAGACATGATGCCATCATGATCAATGCTATGACTAAGAAACTAGACAAAGCACAATAGGGGTCCTTGGTGGTTGATTTGGAAGAGGTTAAAGATAAAAACCAGGAAGAGGATATTGGAATTTCAAAGAGAACCAGGGAAAATCTAAAAAGGAAGGCTCCTCCCACGCCGCAAATGATCCAAACTTTTAAGTAGGGTGTTCAAGATATGCAGGAACTAGAGGCTGAGACGGGGTCTATTCTGAAGACTCTGAGTTAGTTTCGGTTGGTCTTTTTCTTGCGCTTCAGTTGGTTTTTTGATTGATCTTCTTGGTCTTTTATGGTTGGTTGTTGCTTTTTCTGGTGTTTTCCTTCCGTGCAGCCTATTTTCTCTGTTGGACTTTTTTGTCCTCTCTCTTTTGTTGTAAACTTGGTGGTTTCAAGTCCCTGTAAAACTCATTTTTCCCTTTATCAAAAACATAACAATTTGGTTCATGCTCTTTTTCACGAACTACATACCCAATTTTTTATTTGGCCATTATCTATGTGAGGCTTAGTTCTTGTTTGTAAAATTTCTCCTCCTTCCTCTCAAAGGCATACTTTTATTATTACAACTATAGATTATTTCATGAAGTGGGTTGAAGTAGATCCACTTTTCTCCATGATGGGTGAAGTTATTTTCACTTTATACTAGATAATATTATATCAATATTTGGTCTTCCTTCCACTTTGATTTCAAATAATGCTACATAATTTAAGAACACGAAAGTGAATAAGTTCCTTCAAAAAAATTTAATACAACATCATTTTTCTACACCATATCACCCACAATGAAATGGTCAACTAGAAGCATCTAACAAAAAAATGGAACAAATCTTGCAAAAAATTATTAACAAACATGGTAAATATTAGCACACTCAACTCTCATGTGCATTGTGGGCTTATTGTACAAGTATGCATATGACTATAGGTACTAGTCAATACAAACTTGTGTATGGCATTGATTTTGTTATGCCTTTGGAGTTAGAATTCTTTCACTAGGAATTTCTCTCAATGGCATTCTAGATGATTTTTCTTAGAGAGAATAATGGTTTCAACAACTTGATATTCTTGATGAATAGTGTATACCTACTCTTGAATATAAATAAGCTTATTATAAAGGTCTTTAATGCAAATACAATGAAGTTGTTATCAACTATTTATTCAAGATTGGTGACTTGGTTCTATATGAAAATCAACACAATATAAACTTTGCACTAGGAGAAAATGGAAAATTTAGCCAAACTTGGTTAGGACCCTATATCATCATTAAAAACTATGGCTCAAGTGTGTATAAGCTTTCCACAATGGATGGTAAACCTCACAAGGGACCTATCAATATTATGCATTTGCACAGATTTTATTCTCATATTTTTTAATAGTATGTTATTTTTAAAGAATATAGATTATATTAGATAGTTTTACTATCTATTTAATGTTGCATTCCTTCTTTCATGAAAAACATTTGTGTTTCTTGGATCTTACAGTAATTTTCTTGAAATTGTATAATTACTTGTTAGATATACTATTCAGTAAATTATGTATGATGATAATTAAATCAGTATAGTATTGAATTGTCAAAATTATGTCATAATTTCATCTAGTTTAACAAATATGCACATAGTAAGAAAGTGACATTTAATTAAACATCTTTATCAAAAAAATTAGTTAGATCAAATCATCCATTTACATATATCAATTAGATCACTGTTATATTTATTAAATAATTTTAATGAGACTGCTTAATTAGATCATGAGTGTATCCAATTCACTATATATGGTAAATTATGATGCAAGTTAATACATAAGATTGCATGTGGTCATAAAAGAACTTGAATAAACAACATACATAGCTCACCTCTAAGATCTACATTGACCTCTACTATTGATGTATGTCATTGTTGGAAACATTCTCTTGGATCACACCCTATCAAGCTCTTTGCATAGGTATTTCTATATCTTAGCATCAGTAGGAGCTTGACCTCTCTCTTCTCTCAGCTCCTTATATGCAGCTCTTAGCTCCTCATGTGTAACTCTCATTCATACTATATGATCAAAAACCTCTACATGAATCCTTGCACTCTGCAATGGCCTATGCTCAACTCACAATAGCTAATGTAGTTGCATGTCAAGAATCATCTCTTCCATCACTCAACCCATAAAGTTGAGCCAATGTTGGGTGAATGCAAAGAAGAGAAAAACCCATACAATATCATCAAATAACATCATATAAATTATAAATAAAATTTAAACACATCTAGTAGATTATAAAGAGAAAATAAAAAAAACATATCATATCAAAGTTGCATGCATGGGGTCCATGCATGCAACTATGGTGGCTAATTCTTGGCTAAATCTTGAGGATAGGGGCATAGTATCTATCACTCTACTCATTTCCCCATGATCATAGACACACAGTCTCTTGGGTGTAGTATGTTGTTCTCATAATATGTAAGGAAGAGACCTACGTGTCTCCTCAAGGGCATCACTAGCCTCCTCCTTCTCCGCTATAACTCCTCATGTCATTGTCTCCACCTACTCATCCTCTAACTCATTGTGTCCACTAGTATCTCCATTTTCATCCTCATCCTCCTCCTTGTAAACCTCTTAATGTTGTGTTCATGGCATGAGATCACTAGTAGGATGATCTACAAGAAATATCCAACTTGGATGTGCACTTTCCAACTACTTGATGTATGTAGTGCTAGATCCAACATTACCTTCTTGAGACATTGGATGTTTGTCTCACTCCTCATCATCCAAGTCACTTAGCAAGATATCTTTGATGGTAGTACAAGCCATGTCATGTCACTGGATGTTGCTACAAGTCAACTAGAGATAGGTCGATCAAGGGATGTAAATCCCCTAATGCAATCAAATAGTTTGGTCACTCAATAATAATAGAAAGGAATAAAAATATACCCATAGAAACTAGTGATGAAGAAATCATGTTGCATCCTTGCAACCTATTGTGACAAGGCCTTCTAGGGTTGTAAGGTCTTGTAGGGTCTCCAAAGCACATCCATGGAATTCAATCAATTTAATGTAATGTGCCAATATATCACATATTTGTATTGCCATGGTCTCTTCAAATGATAACAAAAGGATTGAATTTGTTGAATAGGACAATTGAGAGGGGGGGTGAAACAATTGTCACAAATTTTAACCTTTAATTCAATCACTGGAACTAATACTTAAAATTTCTTAAATGATTAATCATCAAATGCCAATGCGAAAAATAAAATCCAACATATAAACACAATAACACCAGATTTATGTGGATAACCCATTGAGGGAAAAACCATGATGAGTATTAACTCACACTATATAGAATATGAAAATCGATTACAAAAAGGCTCACTGCCTCAAGCAAGGAATCACTGTTTGGAACAAGCACTCACTATCGAATAGGGAACTAACCCAAAGGGATCACTTCCATAGAGATACAAAGAAGACAAAGAAGACTTATTACAAAGAGACTACAATCCCAATGCAATAAAGGATTCCACCACAGTTACTTGATCAACTTGCATGAATGGTAGATTTTTCCTTCTACTCATTGCATCTAGCAACTTAGCATTAAGCTTCACACTAATCTTTCACACACATCTCACACACACTTTCTGAATAGCATCAATGCCATGTCTACTCTTTCACTTATCTTGCTGGATATGTGCAGGATCATGATGGGCCAAAAAGTGGCGATATTATGGGTATGTGTAGGGTATGTGGATGATGATTTTTGTTTTATCCAAAATTGATGAAACAAAAAGGGTTTTTAAAGGAGATTCTCAAATTTCCACCAATATAAATTATGCTTTGCTTTGAATTTAATAAATAATTATTATTCATTTTCTATTTGAATTACGACTAAAGTCCTGATCGATAGGCTGATTGACCTATAGCTTTCAAACCATCACATTTTTTGAATCTAAAACATGCATCACATTCTATGCTTCAGATACTATAGGATTAAAAAAGAAAAATTGAATTTCATGAAGTTTTGACCAAGTTAAGGTGGTCAAACATACAAGTTTTTATATTTTAAAAGTAGTAATAAAAAATTCTAATTAATTATTTACTTGGAAAAAAATTACAAAAAAATATGCATCACATCTAGACATGATTCCTCTACTTATATCTAAAATCTTATAAAAAAATATTATCATTTTATATTATGGTTAGGGTAGTCAGACAGACACCTTCTTCTTATTTTTTCCCTGAAATTTAAGTACTATTGCATTGAAATTTTAAATTTTCACCTAATAGATTTTTTTTTTAAATAAATCTAGTAGTTTAGAAACTACATTCAATTTTCTACAGATTATGTTACATATTCTTGAAATAATATAGATAACTTATTCAAATTTTTACGTCAAGTTGCCTAACTCTGATTTTTCTAAATTTTTTGCCACTTAATGGCCTATTTTCTCCATGAATACCCTACTTCTTTTCTCTTGTATTATTTTCATCATTATCTCATCTTGTATTTATACTATCTCCAACCTTGAAAAAGATACAAAGTTGTCCATCCAACTTCAAATTCAAATTAGGTCAGTGCCAAAACATCCTAGGGTGGAACTAGAATGAGTGTGACCCAAACACATGCTTCACTAAGACCCAAAGTAGATCCAACATACTTCATAAACTTTGAAGATAGTGTTTAACACATGGTCGGCCAAAATAGTGTAAAACACATAGAAAAATTAAGCTTGAAACTTGCAGAAACCAAAAATATCTTCAATGCAATAAGAACCTCTTAACTCCAGAACCACAAGTCAAAAGACTTCATCAAAGAGAAATTTGTACCACTAACTTTTCTCTCGGACCTCAACCAAAAAACAAATAAACATTTTTCAAAAATGGTGAACACAACTCAAACTTCACAACAAACCAATATCCAAAAATATGGATATATAGTAACCGTCAACAAACATGACCAACATATCTAAACCACACGAACATAGGGAAAATTATCGTATCATCACTCCGAGCAACAACTAAATACCTGTAAAATTTCTTTAATATAATTTTCTCAACATCCTCAACATATAGAGACAACAACAACTAGTAGATAACCAGTTGACATCAATGACAACACCTTCATTCCTTTCTCTATTCTTCCAAAAATATCCCCCTTTGTCATTGATGGCAACACATGATGTCAAAAACCATAAAAGACACCATACCAGTTCTAAATATACTTCTCAAGATTTTTTCTTTTGATTCTCCCCCTCAAAATATCATCTTTCTCATTACTTTCTTTCTCTCATTAGCTTTTTATTCTTTTAACATGCTTTCTCTCCCCCTTTGACATCAATGGAAAAGGAAAAAGATATGTTCATTGAATATTCCTTTGACATGAAAACATAATACTCACAATGACAACACTTGAAACTACCTACTCCCCCTGAGATGTAGTTGTAGAAGTTGAAAAACCAACTTCACAGTCCCCAAGAACACCTGCAAGCAATCACCTATCACATGCAAAGATATTCAGAACAAAAAACAACAGAAGTTTTGTAAACCCTTAGAGCCAATGTGTGCAAGCAAAAATCAGAATTATTGATTATTAAGAATGATTGTTTTACAAATATTACAAAATCCTTCAAAAGACAATGATGCAATAAAGCAGGAAAATACAACCCTAATCTTATCTTGACCAAAAAGATAGCTCAATAAGATAAGATAATAATTAAATAATAATTATCCTAGGAAATAAATAATTACCTAAGTAAACTTAAATCCTAAAGTGTAATTAAATAATTAATTACACCAAAACCCCCCCATAAGTGCAACTTAGGGAGAAGAAAATTATTATGAAAAGATGAGTCCCGACAACAAGGCCTGATCAGGTACTCATTTACAAATGCAATAATGAGGTAGAGAAGGAAAACCTAGTGGGAAAAAATCCCCCTACAATGAGATGACTGCTCCAAAGAAGCACTGGAAGAACACTGTGGAGTAACACTAAAACCGCAATCCGAAAAGCAAGGATAGATACTTTTGTCTACAACTGAAACCAAAACTGCAATCATGATAATGTGACAACAGACATGATGCCACAAAACACTGGAAAACTCACAAACTGGAACAAGCCTGGAATCTGTGAAGCAACAGTATATGAAATGATGAAAGAATCTGGAAGCCGTGTATCTCGATGTTGATGCCAAACTATGACTGAAACTCTTCCATGGGAAGGAGTACCATGAAGACTCTGGAACATTAACCATAAAAACATGGCCCTCAACTAAGAAGGATCTGAACCAATGCGGATCAAGAAACATAATCACTCAACTGAAGTATGAATCGATGAATCCGATATGTGTCAAGGTATAGCAAAATATGTGGCCAAAAGAAAATAGGAAACCAAATATAACTCATGCAAGCTATCATCAAATCAAAATGGATATGGAGATCAAAGTGAAAACTACACTCTAATCAGATTTATTATGCAAGAAACCCCCCTGTTGGAACTTTATTTTAGTTTAGTTATTACAATAACCCAACAATTGTAAAATGAGAGAATGCTAAAGCATGCATAAACAAAAAATAACATGATGTGGTACTAAAATGAAGTACAAATATTCAAGTTTCACCTTTCCAATTTCCAAAACATCTAAGTAATCTCCAAAACACCCACCGGGAAAAATCTAGAATAATGATAAAATTGGAATAATGATAAACTTGGGATAGAGCTCCTCAATACCTTTCCAACGCTGCAAAGAAGATGAAAATAAGAGATCGTGGCAAAAAGTTATGAGCTCGGAAGTCCAAAATAAACACCTGACTTCAAATAGAAATAAATGTAGATAAATAAAAAATAATGGAAAATAAATAGTACCACTGGAAAGTTCTCAGAACCAGCTTTCTAGTGATCTCTCATTTTCACAATTTTGATACCATATGCCCTTGTTATGACCAAAAGAAAAAAACTGCTCTTTTAAGACAAATCAAGGCTAGGAGGGGCAAAGAGGGCCATACTGCCGGGTGACGTCATGCTGACATCAGCACTTCACTATGTTAAAATTGACAGCCATCTGGCCGTCAATTTCAAATTCTTTTTTCATCTCTTATGCAAACATCTTGCACATCTTTTCATTTACTCTAATGAAAATGTCATAAACATATACAACTACAATCAATATTTTGTCATTTTCAATCTTAAAGTACAAATTATTGTTTGTCGTAGCTTTGTTAAATCCTTGTTGAATAAAATACCTATCTAACCTTGCACACCAAGCTCTAGGAGCTTGCTTCAATCCATATAAGTCTTTCTTCAATCTGCACAACATATCCAATTAATCTATTAACTGAAATCCTTCCAATTGTTCTATGTAAACTTCTTCCAGCTCACCATTCAAAAATGTTGACTTGACATCCATCTAATAGATTTTGAAATCTTTATAAGCAGCCAATGCCAAGAAAATCCTTAGAGATTCCATTCTTTCTACAAAGGAAAAAGTCTCCTGAAAATCTATGCCTTCTACTTGTGAGTAGCCTTTACACACAAGCCTTGCTTTGTTTCTGACAACTTCTCCATTCTCATTCAACTTATTTCTAAATACCCATTTTTATCTAATTATATTTTTTATCTACCAATCTTGAGACCAATTCCCAAGTTTGATTCTTCTCAATCTACAGAAGTTCTTCTTTGATTGCTTCCTTCCAATGTACATCTTTATAGGCTTCACTTACTGTCTTCCACTCAATCTCAGAGAACAAACATAAATTTACTTTAGCAACAACTTTTCCTTTGGTTAACATGTATTTTTCCTTGTATCCAATAATTTTATTTTTTGAATGATTCATTTGTACAAATTTTGGTGTCCTAGGGGACATCACTAGAGCATATTCTTCTCTTTCATTCTATCCATCTTTCTTTTTCTGCTCATCTTTATCCCGTTCTTCCACAATTTCTTCTATTCTTTCACAATCATGTTCGTCAGACACATATCCATGAATATCAATAGAATTCCTTATTTTCTCATCAACCTTCACATTCGAGCTTTCTACAATCTTTCTCAGTCTCTAATTGAAACATTTGTATGCCTTGCTTTTTGTACATATACAAGAAATATGCCTTCATCACTTCTTGCATCAAATTTACCCAAAGTTTCCTCATCTCTTCTGATATAGCATTTGCTTCCAAATACCTTGAAATATTTAACTATAGGAATTATTTTATGACATCGCTCATACCTAGGGAGTCTTTGTATTGTTTTCTCTTTCTCGAACTTGATTGAACACATAAATAGCAGTATGAATAGCTTCTTTCTTGTAAACATTTGGTAATTTGGCTTCAATAACCATTGATCTAGTAGCCTCTTGAACTACTCTATTTTTCCTTTCAATAACTCCATTCTATTGAGGAGTTCTCAGAGTAGATAACTGTCTCTTTGTTCCATGCACTTCACAAAACATATTGAAGTAATGGGAGGTGAATTATCCACCTTTTTCAAATCTTAAGTATTTTATCTTCAAATTCACTTCATTTTCAACCATAGCCTTGAATGCATTGAATCTATCTAATGCATCTGATTCCTCTCTAAGAAATGTAACCCATGTATAGCTAGAATAATCATCAATTAAAAGAATAAAGTACCTTTCACCAAGTAGACTTCAAACTTCCATACGATCACAAAGATCTGTATGATATAAATCCAATAATCTAGTAGCAGATTGTTCCTTTGATCTGTAATGATTTCTTACTTCCTTTCCAAATTGACAATTCCTGCAAATAGCATTGACAAACTTTGTAATTCTCAGTAAATCTCTCTCAGCCTAAACAACACTAGTCCTTTCCAAGTTATCAAAATTCATGTTTCACATTATCTTATGCCATAACCAACTATGGTTTATTTGAGTCATAAAGCATCATCCATCAACACCTTTAAGTTGATAAAGATTCAGACCTTCATATTTCTTTCCTGTAGCAATCAATGTTCCAGATCTTTTTTGGATCTCATATTTCTCATCCTTAAACATGTAAGATCGTGTCCTTTTTTTCACATTTGACCAACACTCAAAAAATTATGCCTTAAACCCTTAACATAGTAAAAATTGTCAGTATGATGCTTGCCATCAAAACTTACTGAACCTATCCCACAGATTTTAGCACCAGTATCATCTCCAACCATAACCAAGCCTCCATTATATTTCTTGAAGAAATATTAACAAACTTACTCTTATCATGAGTGATGTGATGTGAGAAACCACTATCAACTACCCAAAAATTATTTTTTGTTTTGCATGTAGGGCAGAGATAACCATACATTCATTTTTCTCCTTCCCCTTCTCTGAATGACTTTCCTTTACTAGTTTTTTTGAATTAGTATAAGTACATGTTCATCCTTGATTTCTAGGAGAAAGCATTCATTTCCATTTACATCTTCATATTATGATTCTTCATCTAAAATACTAGCATTCTCATTCACATAGTAAGCTCTATTAATCTTCTTTCCTTTCTTTTCTTTCTCATATCTTTGGTTAAATTCCTTTAAGCTCTTTCTGGTTACTTTATAGCATAATGACCTATGTCTCCTCAACTAAATAATTTAAAGGTAAACTTACCTTCATACTTACTAGAGCCTTTTCTCATTCTTCTTACAAAATTAGCTTCTATTTCATCAATTTTTTCTTCATCCATATCTTTAGGTTTTGTAGCTTTAAAAGCAGTCTTTGATTTGCTTCCATTTCTTAGAATCGACTTCCTCATTTCATAAGATGTCAAAAATCCTAATAGCAGATATTAGTACAAGCCTTATAATCTATAGTTTGCTTAATAACACTTACCTTCTCACTATAAGCATTAGGAAGAGTTCTAATAATCTTCTTTACAATCCTAGTTTCATCTATAGTAGTGCCAAGTGATCACATTCTAGCCACTACCTCATCCAATATCTGTGCATAAGTTTTAACATTTTCATCTTTAGACATATGTATAAGATCAAACTATGTTTCCAAATTTTTCAATTTCACCTCTTTAATTCTTTCATCATCATCATGCACTCTTTCAAAAGCATCCCAGACTTCCTTAGCTAACTTCAAATTCTAAACCTTAATCAACTCTGAATGTACCAGACTATTCTTCAAGATGAACTTCACCTTATTTTTCCCTTCATGTGCACTGATCTCTTCAGGTGTACTCACACCATTAGCAAGAGGAGTGTACATAAGGATTCTTGTAAGCTTTCTCCATATCATATCTGCAATACTCCAGATATTCTTCCATCAATAATTTCCATATACCATAATTAACTATGCTACAATTGTCACTCAAACCAAATTAATCTTCCAGGATGCTAATATGGACATCATAAAAGATACTTTGGAGAAGTTATCTTTCATTATTATCTTTCTCCAAGAATTTTACAAGGAAGCTAATTCAATGATGACAAAATACACTCCCTACAGAAAGAAGATAGGTGAAGTTATTCATTTTGATTGTCCATCTAAGGAGTATGAGCAATGGAAGACGATATTCATGGTTTGATTGAATTAGTGAATCGAGGAGATAAAGTGATTGATTCACCATAGGCATCCATGATCAAGCCTTGAAAATGCTAGATCTTGATAGAAAGTGAGCTTGAAGACCTACAAAATAGTCTATTGTTACTCCAATGATTCAACTTTTCTTTCTTTTTGAATTAGAATTATCTTGTGAAATATTTCTTGAAGATTCTTGATGCTTGATGTTTGCTCAAAGTGCTTGAATTATTCTTAGATTCTCATGAAAAATGACTTATAAGCTTTATTTTATAGGAATTATCACCCAATTGACCATTATTTAGATCTCAAAGGCCGACATTTACCAAAAACATGAATTAAATTGATGAATTCTCACTCAAATTTGAAAAAGACCCCAAATGGGACTCATTCTCCACACTTGACGAATGGGTCCCACCTAAGGGGACTCATTCATCCAAGGTGGCGAATGAGTCCCACCTTAGATTTTTGAGCTAGGTTTACAAGATTTTTGGGTCCATTTAAGTGGCTTTATATGATTTTATGTGATTTTCAAGTGAAATGAGCCTCAAGATAAAAAATAATGGGTCCTAGGGGCCTATAAATGGTGATTTTAAAGGGTAATTAATATAAGGGTGCCAAAATATGTCTAAATTAAGAGTGAAATTTCCTCTTTCTTCAAGACTGCACAATTTTCTACACTAAAATTAGGAAGGAGAGTAGGGAATGAGTTGGTTTGTAATGAACTCAAATAGTTTTATAGTAGTAGTGGTTTATAAATGGAAATGCTAGTTCCATAGCACATTCTCTCCTATGTAATTTTCTTATTATGAATGAAATGGTTAATGACCTTTTTGTTTGTCTTCAATTGTTGTAATTGAATGAGTGATTTCATTTCTACTTCGATTCAAGGAATTGATAAAATGCTAAAGTTAGTTCATAGATTTGTAAGGAAAGATAATATGATTGATAAGTAGTTGTATTTTAGGCATAGTGAGTTAAATACTATAATGCAGTATATCAATATTCCATTAATTACTTATTCAAATTACTAAAGTATTATGAGTTATTATGAATATGAATCCATTACCCCAAGACAAGGAGCTGATCTTTTCATTTAGTTATCCTAAAGATAAATGAGTTAGTAATGAACTTGAACAAGGGATTGAAATGAGAATGAAAATCATCTAAACCACCTTCAATTACAATGTACCAATCTGAAGTACCATATTATTCCTTGCACTAGATAGTAATTTTTTTAAAGGTTAGCCAAATATTTAATGAATTTTGTCTATTGCGCCTCATAGGAATTTTTTCGTGTGTAGAAATGTTCTTAATCAAATGAATACCCTATGAACATAACAAGGACTACCCTTCTTAGTTTTACAAAGCCTGAATAGTAGAAGTAAGGGCCTTCAAAATCCTTACTTGTGTGTTGGCCAATCCTTACCCTTGCTAATCATTGAATTCTGGTGGATTCATATGTAAGTGGTAAGATCAAGTTTGGTTCATAAAAAATAACCAATAGAAATAGTGACTCTACTGGGGAAGTAACTTCAAAAAAATTTGATAGAAGATCATCTTGCATTAAAGAGTCAAATATTTGCTAGAGAATTATATTTTTAAGCCTATATTTGTGTCAATGAGTCAATCCTCTGAGATGTTGAAGGAGTTTGTTGTGTCTCCTTTGAAAGCTTGCAAATATTGTCAACATCTACCATAATTCCATGAATATTTGTAGAATTTATTACTAGATGTGGGTGGCAGCTCTAAGATCTTAGTACTAGTGTGCATTATTTGGAGAAATCTATTATAATGAAATGAAGGTTTGCTAAGAAAAGTAAAATTAACCTTTGAAGGATGATTCATGTTGTTGAAGCTCATTCCTCTATAAAACCAGAGGTGGAAACTCTATGTAAAGAACCACAAGGAATTGTGATGATAGCTTCAGAGCTGCAAAATTTTCCAGTCAAAAGCATAATTTAAGGCGATTGAAATCATATCTAGGTATTTACTTTGTTTTGGTTTTCATAAGTGTAAATTTTTATGAAAGTTGTATTGCATGATCTAGAAAAAAAATTGTTCCCTATTAAGTGAATTGAGCACTAGTGAAGGGAAGGTTGGTAGTCACTTTTACATACTTCTAAGGTGAAATTTGTAATATCTATATTGGGTTGAAGAAGTATACTTATTTTTGAAATGTTCCTCTTAGAAATATTTAAGGCATGAATGTATTTGAGCTACACATTTTAAAATCATGATTAAATTAAGGAATGAGGCAGTAGACAGGTTACTATGAAGTTGATACATGTAAACATTTTCCTAAATTTATAGGGCAAGGTTCTCAATCAGCTTCTAAACATTTGAGTGTATTTATGGATCTGATGGGGGGTTATGAGGTAGATCATGAGGATGTTTTTTGTGAAGCGTTTTGCTTAGTCTTTAAAAGAAGATGCTAGAAATTAGTTGTCATATTTACCAAAATGTTCTATATCCACATAGGATGACTTCATGATAACATATGTGGAGATATTTGGTGAAAGGGTTAGTCCAAATGTGATAAGAAAAAGATTTATAGAAATATAAAAGGATAAAGAGGAGTTGGTCTCGGCTTTTAACCTTAGATTTATCAAAAAAATAAGGAATATTCCTGAAAAATATAAGACCGAGTGATGCAAAATGTTTAATTATATATCTAGGCTCATTTGATAATAAAATGGGTTATTTGATAAGAGATAAGGAGCCCAAAACATTACATCAAGCATATCGCATTGCTATGGATATTTAAAATACCATGAAATATTGAATAATAAAGGGATATATGGTTGCAAGTGTTTGTTGTCCTAGTACACATCACAAAAATGGAATGAATAAGAATGAAAGGGATGATCAAGGTGATGATGCTTTCAATACTTTATCTTGTTCATCTTCACAACATGTTAATCATGGATAGACTCAAGATAGAATCAAAAAAAGTTTAAATAATGATGATCAAATGTCATTTGTTCAAAGATTGTCTAGCATGAAGAGACATGAGGGGGAATTTGTTGGAAGAATGAAGAAGAATGATCATATCTATAGTTTTGTGTTGTCATTGATGTCACCATGTTGTGTTTGTAAGTCTAAATGCTTGATCTAGTATTTTGGTCTGGTATCTGAACTGGTTTTCAAGCTACATCTTCCAGTATTCTAGTCTGCAATCCTCCACAATTGGTAGTTGATGCTTGCAATTTTGGGAAACTGTTTATGGTTGCCAAAGGAATGTATATTCAGAATTTCATGTGCTCTGGTGCTTATACGGTGTATTGGCATTATTCTGTTAATTGCTTCTTGCAATGAAGTCTATTTTTGGCCAACCTCTTGGATTAGTTGTGATATGGTGAATTAATTTTGTTATGTGGATATATGTACAACTTATCTTAGGTTCATGATGACATGATGTAGCATGTTGAATGTTTGGATTACCTTTTTAGAAGATTTTGTGAATGCTTGAAGCTGACAGGTTGGTATTTTTGGTAAGCAAAGAAATGCATATAATTAGGCCAACCTAATTGATGCTTGTAGATAGTTCAAGTATATATTTATATATGTTGAAAATTCTTTGATATATTTCTATGAGTGTGACCAATGAAGCAATAGGGTATGTGCAGGATCATGATGGGCCAAAAAGTGGCAATATGATGGGTATGTGGCTGACGACTATTTTTTTACCCAAAATTGATGAAACAAAAAGGGTTTTTAAAGGATATTATCATCTTTCCATCGATATAAATTAGGCTTTACCTTGAATTTAATAAGTAATTATTATTCATTTTCTATTTAAATTACGAATAAAGTCCTGATTGATAGGCTGATTGAAAAACATCTATAGCTTTCAAACGGTATCACATTTTTTGAATACAAAATATGCGTCACATTCCAGACTTTTCATACTATAGGATTAAAAAAAGAAAAATTGAATTTCATGAAGTTTTGACCAAGTTAAGGTGGTCAGACATACGGGTTTTTATATTTTTTAAAAAGTTGTATAAAAATTTCATAATTAATTATTTACTTGGAGAAAAATTACAAAAAAATATGCATCACATCGGGGCATGAGTCCTCTACTTATATCTTAAATATTATAATAAATTATTATCATTTTATTGTGATTAGGGTGGTCAGACAGACACCTACTTCTTATTTTTTCCCTGAAATTTAAGTACCACTGCATTGAAATTTCAAATTTTCACCAAATAGATTTTTTGTTATTTTAAACAAACCTAGTTGTTTAGAAACTACATTCAATTTACTACAGATTCTATTCTTACATATTTTTGAAATAATATAGATAACTTATTCAAAATTTTACGTCAAGTTGCCTAACTTTGATTTTTCTGAATTTTTTGCCACTTAAGGGCCTATTTTTTCCATGATGATCCTGCACATACCCAATAGTAAATGCAAAAGTGAAGAAGAGAAAAAATGATGAAGTGTGCCAAGTCAATCTATTGAGGATCATTGGAACTGTATCAACACTTGTTAGGTGCACTTTTCTCAATTCATTTTGGTTGTGAAGCCCAATTTTGTTTTGTGAAACCTTGTTTAGGTAGTGAGCCTCCCTTCTAAGCAGTGAGCTTTTATATCTGGATAGTGAGTCCTATTCAGGGTAGTGAGCCCTTGTTAGTGAGCCTTATATATATTTAGTTCTGGAACTACTTCATATTGTGAGTTAATCCTCACCGTGGTTTTTCCCTCCTTTTTTTTCCACATAAAATTTGGTGTTTATTGTGTTAATTCACTTTATGTTTTATGTATCTCATGCTCATTCTAAATAATAGAATAGTGTAGTTGTGAAATTGACAAGTGTTGAAATTCTAAGTTTTAAATTTTGTGACAACTAATTCAACCCCCCTCTCAGTTGTCTTGCACCTTTTAACAATTGGTATTAGGGTTATCGTTCCTTGCTGTAGAGCTTAATTACTTGAGGTAGATCTTGAAAGTTGATCAAATGGATGATAAAGAATAAATTCACACTACACTTGAGGATCTTGACAAAGTTGAAAATGAAAATATAGATCTGAAAGAGAATCTTGATGAAGAAAATGAATTTGTCTGGAAGTTGAAAGAACAATTCAAGAAATTCAAGAAAATACACAAAGAAGTGAGTGACCAACTAAAAAAATAGATAATTGGACTAAAAGTGCTTGTAGAAGAAAAGAAGATAATTGAATAATGTATTAATACAATGGTATAAAATAAGTCTGACGAAAGCTCTAAACTTGAGAGTAGAATTGGAAAAGACAAAACTCTATGAAAATAATTTCAAATCTAGCTCTGACAGGCTAGATGAATTAATTTCAGGATAGAAACCAAGTAAAGACAAAGTTGGCTTGGGAAATGATGCAGGTGAAAGTTCTAAGGAAAATCAAATTACTTAGGAAAAAGGGAAGCATAAAATAAATTTTGCAAGGAGACTGCATGTGAGACAACCTAATGCACAAATGTATCCCTCTTTCAATGGTATTTGTTTTTCTTGTAATAAATATGGTCACAAGGCAACAAAATGCAGTAGGGTGAATTAGTTTCCTAGTTCTTTCTCTGGAAAATGTTTTTCATGCTAGAAGGTTGGACATAAAGCTACTGAATGTAGATCTCAGGTGAGAATGATCAATCAATTGATGATGAATAGGTTTAATGGAGGTAGAATGAATCAACCATTTAATGGATACTACTATACCTATAAAAAAATTGGACAAAAAGAAAATTAATGTAGATCGAGAAGTAATGGAGGTTAGACCAATCAGAAAAGTGTTTTCTGCTATAACTGTAAAAAAACTTGGACATATCTCAAAGGTTTACAGAAGTAAGAAGGGAAAGCAATTTGCTCCAGTAGAGAAGAATGATCTAGTAAAGAAGATTGACAAAGAAGAGATGAAACAAGAGATGAATAAGATATGGAAGAAGAAAGAAGGAGAAGAACCTGAAACTATTAATGTGTCTTTTCCCTCATCTGGTATATACAATTTATTCAAAAATTAGACCTAGCATGGTCTTAGGGGGAGCATTATCAGAAAATTATAAAAACCCCCTGGATGAACGACCTGTTAGAGGTTGGAATGAGAATGAAATGTGAAGAATGAATAATCAAAAGTTTAGGAAAAGGAACCAGAAGAAAACATGTGTTGACATGATAATTTCTAGACTGAATTAGGGTTTTCTATGTTGAGAAGAATGTTTTAGTAGCTTTTTGATGTTTGCTACATTTAATGTGTTTTAGGGAAAATTCATGGTGAATAACATAAAACTCGTGAGACTTCTTGATTAGATGAGCATTTGAAGAGTTTGAAAAGTGCCTTGGAGCGATCTCCAAGTGATCTGAAGCATTTCTGAAGAAATTTGAAAAAATTATTATGAATACACGAGAATTATCTCTTAGTCTGTGAAGGAATACAAGAAGTCTTTTCTAAACATTAATGAATTCAAGGAAGTTAAGCATGAAAATGGAGAGAGGATCGAGTGGTGACATTCCACTGAAGATGAAAGAAACTGAATTGGAAGAATTTGATCATAGAAAAATGAAAGAAATGGAACTAGGGTTGCAAGAAAACAAATTATAGAGCATAAAAACCCTAGGTGTGGACTTGTGGGGAGAATTTTATTTATTTTCTAATAAATAGGTTATTCTATTCTTGTTGAGTCATTTCAAGAATGACAACATTGTATTGGAAAAAACCTACCTAATCTCGAAGAAAGCGATCGAAGCAATTACTGGCTTATTCAGTATTGGGGATCTCCCTGGAAAGAAAACCATGAAATACAAAGATGTGGAGGAATTTACTAGCATTAACAAATACCCTTGAGCTCTATTAATAAAAACTCTAGCAAATTCAATTGTAAGGTATGTCGCATATGGAATTTCCTATAAAATCTATTTTAGAAATCATGAAGGCTCGACATCGGCTATTGATGTTTATATTGCACATATGATGGTTGAGGAAAATAGACAGTTTGATTTGTGTAGCCTATTACTTGAAAACTTGGCTGAGAATTCCTAAATGTCAGTGGTTGAGGGTTATCCCTTTTGGTGTGGATCTTTTCTTGTGTGTTTGGCTTTTTAATTTTTGAACTCTCTAACGAGAAGAGAAAATGTTGTGTGGGAATCCAACATTCCTATTAGGAAACAAATAAACAAATACCTAGATTCATTGGTAGATAATGTAAGTATGACAAAATAATATTTCACATCCTTAAGAACAAATCTATGCTCTAGTATGTCAGCACAGAGTCATTTTGAAGTAGGTTCATCCCCCCATAAGAGAAAATTGGAAGACATCATTAGTGATTCCCCTCCAAAATCGAAGAAAAGAACAGCTATAACCAAGGACATCATTGAGAAGGAAAAAGAATCTTTGCCTTGATCTAAATCTTCTGATCCATATCACATCCAATCTATGTTGGTTAAAGGAAAGATGAAGAAGATTGGTGAGATATGGAATGAAACTTCTCCAGTTGATAGACTCAAAATTGATGACACTCTAGTAGAGTATCTACTTATTGATGTATCAACTGTTTCTGACTCCTTACTAGAAAATTTAGCTAAGATTGTTGAAGAAAGAATGTTTCTTGAAGGTCTAAAAGGATGCAAGCTGGAAGCCTTGGTTAAAAAGAGATGTACTAAAGCTAAGCATAGATATTTGAACTTATCATGGAAACGAAGAAATGTATCAAAGAAATATAAAATATCTACAAATATTGTCTTTGGTGGCCTGCTACGGTAGATAATTTGAGAAGTAGGATTGAAGCAATTTAATTTGAGGTAAACAACATCAGAAAGAACTTTGATATCTTTGAAGACAAAGGGAAATAAAGGTTGAGAGTTGGTGAATTGCAAGTTGAACTGATTGTTGTACAAAGACAAAGAGATGATGTGATGAAAACCTTTTGGCTCCTTAAGGAGATTTTTGAGGTTCAGTTAGACCATCTTTCTGAAATACTTACTGATGCAAAAGATTGTGAAAGATAGTACTCATACTGGTCATCCTCTTTTACATTGTTGGTTCTATTAGAAAGCATCTGCACGAGAATGGATTTAGCTACATTTAACTGGAAGAAGTTATATCTAGTTAACAAAGAAAGATACAAGAAGGCATTTGAGGTGAAGAATATCATTTTTACTTGAATTTTGAATGTCCAATTTCTACTATTTTTGTTTGTTTTGGCAAGAAGAAAAGAAAGAGAAAAATGGAATCTAAACAGGATGAAAAAGTTTGAATTGTTGTTGAACTATTGAATGTTTGAAAGTTTTTTGAATGATTGGAAGTTTTTGGAAGAATTGGAATCCTTTTTTTTTTTTGCAATTTTGATGTCACCATGTTTAGATCCTTTTAGTCTCACTTTTCCATTGGTGTCAAAGGGGGAGAGATTGGAGGAAAGTTTTTTGAAAACTCTAGCACATGTTTCCATCAATGCCAAAGGGGGAGATTATTGGAAGAATGATCATCTCTACAGTTTTGTGTTGTCATTGATGTCACCATGTTGTGTTTTCCAGTCTAAGTCAATGCTTGATCTGGTATTTTGGTATGGTATATGAACCATTTTTCAAGCTACATCCTCTGGTATTCTAGTTTGCAATCCTCTGCAGTTGGTAGTTGATGCTTGCGGTTTTGGGAAACTATTTATGGTTACTGAAGGAATGTATGTTTAGAATTTCTTGTTCTTTGGTGCTTGTGCAGCATATTGGAATTACTTTGTTAATTGCTTCTTTCAATGAAGTCTATTTTTGGCTAACCTCTTGGATTAGTTGTGATATGGTGAATTATTTTTTTTATGCATATATATGTGTGACCAATCTTAGGTTCATGCCAACATGATGTAGCATGTTGAACATTTGGATTGCATTTTTGGAAGATTTTGTGAATGATTGAAGTCGACAGGTTGGTATTTTTGGTAAGCAAAGAAATGAATCTAATTAGGCTCACCTAATTGATGCTTCTATATAGATCAATTATATATCTGTTGAACAATTTTTGATATATGCTAGTGAGTGTGATCAATGAAGTAGTAGTAAATGTGAAAGTGAAGAAGATAGAAAATGATGAAGTCTGTCAAGTCAGTCTATTGAGCATCACAAAAACTACATCAACACTTGTTAGGTGCACTTTTCTTAGTTTGGTATTTTAGGTGCACTTTTATATCTAGAAAGTGAGTCCTATTCAGGGCAGTGGGCCATTGGCAGTGAGCCTTATATATTCAATTCTGGAACTACTTCATATTGTGAGTTAATCCTCACCATGGTTTTTCCCTCCTTGGGTTTTCCACATAAAATTTTGTGTTTAGTGTGTTAATTTACTTTTTGTTTTTGTATCTCATGCTCATGCTCAATAACAGAATAGTGTGGTTGTGAAATTGACAAGTGTTGAAATTCTAAGTTTTGAATTTTGTGACAACTAATTCAACCCCCCCTCTCAATTGCCATGTTCCTTTTTAATAGAATTACCATGTGAATTGTTAGCAAGGTTCTTGGACACCTTGTTATAAATTATGTAAAAGGTTGAGACTTGAACATGCAGTATGTATTGACCTATTTTATGACATTTATGAGCTAGGGATTAGTACCTTTCCCAAGGAATTGAAACCTCGAGATTTTGAGTAGATAATTGGTTGAATCAGGATCAATGAGAAGGCTAAGTGTGACTATATACAAAAAAATAAGGTCTCAAAATGATAGTGGTGCTCACCCTATTATCAAAGATCAAGGGTTTATCCAAACAATGGATAAGCATGTTTCAAAGGATGAATACCTGTCTAGTGGTGCATATGATGACATTGTTATACTCGCAAGTATTGTTGACATACCTTTGAAGTTTGATAATCAAGATAATGAAAATGAGAATTTAGATTACTCTCATGAGAAATATGATTTTTTTTCTAAGAATGACCTGAAGGAATCCTTCTTTCTTGAGGAATGTAACAATAACAATACCCATGAGCTTTTTCCCTCACCAGTGGATGAACAAATTTCATGTATTGAAGGATACTGGGAATACAATCTAGTTATATTAGAACTGAAATGTTCTAGCACTATGGTTAATGATGAATTTGAAGATAGGAATGCCTGTATTCAATATCCTAAGCCTGATTCCAATGTTAAAAATGATGGGATTTGTGATGCTATCTAGTAGGGTCATGTTTTTGAATGCTTGCATGAAATAGAAATGGGATGTACCAATTTTGTAGCAGAGATGGACATGATAGTTTTTAACAAAGAATTTGTTGAAAAAATGAGTGAGGAAACTTGCTCGACTACTAATGATAAATTTTCAAGTTGCATTGAGTCCTGCACCTATGAGTCAACAGACATATCAATTGATGATGTACTTGAATACCTTACTACTGATCACATCAATTCTGAGTTATTTGATCCATCCTTTGAAGAATTTTGTTTCAAGTTGAGAAATTACTGGAAAGGAGAATTGGAATATGAACCTAAAACAAAAGTATTCTTTGATGCATAGGATGATGTGGATAATGCTCTTTGTGGGAATGATCCTAATTTGAACGAAAGAAAAACTTCCATGGGGCTTGATGAATAAATTTCCAAAGGAAATGGAGCATATGGAAACATAACTAGTTTAGACTGCTCTGATGAATGTGAATACCATTTTGAAAAGAATCATGTGTATGATGTTCATTTCTTGTTCATCACACAAAGTGAATGTGTGTTTTGTATGGGACATAAACCAGATAATAATGGCCTTGGAATACTAGAAATAGAATTGCAATATAGCTCCGAAGGGTTGGAATATATGCCCCTGGATGGGAATCCTGAAAGTAGTATGTATGAGGGTTTCCAGTTTAATGAGAAAAATGAATTTGATAACAAATTATATGATGATGGTGATCAGATGGATTATAAGTGTTTCTCTTTCCCTATCTAGTTGGATGGGAACTCGGTAAAATATAGTTGTAAACTAAGTCAAATGAAATGTCACATTGATCATGTGTTTCAGTTAATGCTTGATTACAATTCTCAGTTGGACAAGAATGAGAATAATAATAATAAGTCTAGACACATGCCCATAGTTGTTTATTTCAATGGCTGCAACATGATCAACAAGTGGGAAATTCATGAGAATATTTTCAGCGTTAGCATGGTAAAGACAATAGAAAACAAGGTTTTTGATAGGGGCTAGTACCAGTCCAAAGATTGAGGGGCCTAGGGCTACCAAATAAATTTGAAGCCAGGTAGAGTTACAAAATGCAGGTTAAAAATTTGCACATCAAAAGCTCGGATTCAAAGAAATGGGAGATTGGATCTCTTGGTGTAGTCTGGGAACTCATTCTAATATTGTACATATGTATTCGCTTTGGTTTGGTTATCTTTCTTGGTCCAGGTAGGTCCTTGGTTTTTGGTTTGTTGTGCTTTGTTTGCTTCACCTAATATTCTAGAATCTCACTCTATTTTAGAGGAACATACATCCACAACTGGAGCCACTCATGGAACCCCTATAAATTTTTGGTTCCATTTCTAAAACTCTATAAAATTTTACCCAGTTTTAGGTATCTAGACTTAGGTTTTTTTCACTGTTATTTCCTTGGGATTTGTTTTCAAGTTCTCTCATAAAAAACCTTGAGTCTTGGCCCTTGTCAATGTTATGATCCATCATTGACCTTTTATTTCTCATCCTCGGTTAGGTTAAAATATCTTGAGCCATTAAACCCCATGAAATTACCAACACTTTTGTGCCTAGGTGAGAAATAATTTTATTTTTAAAGGTTGAGCGATTGACTTTATTTGACCTTTACATCCTTTAAAATATTATGGTTTAAGTCTCGTGAGGCCTTTTATATGTTTTCCTAGGTGATCCCATTCCTTAGTACAACTTGTGAGAACTTGCTAAATATTTCACTTAAGTCTCGTCAACCATCTTTCTCCATCACTCATCATGGATGGATTTGAGAACATTTGTTTCATAACAATAATATGTGATGCTTGAGTTTCTCTTCGTATCATTGTAGGTTTTGGCTATCACTAATTTCTCTTGAGTTTTGAGTGTTGAAGTAGCAATGAGTGATGACCTCAAGGCTCTTTGTATTTCTTTCCATTGCTCATCATGGATAGTTGTGCACTTGTCTTGTTCAAATTGGCGATGAGCGATGAGGTCCCTAATCTTAATGAACCATAATTGTTTTGAAAGGGGTGGATTAGTGATATTTTTGTGTCATTTATTTTGAAATAAAGATGCACATGGCCTGATCTGGTTCCATTGCTACTTTTCATTTGTTGCTGATGCAGTCTAGAATTTAAAACATGCATCAACGATGCATGATGTAAGGTGAATATTGCAAAATATAAGCAATGATCCAGTGGTCAATAATTCATTGTGCCAGTGCTCTCATTGTTGAGTAAATTCTAGAAAGCGAAGGCATATCTACGATGGGTGATGGGATATTTTAGGGAATATTCTCTTCAATGTCATCTCTTTGTACTTAACCGATGTAAATAAAAAGCATGGACCAAGATGGTGATACATGAGTATTGTCAGATTAAAGATGACTAATGAAATTTAGGGTAAATGTGGTGAATTTCTAAGGTGGTATTGCCATTTTTAAGGCACAAGTTGTAAAAGCAAGAAATGATGCTTGAAGATTCCCATTGATGGTGTTTTAAATCCAAAAAGATTGATGGCCAAGATTCAAAGTTGATTGGCTAAGTTTTCAGCTTGCTCGTGTGAAGCTCTCCTCAATAATTAATGTCTACATGCTCCTAATTATCTACTTAATGCAGATCACCTACCAAGTTATCTCACCATTTGCAATCTTCAAGAATTGAGAAGTGTGAGCCAAAGAGAAAGTGTGCTATTCTTAGGCTTTTAATTATAGAGGTATGGAAGTGTTTATCCCGAGTAAGTTTATTTTGATATGAGCTTTGCTAGAGTGATGCATTAGTTGGTTTAAGAGTTTCATATTTCTCGAATAGTGAGAATTGTGATTATCCATATTTTTCATTGGGGATAGTTGAAATTATTTGGGTTTGAGGGTTTTCTTTTTTTCAAATTCAATTCAAGAGCTTAGGTCAATGAGTATTCTCATAAATAAAGATTTGTTAGTTCTTACCCTATGTCCTATGAGAATGGGTAAGTCATCCATGTCTATCCAACCAATTAGGAGGTCTAGGAGGCTTAGTGTGTTTGAATTTCAAGAGGATATATTTGTAGTTGAACAAGAAGTACCCAAAGCTTCTACAACACCAAGGGGTAGGAGGAGTTCCCATGGTAAAAATAAAAATGGTGGTGTCAAAAGCACCTATAATTTGAGGAGTCAAGTTGTTTCAAAAGAATTGGTCAATGTTAAAAGGAAGGAACTAGTTGAGCCTGAGAAGAAAGTAAAGAAGAAGAATAAGTATCATAAAGCTTATTTTGGGAGGAACAACTCTCCCATTGAGGTTGCATACAGCGCTTCAAGCAATGGAGGAGATACTAACCTAGAGTATGGCCACTATTTGCTTTCTCTAGTCTCATATGAGGATTCTGATGAGGTAGGACTAGTGGCTCCTCTAGTTTTAGTGTGAACACAAAGCAGGTGGGCATACTTTGATGCTGACAAATTAGAGTAATGTCCCAACCTTGTTTTTGTTTTTAATGACACCATTTCCTCTACAAAAAACTCATCCTCTTTAGCATGTATGTGGTTTTTTGTCTTTGGTGTTGACATGGAAATATTTTTGGTTGGTGTGAAGGAGAGGTGTTGAAATTCATGTCTTCGATGGAAAATATTCATTTTCTAGTTAGTATATAATTTTCTTACCTTGGGTACTGATGGATAATATTTTTTGGTTGATGTGGTGTAAGGAATTTTGGAACTGCTACAAAAATGAACGATTCCTTTTAGAAGCCTAGTTGGTCTCCTTCAATCGACTACATAGATTTTTGTCTTTTTCTTTCCCCTAATTCTAAAATGAGTAAATGTAACTATAGATGGGAGGTGTATCAACCTGAAATGAAATGTATGATAAATTAAATGTAATAGAAATAGTAATTCAGGCTGAAGCTATTGATCCCAGTCTTCTATAAAATGGGAAATTAGGGTTGGTTATTAAGAGTTTGATTTTTGAGTCTCAAAATGGTATAAGTGGGAAAACTAAGCTCATGAAAGAGCAGATTGTAAATTCATGCACAGATGAATAGGTTAGTAAGGAGTCTAGGGTATGAGTAGGTTTCTAATGATCTCAAATAGTTTTATAGTAACAACAGTTGATAAATGAAAATTCTAGTTCCATAGTGCATTCTCTCCTATGTAATTTTCTTCCTTATTTGAATGAAATGGTTAATGATATTTTTGTTTATCTTCAATTTTTGTAATTGAATGCGTGATTTCATTTCTACTTCAATTCAAGGAATTGATTAAATGCTAAAGTGAGGTCACATATTTTTAAGGAAAGAGCATAGGATTGATAAGTAGTGTTTTAGGAATAGTGAGTTGAATAATGTAATGTAGTATACCAATATTCCATTAATTACTTATTCAAATTGCTAAGGTATTATGAGTTATTATGAATATGACTCCATTACCCAAAGACAAGGCATTGGTATTTTCATTTGGTTATACTAAGATAAATGAGTTAGTCATGCACTTGACCAAGGGCTTGAAATGAGAATGAAAATCATCAAAAACACCTTCAGTTATAATGCACCAATATAAAGTACCATATTATTCCTTGCAATAGTTAGTAATTTATTTATAGGTTAGAAAAATCTTACTGAATGTTGTGTATTTGCACCTCATAGGAATTTATCTATGTGTAGAAATTTTCTTAATCAAATGAATACCCTATGAACATAACAAGGATTACCCTCTTTGGTTTCACAGAGCTCGAAGAGTAGAATTACAGGCCTTCAAAATCCTTACTTTTGTGTTGGCCAATTCTTACCCTTGATAATCATTGAATTCTGGTAGATTCATAGGTAAATGGTAAGATCAAGTTTGGTTCATAACAAATAACCTACAGAAAACATGATACTAGGGGGTTATTCCCCATATATTTAGCACTATGGATACTAGTCTAGTCTTTCTTTGCTTGAATCATGTACTGACCCATTTTAGTTGGAAATTCCTTATTAAACATCTTTAACCTTCTAATTCCCAGGCCCCCAACCTCTTTAGGGAACACACTTTCTCTCAATTGATAAGAGTAATCCTTGATCTTTCTTCAGTCTCAGTCCAAAGTAAGGTCCTTTGGATTTGTTCAATCTTCCTCATAATGAAATCTGGCATCTTCAATGGGGATAAGTAATAGACCAAAATATTTTGGAGAGAAGACTTCAAAATATGGAGCTTACTAGCTTGACTAAGAAATTTTCTCTCTAGCCAGTGAGCGTCCTTTGGATTCTCTCAATGATGTCATTCCAAAAGGAACTAGGTGGTTTTTTTAAGTGGGAGACACAAATAAACATCAGGAATATCCACTTCCTGACATCCCAAGATTCTTAGAATCCTATCTTTCACTTATTGAGTGGTGTTAAGAAAATACAACTTACTCTTGTTATAATTTATGAACTGGCCCAAAGCTTCAACATACCTATTAAGAACATCCTTCCATTTTTCTACTTCTAAAATGAAGGCAGCCCCAAACAAAATTGTGTCATCAATAAATTGTTGATGAGAAGCTAGAGCCAAAGAAGAAGCATCATGAATCACTTATAGGTAGCCATAATCAATATTTTTTGGAGATTTCAACCTAACACTTTAGCAACAATCATAAAAAGATAAGGAGATAGGGATTTTTCTTGTCTCAAACCCTTTCCACAAGAAAACTGACTTTTAGAGACACCATTAAGAAGAGAAAATTAACTAGTGGTAGAAACACACTCCTTGATTAATCTCAAAAATTTCCCACAACAAATAAAAAGTTACAAGAAACCCTATCAAAATCTTTTAAAATATCCAACTTAAGAACCATATTAGAAATCTTAGAATGATCCATAGAATGAATTAGTTCATTAGAAACTACAGCTGCATCAAGAATCTATCTTCCAACCACAAAGGCTTTTTGAGTTCTAGAGATCAATTTATCTAGCAGGGGATTTTAGCCTATTAACCATGATTTTAGAAAAAGAATTGTAAACCGTGTTACTAAGATTGGTAGGGTAGTAATCAAACATAGAGGTGGAATCATCCTTCTTAGGAACAAGAAAAATGAAAGTAGAAATAAGTTGACGAAGAAGTCTACCAACTCTAAAGAAGTCCCTGATAGCTACAAGGAGATCATTGGAGATGATATCCCATAAATCCTAAAAGAAGGTTGGGGGAAGCCATCCAGACAAAGGGCTTTAAAGGTACCAAACGAGAAAGTATTTGTTTCAACCTCTTATATAGAAACCTTGTTTTCTAGAGACTTGAGATCATCTTGGTGAACCACCCTTGGGATAACCTCCAAAAGGGAATCTAGATCGCGGGGAGAGGGGTCCTAATGTATTATATCATTTTTTAAGGAGATAGCTTGAGCTTCTAAATCCTCTTCTTTGGTGAGAATATCCTTGTTTCCTCTTACCATAGAACATAACATATTTATTCTTCTATGCTTTAGTGTTGATTTATGGAAGAATTTTGTATTTTTTCCCCTTCATTTAGCCATTGCACTCTAGATTTTTGTTTCAATAATATCTCTTATTTTATAGTAATAGAAAAATATTCATTCCCTAATTCCATTTCTATAGCTAAGGTTTCCTCATCAATGGAACCCAATTCTATCATCTCTTAAATTAACTTGAGCTCAAGGAGGACAATTTTCTTAGTCTGAAATATATTTCCAAATGTAAATTTACACCAGCATTGAACATTAAACTAAATTATTTTTATTTTTTGAGCCAATCTAAACATTGGAGTCCCTTGACATGAAAGGTTCCACCAAAGCTTAATAAGATCTTTGAATTCTAGCCGAAGATTCCACATAATCTCATATCTAAAGGGGAAGGGACCCAACTTTATTTTTTCATTCTAGTTCAAAACAAGAGCACTATGATTAGAAGTAGATGTTGGTAAAGAAGATAAGTGTAATTTGGCTAAGATATCCAAATCCTGAGACATCATAACTCTGTCTATATTAACCTATATATGATCTCATCCATTATGCCTATTTGAATAATTAAATTTGGATCTTGAAAGCTCCACATCTAGCAGACCTTGAGTGGAGATGAAATTAACAAAGTCTAGCATATTGTTAGAGAAATTATCAACCCCATCAAGCTTCTTTTATTGATAGAGAAGGGTGTTAAAGTCCCTTGCAAGAATTCACCTCACATTCTGGTTATTGGAAAGGATCACTGAAAGGGAATCCCACAATATATTTCTAGTAGCTCTGGTATTACTGGCAGGGTATGGGGTGATCCCATAATAGTGGTTTACAATTTTTGGCCAAATTGGACTCTGAAATTATTATTTTTAACTAAATCTTCACATTCAGGCACATATAGCAGCTAAACCGTGAGGAATTTGAAGATGGTGCAAACTAGAGTCTCATCAAATTTTGTTTGTAGATTCTAAAAATATTTTTTTCAAAATTTTTGGAATCAAATTACACTTCTTTTTCCATCTCCCACAAAAATTGATTTTTTTCAGAAAACAACATTTTTAAAAGTGGCCTTTTAGTATAACACATAACGTTTTTTTCCATGAAGGATAAAATTCTAATTCTTTCAAATTTAGATTTAACTTTTTATATCTAGTGCTTCCACTTGGTTAGATAATTTTTATTGAATATTTTTCCTTAATCAAGTTTCAAGTCATTACAATTTAGCAAAGACCGTATAACGCGTAACTTTTTTGTATATGTCAAAATTTAATTTAATTTTTTGTTGGATCAAGGACTTCAATATCTGGTGCACTCATATTTTTAATCTTTTTTTGATAATCTTCTATTTTTCCACATGTGAAAAACAAAGAAATTCAGTTTTGATGAAAAACCTATGTTTAATAAAACTTAAAAACAAATACATAACAAAACCAAAAAATTTTACAATTATATTCATTGGATAGCTTGCTCGAGGAATACCATAATCATTTGAAATAAATTTTAAATGAATTCATTTGATCCCCAAAAGATAAATCAAAAGTGATTTTTTATCAGCATTTTGATAGGTGTAAAGGAGACGCATTTATAGGTATGGTTTAAAACTAGCAAGGTTCTATCCAAGGGGGGTGATCTAAGGTGATTTGATCAAACCCTCTTCAATTGGAATCCTTAAAATGGAACTTTTTAAGGCTTAAATCATTATATTTTCTAAAAATATGTGATTTCAGCTAAAATTCATTCCTCTTAGGAATTGTAAAACACTATTGTGACAACACTCTATGTGTAGGATCATCATAGAAAAAATAGGCCCTTAAGTGTCGATGAAAATTCTAAAAAATCAGAGTTAGGCAACTTGACGTAAAAATTTGAATAAGTCATTGATATTATTTTAAAACTATGTAAGAATAGAATATGTGAGAGATCTGACTGTAAGGGATCCTTGAAGATGATTGAAACAAGAAAGGGGTTCACCACCAAGTGTAAACTTGGAAAATACAAAATGTTTGAAAACATAGTGTGATATGCAAAAAGACCTAAAAATGCAAGTAGAATGTGAAAAAATTATGAAACTAGAAATGTGCACCTGGAAAATTCAAGGAGACATAAGGGAGGTTTAGAATGTTGAAAAACCTATTTTTTATGCTGACTAGGACTCATACACCAAGTTGGGCGAATCAGTCAAGTTTCGGGGAAACTGTGTCGAAACAAGTTTCAGCAAAAAGGGTACTCAGATCTACAAAACTCTTGTTTATGCCTGGATAGTGGGACTCATTCGCCATAGTGTCAACTTAGTCCACTTCTAGATTTCTAAAAATTTGAAGTGGGATATTGTAGCTCTTAGTATGCTCTACTGTTCCTAATACAGATCTAGGTCTGAAACTACCAAATTCAGTCTGTAGTCCTTCTCCAAGTCATGTTTGTAACTTTGACAACTTTAAATTGGTTTGACAACTTGATGACAATATTTCCAATCTTTCTATTTGACAAATATGCAACCTAGACCTCAAAATCACATGCAAAGAGAGGGAAAAATGTTGTGGGGTTAGTGAATAGGGGTTTTCGTTGGTCAACCCCCTTGTTAGTAAGTAAACCCTTGAAATGAAATCAAATAGAATAGAAAATGATGAATGAACAAGTAATGATGTTGCAACTCACCAAACCCTAGAAATAAGGTGTTGTAAACATGTAGGTATTGGCTCCAATGGATGAGGACTTGGAATATTGTTTGATGTTGATAGATATTGAATGCAATGCTTGCTTGTATCACACAATCATACATCACAAATGTTAGCTCTAAAACAACATGATGCCACCAATCTTTGACATGATGAATGACACTTGAAGAATATGTTGATTGCTTGATAATCTACCCTTGAAATTCCTTGAATGCTCTTATGAATGCTCAAATGCTCTTGTGAACTATTGAATGCTTGTAAAATTTTCTAGGTCAAAATATGAGTTAAAGAACCTTGTGGGTATGTGCAGGATCATCACGGAAAAATAGGCTCTTAAGTGGCAATAAAATTCAGAAAAATTAGAGTTAGGAAACTTGACGTAAAAATTTGAATAAGTTATCTATATTATTTCAAAAATATGTAAGAATAGAATCTATAGAAAATTCAATTTAGTTTCTAAACTACTAGATTTTTTATTTTTTTAAATTATTTTGTGAAAATTTGAAATTTCAATGCAGTAGCACTTAAATTTCAGGGAAAAAATAAGTAGGTGTCTGTCTAACCACCCTAACCACAATAAAATGATAATATTTTTTATAAGATTTTAGATATAAGTAGAGGACTCATGTCTTGATGTGATGCATAATTTTTTTAAGAAAATTTCCAAGTAAATAATTAATCATGAATTTTTTATTACAACTTTTTAAAAATATAAAAAATTGTATGTTAGACCACCTTAACTTGGTCAAAACTTCATGAAATTCAATTTTTTTTTTTAATCCTATAGTATGCGAAGCATAGAGTGTGATGTATGTTTCGGATTCAAAAAATGTGATATCGTTTGAAAGCTATAGATATTTTTCAATCAACCTATCAATCAAGACTTTAATCATAATTCAAATAGAAAATGAATAATAATTATTTATTAAATTCAAAATAAAGAATAATTTATATTGGTGGAAAGTTGAGAATCTCCTTTAAAAACCCTTTTCATTTCATCAATTTTGGGTAAGAAATAGGTCATCAGCCACATACCCATCATATCTCCACTTTTTGGCCCATCATGATCTTGCACACACCCTTCTATTTATACTCAATTATGCAATAATTCCCGAAATTACAACAATATAGGACAACCTTCGAACTTGGAGAATAAAAACCCACCATAATTTTGAATTAAATTTGAATTTTGAGTTGAAGGGGACTTATTTTCCACCTTGGGTAAATGGGTCCCACCTAAGGGGACTCATTTTCCCATAATGGAAAATGAGTCCCACCTTAGGAAATTAAGGTGGGTTTCAAGATTTTGATATTTTAAATGATATTTGTTGGAATTATTCTCAAAAGTACACATAAATCAGGCCTATGGATGCAAAATGGTGCTAGTTAAAGCATAAGAAAGCCTAATTATTAATAAAAACCTAGGAAAGTGTGTTACAATACTTTACAACACTTTGAAATGAGGCTTGGTAAATGATGAAAAGAGGTTATTTAGGTGAAATACATTAATAAGACCCTAGAAAACTATGAAAATATGAACTACAACACTTTGGTAAGGTAACTTTTGAATCCTTTTAGTTCACAAGGGCCCAAAACCTAATGTGAATGTGTTATCCACATTACAACATAAAATCAAGACAATATTAAGCCAAAATCACAAGGAGGGCCCAAAATAGTCAAAAAAAGTAGAAGGGTTACTTTTTCGATGACCACATTTAGCCCCCACTTTACTGAGAGGACGAACCTACTTCAAACTCACACTAAAGTAGATCAACGCACATCAAGAGGGGTTCAAATGTACCTATGCTAGAAATATGGGATGACAATGATCAAGAGGGGTGATGAAGCCCCCAAGATCAGGATCCCATGGTAAACCATCATAAGCACAAAGGAACACACATAAAAAAATGATATCAAGAACAACAACAAGGAACAAGCATGCGATTCCAAAAAAGAAAATGGGAAAAAGAAAAAGGAAAGAAAGAATTAGATCAATCTTTGACCATTTCTTAGCACAATGTGGATTAGATCTAGTTGTTTGTTCAAAAATTCACTGAGGTAACATAACTCATGGTTTTTCACTGGGTGAGAAGGCCTAAAAGGTGAGAAACATACACTCATGGCTAATATGCATTCACACACATGTAGGTGGCCATGGGGAAATTGAGGCATCAGAATGGGCTTCCCGCTCAACCATACCAAATTTATACCTTCTGATAACTTTAATAAGGTGCCACAAAAATAAAATGGTCTTTAGAGCTTCATGAGACAAGAAAAACTTAATATTCTTGGATCCCATGAACAAACACAATGGTACCATAGGCATGCAAGTTACGTTATGCAAGGTGGCCATATAACAAAAAATGCAAAATGAAACATGCAAAGAATGTTCAAAGGAGTCTTCCTTAGTTCATGTGAGGTCTTTAACTTAGGGAACATTGTGTCTAATGTCTCCAATAGAGGACTAATCAAAGAATAGAAGATTCCCAAATTAGGGGATGAAATGTGTCACATCAAGCCACTAAGAGGAATGTGATATGCTAAGTTATATCATGCTCATGAAGGAAATTACACCTAATTTCATCCACAAAGCGACAAATGCATTGTATGAAGAAGGCTACACTAAGAACTAAGAAAAGAAAAAATGAAAAAGAATAATTCCAATGTATGCCCCCACTTTCAAGGAATTGCTAAACACCATGTTGTGATCAATTACTTTAAAGTAGTAAATGAAAAATGCAAACAAGAAGAAAGACATGAGAGCCAACTTGGAAAGCCCTATGCCAAGTCATATGTTTCCAAGAAAAGCTACATCATGCGAGAGAAAAATAAAAGAAAGGCATTACCCCCAAAATGAAAACACCAAACACATAAGGGATCTATAGATTTGAGGTGAGTATGTTCTCTGCTACAATGTGTTTTTTAGAGAGCTTGGAACTTTCATCATCCCCTAAATACACATAAAACAAGAAGAATGACACAAAGAGAGTGAAAATAAAGAAAAAACTTTTGGGTAAACATGGAAGAGACATAGGGTGTCTCAATGCCTTGCATCATCCCCAAAAGGAAAAAAAAAGACAAATGAAAAGGAAAAGGCTTGAAAGAAAAATGATTTTGTGTCAATGAAGGAGACATGAATGTCTCAATGCCTTGTATCATCCCCAAAAGGAAAACACAAGAAAAATAAAAAGATAAAATAAAAAGGAAAAGGAAAAGGAAAAGAAAAAGAAATCCTTTTGGGTCAACATGAAGGATGCATGAATGTATCAATGCCTTGCATCATCCCCAAAAGGAAAACACAAGAAAAAAGTAAAAAGGCGAAAGTGATGCATGACATAGAGAAGAATGAAGGTACAAATAGATGAATGTCACAAAGAGAGAGAACATCAAATAGAACATCACGCGGGATCACATTACGCACATGCAATCACACAAAACAAAAAGAGAAGGTAAAAGAAAATACAAAAGAATAGTAAGGAAAATGTGATTCAACCTATGAGAAAGTCATCTGCATCCTAATCTCAATCTATATAAGTGTAAGGTGAATGACGAACCGAAGGGACAATGACAAATGCACTACTAGGAAAAGGCTAACAATTTATTGCCCCTACTGAGTGCAAGACAAAAATGAGCCAAGGTAGGTGATGGGAAAGGTCATGTAATAGTGAGAAGAGAATATTCTATAATTTTTACATGACAAAGAGTAGGAGGGTATGTTATGTGATCACTGGATAGCAATTATTGCCATCAAAGTGATACTTTCTCAATATTTTTTTCAATGCATGACATTCATCACTAATATGTCCAAGAACTCAATGATATGCACAATGTTGAAATTTTCTATCTTTAGGATATAACACAAGTCAGTTTATAGGTGGTAATAATATTAATTCTTGGTTGAGAAGAATTTGTAATTTTTGTTCACTTTCAGGTGGTGGGTGAGGATACTTCAATTTTTATAACTTGTAAGGCCTCTTTCTCTTACTAGATTCACCCTTCTCTCGAATTGAAGGAGGGGGACCTAAAGTGATCATCTCATCCTTGTCATTGTTATTAATCAAGGGTTTCTCTCTAGGAAGGAGTACATTCAGATTAGGAGGGGAATTAAAGATCATCACGAATCCTTAGATATTCTCTAAGAGGCTTGTTGTTATAAGAGGGATCTTGATAGCCCAACCCCTTTTTGTTTTCATTTGTTGTTTTGGGATCTAAGAGTTGATGAATTTCATGCTCGCTTGTTGTGTCACATCCTTGTTTTCTCAAGATGGTGAATCCTTTTCCATATGTTTTTTCAAGGTTGATGGGAATATTTGTTAATTTGTTATCATAAAATGGTTGAGTATTTGCTTGTCTAGAGGAACTAGGTTCACCTATTGTAGGGAATTTAGGTTCAACCTTTTTTTTTGGGATGTAAGTTGTGGACATGAAAAAGGTAACCCTTCTACTTTCTCTTCTTGTTTAGGCCCTCCTTATGATTTTTTCTTGATTGTGGCTTGATTTAATGTTGTAATTTGGTCAACACATTCACATTAGATCTTGGGTCTTTGTGAATCATTAAGAACTTTATGATGCCTTGTAAAAGTGTTGTGAAGTGTTGTAACACATTTTCACACTTTACTAGAATCTTATTATATTTAATTCACTTAAATAACCTCTTTTTATCACTTACCAAGTCTTATTTCAAAGTGTTGTAAAGTGTTATAAATTTTTTTAACTCTTTTCTATGCTTGTCATCAATAATTTGACCCTTTCTTATTTTTAAATGACCCCTTTATACACTTTTTGGCCCTAATTAAGTGTACTTTTGAAAATAATCCTATTAAACATCATTTAATACACTTTAAATTTTTTGAAATCCATTAAAAATGTCCTGGTGGGACCAATTCGCCACTTGGGAAACTTAGTCCCACTTGTCTTAAAAATCAAAATTATTTCAAAATTCTAGCAGGATATTATTCTCTCACTAACTCATTTGACTACAAAATCTGACGAAAATTTCTAACGAAAGATGTATAATTTGATGTATTGTCAGGATTTGATGTGTAATTTTCAATTTTTTAAAATTTTATCCTTGACATTCGTCAAAATTTTGATGAACCTGGGTTTTGTCAAAAGTTTGACACACAATCTTGTCAAAATTTTGACAAACATTCAAAATCAGAAAAAAATGAATTTTTGGTCAACATAAATAAAAGTGAGTTCACCTATTTATTGCGACATTATTTTTCTATACTTTTAAATTTTCTCTACTTGCAAATTTGCTCTACTTGTGGCAGTTTGTGGAGAACTAAGGACAAATCCCTTGGGAAAAATTAGAAAAAATTCAAGAAGATATCACCAGGTTGAGGGTGGTCATTGTCTTTTTCCAAGATTCATTTGTGAAGTCAAATTTGTACTTCCAGGTTTGAAAATCATATTTTAAAGCAACATCTCATCAAATTTCACTTTTAGACTTCTGCATTTTGAGAATTTCATTTCTAGATTTTGTTGTGCAAGTTCAATATTCTAATTTTAGGAGTCTAATGGTTGTAAATCATAGTAAAATAAAAATTTAATAAGTTATGAAATTACCATTTTATATTGTTTTTTGGGGTCATTAACTTCAAGCTATTTTCTCTTTTGCCAGGGTGGTTGCATGCTGAATTTTTTCGGTGTAAAGTATTAGAATTATTAGATTTTTTTACCTATCTATGATTAAAAATTATTGGAATGTGAGTTTGATATTTTTTGAAGATCTAAATATTCAAGCTTGGTAAATAAAAATCATGTCAAATAATATTAGTCCAAAACAAAATGAAGAGACAATTGCTAGAATGTGGGCTAGATTGAAAAGAAAGGGTGATGGGAAATGTTATTGTCCTCGTAATAATTGCAAGGGCTTAAAGACGAGAAGACTTTTAATCAAAACAGTTGAGAAACATTGTAGGCAACATGGTCATGTTGAAGGGGGGCATGATTATTTTCAATTAGTAAGTTGTTCATTATATGTGTTTGTATTGATTGAATTTGTAAATGTTTATATCGTTTTAACATTTATATATATATATATAATCACTTGATCATAATCATGGTTTATTTGTGTCTATCATTATTATAAAGGTGGGGTACCCTGGGGCACATGATATGGATTATCACGGCCTAGAGAATGTGGTTTATCAAGCAGAGGAACATGGATTTGTGAATAACGAAGATGAAGTTAATGATCTTATGGAAGAAGATGATCATGTGCCAGAAAACACAGTTGAAGATGATGGTACAAATACATTGATCCATGACACATTTAGTGGCACAGCTAATCATGATGTTCATGATTTACCTATACTTGAGAAGGCATGCGAGCCCCTTTATGAAGGCTCCCAAACAACTCTTCTCTTTGTTGTATTGTTTTTGTTGAAATTGAAGGTTATGAATGGTTTAACCAACATATCAATCTCATAGGTATGTCATATATGTCATCTTTTTTCATCTATTTTAATTGTTGTTAGTTCATCACTAGTAAATAAAGGATGAAATATGTACCATTAATATTCTTTATATTAACAAATTATTTTTTTTTTGTAGATTGATTAGTGAATTTTTGTTACCACCATTAAATATTTTACCTCGCTCATACCGAGATTTATCTCACATTACAAAAGATATTGGAATGGAGTATGAAGCAATAGATGCATGTCCCAATGATCATATTATATATCATAAACAACATGAATTTGCAACAAAATTCCCAAAATTTCATATCAGTATATATTGAACAGATCAACTACCAAAACAAGTGCCTTGCAAGGTTCTTTGTTATATTCCCATTATTCCATGTATGCAACAATTATTTAGGTGTGAGCTTAGCACAATTTATGGATTACCACATGCACAAAATAGAAGTGGAGATGACATTCTTCGAATGCCTATGGATGGTTCTACATTTAGGTACATGGAGGAAAAATGGCCACACTTTAAAGAAGAACCTCGTAATCTCAAGCTTTCATTGGTAGCGGACAATGTCAATCCATTTGGAGAGTTGAGATATATTTACTCGGTGTGGCTTGTTTTTTATCAACAATAACATTCCTCAATGGATGTCAATAAAGAGGGAGCACATAAAGTTGTCAATGATTGTTCTAGGTATTTTTTTACATCAATTTTCTTTAACATAGTATCATCTCATTTGTCTTATTTGTTACATAATGACTTATATTTTTTTCATTTAATAGTCATGTAGATTAATTTATATATATTGCAGTAAAATGGTTATAATAATTATGTAAAGTTTATGTTCATTCAACTAGGTAAGTACCAAGTTAAAGATATGAATGTATATATCGAGCCTCTTATCGATGAGTTACTAAAGTTATGGAATGTTTTCGCTATGTATGACGTCTCTAGACCAATAAGACAAAGACAATTTCAATTCCATGCAATTCTTGTATCAAAAATTCACGATGCCCCAGGGCTAACACATTTTTGTGGTATGTTATAACGTTTGAATACACTTTAATGATATTTAATTTTATGAAGTAGATATCATGCATGCTTTGTAAATAATCTATTCATTATATATAATTATAAAAATTGACATATTTAATCCAATTACATATGATCTTGCAGGTCTTCAAACAAAGGGAAAATTTGCATGTCCAATTTGTGGTCCAAAGATGAAATCTCATTGCTAAACAAGTTTAGGAAAGTAGGTGTTTGATAGTATGGGAACTTCCTCCACAAAAATAATAAGCATCGAACTACTGAAAAACATATTTTCAATGGGAAAGAAGAGACTACATCAAAACCATGAAGAATGACAATTTTCCTATGGAAGTTGGAATATAATAGAATTAATTGTCAAGGTTATACATCAGATCAAATTGTTTATCTATCATATATGATATGTTTGGAATTTATATTTTTATATTGTGTTGTGTTTACTCATGTTGTAATTGACAATGATTTTTGTTGTTAATTTATTTAACTTATATGCTTCATGAAGGTCGTCAAAGCATTTATGACCGGCTTCCACAAGGACTAAAAAGTTATCCTAGACAATTTAGTAGGTTTCCCTACTATGAGCAGCTACAAATTGTGCATTTTTTTGATACAATGCATATCTGAAAGAATATAATAAAAACATTATGGAAAATATTGGATGGAAGGCATGACAAAGGAAAAATTGTCAAAATTTGTAGTGACATTCAAGAAGCCAGTCATGCAATGAAAAATTTCATTCAATTGAATAGCGATGGAGACCAAATTAATATAAGTTCCCTTCCTTGGTTATTAACAAAGCAACAAAGCAATGCTATAAAATAATTCATACGGAAAATGCGATTTCCCACAGGGTTTGTTGCGAACATAAACAATATCATAACAAAGAAAGGTGAATTTGGGTCAAGCATGAAAACACATGATTGGCATACCTTCATTAAGGTAATTATTCTGGTATATTATATACACTTGTATACTACATGTACTTTTTAGTATATTATGTTTACTACTTTTGGAAAAATAATGAAAAGATCATTTTATAATTGTTGTAGTATGTTAAACCTCTATCTCTCCCAGACAACTTCGACAAAAATGTCAAGCAAGATATATATGATCTTGGAAAATACATGAAGTAAGTAGCGATATTTGTTCAATTCATTGTATAGATCTTATAATTTTCATTTGTTTTACTTGTTATGTAATATATTGTATATTTTTGTTAAATATCATTAATATATTTGCACCTTGAATCACTTTTAGATGGTTGTCATCTAAAGAAATCTATAAAAAAGATATAAATTATTGGAAGAGAAAAATTCCTCATCTAATGTGTGAAATGAAAAAGTGTCTACCTTCAAAAATTTTCAATACACAAGAGCACTACCTCATACACCAAGTTGAGGAGATTGAATTGTGTGGACTTGTACATGCAAGGTCAATGTGGATGGTTGAGAGGAACTTGAAATTTTTAAAGGCTTTGGTTAGACAAAGAGCACATCCTGAGGGTTCTATGGTGGAGGGATATATGGTATACTAGACCATGGTGTACATTAGTGAATATCTTCCTAAGTTTATAGAAAAGATCCATGTAGATCGCATTTGGGATCTCAACTCCATTAACAAATTCGAAGGGGAGTACCTGATGGGGAAAGATAGATTGAGGAAATGGAGAGGTAATTATAAGATCATGGTCATGGAGATTAATTATAATACATTTTACATATGGTTTTTATGTATATTGTACTTATTTAATTATTAATTTTCAATATACATCAATTATAAATTAAGGTCGTATACCATGGTAATTAACTAATTATACATCATTTGTGAATTTCAATTTTTTTTTATACAGTTGGTCAAGAGTGGATGCACTACATTTGTATGTCACAAACAATTTTGAGTGGATGACGGTATGGATTGAATGATGTCAACAATCTGGTCACGTATTAACATGGGAAGGTGTGGCTTCATTGGTTAAAGAAGCTTATTGTAATGGAGATTCCAATGTTACACAAAGGGAAAATGATTTAGAATATGGTTTAAGAGATAAATAGGTATGTATAAATATATTAATCACCCATATTATTTAATTATTTTCAATTATATTGATGTATATATGATGCAAAGGATCCAACAACAACACCAACAACATCATTTCATGAGGGTAAATCAAATCCAATCAGAATCAGGAGAAGATCAAATTCTTAATTCACTTTCTTTTTCCTCAAAACTCATACAACTTATTTTGATTCTTCAATTCTACAAGACTTCAAGGCAACAAGTTAGCACTCCAATTTCAACAAACCATATGTCATTATCAGTATTCCAATTGACTCATTGAAAGAAAAAACCAAATTAGAAAAATTTGACTCAATCAATCAGATTCACATCATTCTCAACCACCATATCAACATCTATACATTCTCTCAGCCTTTCATAAGGCAAAAAATTATACTTACTTGCTACACAACCAATTACCAATCCTTCAAATTCTTGTATACATCATATCCTCAAGGCAACAAAACACTTATTCTAAATCATATTCCAAATGTCAATAACCAAACTTCAATCATTGAAAACTGTCCAAACTTCTCAAATAACACCAATTCATTTTCCTTACAAGGAAAACTAACAAAGACCAATATTAACTAGTTAATCAGTCCCTCAAGACACAAGATTCATCATGTTTTGAGAGAAATCAATTCAATACATCAGTGTATAAATATCAAATTTTCCTGCTCTATAAAGATACCAAGACACACAATAGAATCATCATTCTCAAAACAATATGCACTGCCTTTACAACCTTATTCAAGCATAAATTCTACTCTAACTCCATCCAAATGACAAGGTTCAAGTATTTAAGGTCACTCACTTCCTTGTACACATAGATTTCCACTATCCATGAAATATAAACATTAATTAGCAATAGACTCCATACCCTAGATCAGGTGAACCACTCACACTAGGTTAAAAACCAAGATCTAAAGGCACATTTAGAGACCTCTTAATTCCCATATCATCATATCAAAAACTCAAATTGATTTATACTAGAAAAACTAGTAGATTTCAAACTGTATGCCCAGGAAAGGCTACTAGAATAGGGCTATTTTACAAAGCATCCACCTTTTTTCCAACTCCAAATTGTTAGACAACCTCAAACATTCAAAGTAAAGGTCACAAAACACCAAATTTATCCACTTTCAAAGATTGCAAGACCCATTTAGAAAGTGTATTAACAAACTTAAACATGTAAATTTAACATATTAGCCTTTTAAAGGCATTTACAAGATCTAGGTGCTCCTACACCAATATATATGTTGAGATTTTTTTCTTTGAATACATTTGGCCAAGAATAAATATGTTTATCAACTGAAAACATTGCAATAATTTTTACATGTTTGACATATTGCAGGTGAAACACCACAAGGCTATGTGGTGCAATGGTCATAAATTTTGAATCAAAAAGTTGGATTACACAAAGAAAATTTGTGATTTTGGTATAACTACAGTCTTTCAGGTGACTAATGTTTCATCTAGAAGTGACATACATCTAGAAGTCTCAGAAAATAAATACTATGGGATTATGGATGATATACTTGAGTGTGACTTTAAGTCCTTCAAATTAGTTTTTTTCATCGTCCTATGGTACAAGCTACGATTGAATGAAAATGATCCCGAGAGAACTATTATTGAACATGATAATAGATTTACCATGGTTAATACAAGGTCAATCGAGCGAGCTTGAAATGAGCCCTATGTTCTTTCAAGCCAATGTGAGCAGGTATTTTACTCAAAGGTTTCAAGTAAAATGGGTTGGTAATTTTTTATTAGACATGATCAAAGAGGAAGGCCAGTAAAGTATAATGTGGTGGAAGAAGAAGATACCGAAGAACTAGAAGATGATGTAGATGATGATCAGGATCAACAGTTAGTTGATGATGTGCTTGACAAAGATGTCAAAGAGGAGGAACTAGATCATGATAATGTAGGAGTTAATGTTCATTAAGATGATATCTGTGTGGATGATGACATTATTGAAACTAATATCAATGATGATGATGATGATATGACCAATCCTTACAATGTCGAATCAGGATTGAATGATACAAACAAAGAGTTGGATGAAGAAGATCAATGACATTGAAATTTATGAGTTATGTGATTGTATTATCTATTTGATATTAATTTCTTGATAGAATTATATTTGACTTATGGGAGATCTGATTTTATGAATTTTTATCCATGTGCAGACCTAATGGGTTGTGTCTGAACACTGAATATAAATGGTACACACACACACACACACACACACACACAGATATGTGTGTGTGTGTGTATGTATGTGTATATTTATTTGAAAATGTAAATGTAAATGTAATTACTGGATGCTCTCCTAGAATAATAAATGCAACATATCATTAAAGAAATATATATATATGTATATAAATGTGTATTTCTAAATACAAGTGTAAATGCAAAGAGCATATGGTTTTGTAGTGTTATAGATACAACATATCCATAAATTAATGTAATTGAAATTATAAAGTCTTCAACAAATATAATTCAAACTGTTAGGCATAGAAATTGTTTACAACTTGTGTAAATGTGCAAGTGAATAATTGAAAAACTCTTCTTGAGATAGAATGTCAATTCTAGTTATGTGATTCTTCTGATTAATCCAACTAACACTTACCAATTGTTGTGATTGATGAAAATATTTTAATCCCTACTTGAGAGAACCAAATAACCAGATCACACATATATAGAAAATGTACAATGATAAACAGAGTATAAACTTGTTATATCAATTTAAACAATAGAGAAGCATCAGAATGGAGACAATCAAATAACTGCATAAATTTAACAAACAATTGATACCAAAATCTTAATCCGCGACTTAGATATCTTCATTTACTCCATCAAAATACATGCATCTGAGTCTCTATATATGAAAATATTTTTCTAGAAAGCTATCTATTGAATATCTCCTAACGCCTATATTTGTTGCATTACTATGGAAGAGATATAAATACATCAAAACTTGGAAGGGAAACGTCCCTTCACAAATGTTTTATTTTACTTGACTAATTAAAACAAGAGATTAGGATCTATTTATCCATAGATGAACATTTGATAAATGATGTAGATAATCCTACCATTCACGAGTATCGACATCTCCTAATGCATTCCTAGCTGATATTTCCACCTTTATCATCCTTTTGTTCTTCTCACAACTCTCATCCAATGTTGAATCCTTCCCTGTAGCATTTTCTAGAATTCTCTGTTGCATCAATTCACATTCTTTGATCCACCTGGATTTCTCTTTCAAGTTTTCTCCATCTTCAAATAGTGTAGGCAATCCCATATTCGTAACATCAACCAACCCATTTGCATCTTCTCACAGCTCCTCATAAATGTCCCTACATTTCTTTACAATATGGTCACCCATACCAATGGCCACACTATCAGGAACATCTCTTTCATTTAATTCTTGGAGCTTTTCTTGAATCCTTCCATCAATTCTCTTGTGTTCCTGTCCTGGAACATGGTTCTTTGAATATGCTCCCCATAGCTTATTCAACCAAATCATTAAGTCGGCCTACCTTTTTGTGATTATTGTAGCAAGTGTATCATATTTACCTTGTGCATATGCAGTTGAATCATCCCAATTATCTTTTACCTGTGAGATTTCACCATTTGTTATTAATTTAGGAGGCCCCATTGTGACTCCTAGCATGTCCTTCAAACAATAATTTTCTCTCATGATCCTTTAATTACTCATTTTTTGCATTTCCTTTTCTTTGATAAACATTTGTATTTGGGCTTTATTCAGTTTTTCCACATTAATCCCAATGTCTACAGTCGCCACATGATCTACCTCTCCAACCTTCAGAGTCATGACATGTCCAAATGCTTTCTTAGTATCAATCACCATTGACTTTCTATGAGGTGGATACAAGGCCCATATCATGAGTGTTCCTTCATCCAGGTTATATTTGGATCCAACATATATTTTTGCCACCCCCTTTGGACTAAGCTTGTGTGTGGCACTATTATCCTTTACGAAGCTATCAAAGACCAATGCAAAATTCAAATCCAGCCCTAGAAAGATCATAACTCTAGCATCCTCTAACAGTTTCCTTCCTTTATCGAGGGTCATATTAGCCATTTCTCTATCCATGGTTAATTTCAAATTATTTAGTAGCTACTCCTCATTGATTGGTGTAATATTATCAATTGTCTCCTATATCTCCTTTCCCTTTTGTTTATACAAGAAATATTTGAATTATGAAGAGTTCACAAATTCATTGTCTGCTACAAATGACCTATATGCCATCTCTCTGGTGTGTATATCTTGGCTCTCTTTAACACTTGGTTCTCTAGGAGGGCAGTTGTAATCTTGAGTTTATAATCTAGAAATCCTACTGGGTAAGTCTCATGGCATATCTTCTACAAATTCCTCATCTCCAAAAAAAGGGAACCATGTATCCGGAAACCCTTGGTTGTATTCCTCCACCACTCTCTCTGCTTCCTCTACCTCCAAATTTCTAATCATGTCATCAAACTGATAAGGAACATGATCATATCCTCCAAAGTTTATCCTTTGTCTGGTAGAATTGATATATCCCTCTAGATCAAAACCTTTTATTGGTGGACCCTTAATCATATTATACTTCATTAATTTGGAAAAGATCAAATCATATCCTTCCTTTGCAAGCATAGTAAAATCACCAAAGCACATAGTACTAGGCATAAATGTGTGTTTCCTAAATGAACCAAAATTCATGAAACTAGAAAAATCCATTTGTCTTACAATTTCCAAATATGCAATCCTACCTGAGACTATTTTAGGAAAAATGAATGGAGAATCCTCAAAACCAAACACCGTTACAATATTAGCATCTTCCAAGCAATACCAGTATCCCCAATTTTGATCAATTGGTCCATTAAAGTCCTTAGATCTAAGGAAGCGTTTTATTTCATCAGACAATGAGTGCGCACAAGGATGGTTGTAGAATTCATATACTGGCTTTACAAAATATTCTTCAAAATACAGGTAACTAGAATTAGTAAACCTACTGTCCCAAATGGCAGTCCACAATTGAATGGGTAACAATTTTTCCTCTTTATCAATTTGTGAAACCTTCAACTTTTCTAGCCAAATCCCTAACTCTTGTCCGAAGTATAATACTAGATTCATCAAAAGAGAATAATGCCTAAGGTGTAGAATAGGGGATTTATTCTTGATTGTCATCAATGCTAAGTCGAGTTCCTTGGAGACAAATAAAGCATAGTCGAAAAACCTAGAATTATGACATTGAATGTTAGCTGCAATTACCATGGGAATAATGGGTATATACTTAGGAACTTCCATACCCAACACTTTTCCTACCAAGAAATAAGTATATCTCATATAGGGCTCAAATAAGTCCACATGGAATGGAGGCCCATCGCCATCGTCAAGTGAGAAAGTTTTACCATCTTGTTTAATTCTATGTAAGGGAAACCTCCAACCCTTGTAAGTGGTGTACATTCTCCAAAACTCCTTTTCCAACTCTTCATTCACAATTTTCTGATTACTCCACCCTTCCAACTTAAAAACCTCACTTATTGAAGCCTCTGATATGTATATGAAGGGTTTCCCAAATGGTTTGCATATGGTCTTAAGTTTTGAGTCATAGTGGGTGGCCAACAATTTTACCAGCTCTATATTGACAAACACATTAGGGAAAACCATCTTTCCCAAATTTAGACGCCATGGATTACAAACTCGCTCAAAATGATCTCTTCAGTGAAAGTGGGATCTAAACAATTCATAGCCTCTTATTGGGGTCCAAATGTCTCCTATGTGCTTGTATTTGTTGTCCAATTTTTCCACTTCCACCCTCAGTTGCCCAGAGTGCCTCCCTCTGGGCCTAGAGCTAGGCAATTGGTCAATTAAATCCTAATTCGGCTTTTGTTCAACACCCTCTGACTCAATTCTAGACTCAACTTTCTACTTCTTACTCTTAGGGTGACTGCTCTCACTTTTTTTTCTACCTTTCAACTTCCCTGAGCTGGTGGCTTCCATATTACTAGCTTAAAATTGCAGAAATGAAAAAGTTAAAATGGAGAGGACTTACTAGTTTTGATTGAGGTCTTTCAACTGAAACAATTCTCTAGCACTTTGTTTGTCTCCTCGTTTCCTTCACTACTAATTCACAACAATTTTCATTTTGTAGCGATTTCCTTTCAATTTATGAAATTACCTGTACTCTGTGGTGCCATTAATTTTTTAACTTTAGGCACCATTAATGTTTTAACTCTAGGCATGAATATAACAGATTTTTGAATTCCTTACTGTCACATCAAATGAATTGGTTGGAAAGACACCTTCAAACTTTGGTAAATCTATACATTAAGCCCCGACAAATGTTCATTGAATACTCTGCTGATCGGAGTAACACTCTACACATCTGACCGATGTTAACATTTGTCCCGTATACATCACCAGGAGTCACCCTAACAATCATTTTGGTTCATTTGTTTCTTCATCGGCCTGACTTTTACTATTGCTAACACATTCAGTGGTTCCTCTGATGTTATAAGTCTCGTTGATAACACATCAATTGAACTGGTCGGCAAGACACCTTAAAACTTTACGAAATCTATACATTAGGCCCCAACCAACATTCACTAAATACTCTGCTAATCGAAGTAACACACTACACATCTAACCGATGTTAACATTTGTCTCATATACATCACCAAGAGTCACCTCGACAATCATTTTGGTTCATTTTTTTCTTCAACAACCTGAATTTTAGTATTGCTACAACATTCAGTGGTTCTTCCGATGTTATAAGTCTCACCAATAATACATCAAATGAACTGGTTGGAAAGACGCCTTCAAAATTTGGGTGATCTATACATTAGGCCCCAACCAACGTTCACTAAATACTCTACACATTTGACTGACGTTAACATTTGTCTCGTATATATCACCAAGAGTCACCCCAACAATCATTTTGGTTCATTTGTTTCTTCATCAGCCTAAATTTTAGTATCGCTAAAACATTTAGTGGTTCCCCCGATGTTATAAGTCTCGCTAATAATAAATCAAATGAACTAGTTGGCAAGACACCTTCAAAATTTGGGCGATCTATACATTAGGCCCCAACCAACATTCAATGAATACTCTGCTGATCAGGGTAACACTCTATACATCTAACTGATGTTAAAATTTGTCTTGTATACATCTCCTAGAGTCACCTTGACAATCATTTTTGTTCATTTGTTTCTTCATAAGCTTGACTTTTAGTATCGCTATTACATTCAGTGGTTCCTTTGATGTTATAAGTCTCACCTATAACACATCAAATGAACTGGTTAGCAAGACACCTTCAAACTTTAGGAAATCTATACATTAAGCCCCAACCAACATTCACTAAATACATTGTTGATTGGGGTAACACTCTACACATTTGACCGATGTTAACATTTGTCCTGTATACATTGCCAAGAGTCACCCCGATAATCATTTTGCTTCATTTGTTTCTTCATCGGCCTAAATTTTAGTGTCGCTAACACATTTAGTGGTTCCTTCGATGTTATAAGTCTCACTGCTATCTTTTCTTTTCATCTTGAATATGTCACCAGAACTCCTGCCAATATCCTCCTATCAGTGTAACTTAGTGGGTTAGGTGAACATTTAGGATTTACACCAATTGCACATGTCTCACCAATATATTCTCAATTCTCTTGTCGGTGAAAGAAATGATGGTCTCGTCGATGAAACTTCATCGATGAGACTTAAACATTCGGGCTAGCATATATTTTTCATGCTGAGATGACTTGTCTTGTCGATAGATTATCTTCATCAATGAGACCATAATCCAATCTCCCTGATATGTCTTCTTTAGTAATCTTGATCACTACAACAGTTTTGATGTCTCATTGATGTGCTAAAAAGTTCTTGTAACCCATAATAGGTCAGGAAGACCCATACCAGATCATGTTGATGTGATTTGTTTGCCACAATATCTTTGATCAGAAGGATTTTCAAGAGTAGAACAAGGTGACCATGGGTAATTATATTTTGTAGGGCCAATTACATCCTTTTCTAACTCAAAATGTAGTTAATTATTATTGAGAAATTTACATGAGTAAATCATTATAAAATTTTGAAAAAATTTATAGTTCCAATAGAGCCTTCTTCATTTTGTATTGCAACAATTTGTTGAGAACCATATCATATCCATCCCTTTCTAATACAATGAAATCAACAAAGAAAGGAATAGAGGTGGAGATAGAGAGTTGATGGATAGGGGGGATAGGGAGGGAGAGATGGTGAGAGATAGAGAGGGGGAGTGTGACAAAGGGATATAGATAGGTAGATGAGAGATATAGAAGAGGGGGAGAGATAGAGAAGAGGGTGATATAGAGAGATAGAGGGGGATGGTGAAAGAGATAGAGAGATCATGATAGAGGTAGAGAAGTATATGGATATAAAGAGATAGAGAGAGGACTGTGAGGGAGATAAAAAAGAGAAATAGAGATAGAGATATAGAGTAGGAGAGATGGAGCTAGGGAGGGATGGAGTGAATAACAAAGAAATGGGGGAGAGGGAGAGATAGCTCAATAGATAGAGGGGGGAAGAGGGAGTGACATAGATAGTGGGAGATATAGAGAGATAGAGATAGAGATATATGGGAAGAGAAAGAGAGATGGAGATATATGGGAAGAGAAAGGAAGAGAGGTGGAGATAGAGACTTGATGGATAGGGGGGATAGGGAGGGACTAGAGATGGTGAGAGATAGAGAGGGGGAGATAGAGAGGGGGAGGGAGAGAAAGGGATATATATAGGTAGAGGAGGAGAGATAGAGAAGAGGGGGAGAGATAGAGAAGAGGGTTTAGGGTTTAGGGTTTAGGGTTTAGGGAGATAGAGAGCAACAGGGAGAGATATATCAATCATGCTCACTATATCTCTATCTATTCATCCTTATCTCTTTATCTCTCTACCTTTCTCTATCTCTTTGTCTCCCTTTCTATTTGTATGTTTCTCATTATCTCCCTCTCTCTCTATATTTTCTTCCCTATATTTATCTTTGTCTCCTTAAGTGTGCAATGGTATATTAAAGAGGTATTAAAGGATAATTATCATATCTTTAATAAAATGGAATGCTACCTTGAGCATAACTCCCCAAGGAAACATGCCATCCTTGGATTGTTGACATGAAACAACCAGTCAAAATTTAGTTTCTCTTTTCCCTCTCATTCTTTTCCTGTGTATCTCTTATATTTCTCTCTCTCTCTCTCAGCTCTCTCTCCCTATCTATCTAATTTCATCTCTTTCTCTCATTCTCTATATTTTTAATTTCTATATCTCTTTCTATTAGCTAATAGGCTACATATATTGTGAGATTTGAGCTTGAAACAAATCTCATGCCTGGAAACCACTACTATGTCATTGTCTTTATATAGAGAGTGTGAGATAGAGAGGGGGAGGGAGACAAAGGGATATAGATAGGTAGAGGAGGAGAGATAGAGAAAATGGGGAGAGATAGAGAGGAGGGTGATGTAGAGAGATAGAGGGGGGTGGTGAAAGAGATAGAGAGATTGTGATAGAGATTCAATGGATAGGGGGATAGGGAGGGACTAGAGATGGTGAGAGATAGAGAGGGGGAGATAGAGAGGGGGAGGGATTGAAATGGATATAGATAGGTAGAGGAGAAGAGATAGAGAAAAGGGGGAGAGATAGAGAAGATGGTTTAGGGTTTAGGAAGATAGAGAGCAACAAGGAGAGATATATCAATCACACTCCCTATATCTCTATCTATTCATCCTTATCTCTTTATCTCTCTACCTCTCTCTATCTCTTTTTCTCCCTTTCTATTTGTATGTTTCTCATTATCTCCCTCTCTCTCTATATTTTCTTCCCTATATTTATCTTTTTCTCCTTAAGTGTGCAATGGGTACATTGAAGAGGTCTTAAAGGAGAATTATCATATCTTTAATCAAATGGCATGATACCTTGAGCATAACTCCCCAAGGACACATGCAATCCTTGGATTTTTGACATGAAACAACCAATAAAAATTTAGTTTATATTTTCCCTCTCTCTTTTCCTTTGTATCTCTTATATTTCTCTCTCATGCTCTCTCTCTCTCTCTCTCTCAGATCTCTCTCTCCCTATCTATCTAAGTTCATCTCTTTCTCTCATTCCTATCTTTTTAGTTTCTATATCTCTTTCTATTAGCTAATAGGCTACATATATTGTGAGATTTTAGCTTGAAACAAATCTCATGCCTAGAAACCACTATTGTGTCATTGGAAAAAAAGTTTCAATTTCCATTTAATGGTAAACCAGCTATAGTGTAATGGTAAAATCCTCTAAAATATCAGGTAAAATCCTATATATACTATTATATAATAATTAATATAATTATATTATATATAATTTAATCTAATATTACTATTATATTAAATATATATTATATTAATTATATTTTGCATTGGGATAACACCAAGGAAAATATAGAATATATAATTTCATGAAGAATGAACATGAATGTCTATTATTAATCTACAAGAATGAGCTACAAAATATAAATCTAATATAGCTAATATATATTTAACTAATATATACTTAACTGTATTGTGGAATATTAAAACCTAGCTAAATGGCGCCATAATTTTCAATTTAATTAACATAATCTAAAACCTAATGAAACCAGGTTGTAGCTCATCAAATTGGAGAAGTGAAAGGTCAATAACAACACCGAGAAAGAGTTTGGAGGAGTGAAAACAAGTTCAAGAAGAGTTTTATTTAAAACAAGGTCAATACCAATGCCAATGAAGAGCAGAGGAGTGAAAACAAGGTCAATACCAGCACTAAGGAAGAGTTTGGAGGAGTGAAAACAAGGTCAATACCATTGCAAAGGATGAGGTTGAGGGAACTCATGGAAAATTGACGACCAAGGGACAATGAGTACTGTAAGTTTGGCACCCCCATTCTCTTTAACTTGCAATTTTTATGCCTAGTTTCCAAAGATCTTCTCGTACATTGGCACCCCCAAATTTCTAGGATTTCATCACACATAGCCTTCATCGCATGATTCTAAAGCAATTGTAGACTTAGTCCAAGTATATTCTAGGCTAACCTAGATCTAATGAATGGAAATAGAGGCATACAATTCTTATTTAATACCTCCATCACAAACATATGCAAGGAAAGGTCTCCTCCCTTCTTGGTAGTGATAACCTCCTCCACACACAACCCTTAAAAATTATGAATAGAGGAATATAATCTTTGAAGAAATAAAAGTTGATTCTCTCTTACTTGAAGAAATTAGTCATTTTATACTTACAAACATTTATAGTGATTACTAGAGGCACATAGACCAATTCTTCATAATAGAAGAATTTGATCATACTTTTCCAATGATGGGATTATGAGAAAACCTTAGGTTAAATGAATAATTCCTAGCTATTTTCTTTAAATCATGTCCAACCGTATGAGAAAAGACTATTGATATGTGTACTTGGATACCATGGAGAAAGGATCTTTGGGCTCTTTCATCAATCAAGGTATTGTTAAATTTTAACACCTAAAAGTGAGAATGAAGAATCTTTCCTAGGATGGTGGCCATCCCATTATAGCTCTTAGAGTTGTTAGATATATTTTTGTTTCGATGTAGAGATTGGACCATAAAATAGTTTCACCATGACTCTACCAATATATCCATCAAATTGACAAACCCTGACTTAACAACCACAAATTCACAAGAAAATTGCCCCTGTCAGCCCTAGGGCATCAATTCAATGCCAAGTTTCTTGCTTTAACAAACCCATAAATGAAATGAACCTATATCATACCATGTTTCACACCAATCCACTAAGTTATAGTTCCAAGACAATGTGTGGATTGGTGGATGTCATTTCTATTTAGCCCTCAAACCCTTACATGGGCAAAACAGGGCAATCCCTATATTTAATTATTTTCTTACACAAGACAATGATCTCAGAGCATATCAAGCTTGTATGAACACATATATTTATCTACACCAATGATCTCAGAGCATTTCAACTTGTATGGATCCATACAACACAAAAGAACTTCAAAAAAATAGTAAAAACACAAAATTTGTTCAAGAACTTGGTATTTGATATGAAATTTTGGTATCAACAATTGCAATGGGATGGGAATATAATACGATAGAAGTGGGATAATAAATACATCGTTTGAAGCATCAAACCAATATGCAAAGATGAAAGAAAGTGCTAACCCCTTAAACTGAAATTTTTTCTTTTAACTTTAAGTTTGTTGGGTAGCCAATTCTTTTAAGTTATCAAATCCTACCATCATACATAATGAAAATGTTGTTGTTTCAAATGACTATGAGAACTAACCTTCACTATTTGAAGATGTTGAAACCTTGTCATAGAGAACTAGAACATTGATGCAACCACTCATCCTACCTTAAAACATACCAAAATTCTCCTAGAAATTAGACATAGGAAGATTTAAGATGACTTAAACAATTTTTATTGCCAAAGCATAAACTTATGATGACTTAACCAAGCCTAGTACACACTCCCTCCCCATTAACCACTTAGACATATGGAAATTAAATGTAAATTTTCCGCTATTTTTAGTCTTGTAGGTGTCTAATAAACCACTTGGTGGTGTTTCCCTTCAATTTTATTTACTTGAATGAAGAGCAAAAGTCCTTTCATTACAATTACATAATACATTTGAGGCCTTGGTTGTGTAACTAGTGGACAATAGTCACATTTAACACTTTTTACAAAGTTTGGGAGTTAAAGTGTTAAGTAGATTTGATTTTTGATGGACACATTTGGGCGGTAGTAACAATAACTTGCAATCAATCAAGACTTTATTACCTTATAACCTGTCAAATTCTAGCGATGAAATGATAGATTTATCATAATGTCGCCTTGGGATCACATTACCATGAAAGAACTTCATCCAACATCCTTATGAGTGCAAGTACCACCAAATAGGTATTTTTCAAATCTATCTTCCTCGAGCGAGGGATATTTAGGAAGAGAAGAGGAAAGCGAGACATGTAGTTGGTCTAAAAGAGTGAGATCAACTAGAGGTCAAAAGATTAGAAGAAAATTTCGTAAACACGTGGATTTTTTTCTTGTTGAAGGGGGGTCATTTTCTTATGATGATGAGAGCATAGGAAACATTAAGGTTCCCTTGAGGTACAAACATCTATGGAAACAATGGGTACCCAAGGAAATTCCTCCAATAAAAACTGATTTTTGTGTCAACAAGAGGATATATCACTTAGCACCATCATCATTACATGGTTTGGGCTTATTTTGCATGGATAAAATAAAGGTTTGTTATGAAAAAGTTACTGAATTGATGGTGTAGTCTAGATCCTATTATAGTTACAAATACTGGATGCAGTTGGTTTGATATACACTAAGTATGCATAGGTATGCACTGTTAGCAAATTATATACAGCTAAAAGATAAGGATCAAAATAAAGGAGTGGCTATGTACATTGACGGAAGGCCAAAAGCATCAGGGAATATTGCAAGGTTTATAAATAGTACATGACCTAGGTCAAAAAATAAGCAACCCAATTGCATATTTGAGGCATGCGAGGGAAACTATGTATTCATATGTGCGATAAAATCAATAACTACAGGGGAAGAGTTGCTAATCAATTACAACTTGAATCGCTTAGTTATAAACATAGTTACTATGTGGGTGGTACATACTATGTACCATTTTACCCAACCTATAATTAATGACTCCAATATACCATTTTATTCTTACCTTTTTTTCATAAATATATTGGTTTCATTTCGGTAATGCTTTTTTATATTTAATTTTTGTCATAACGGAACATTGATCATACAGGGAAGGATCCGACCCAAAGCACAGATTGTGATGCATCTTCAGCTATGTCTACCTGATAGGTTTTCCTCATTGTAATTATTGTAACTGAGGGTAATTTCTGGATTATTAGATTAGATTAGCTAAATCAAAAGCAAAAGATAAAAACCCAAAGTAGCTACAAAATACAATGGAAATACATGAAAGAACGATTATACCTGATCGCCGAAGTATCCATGATTCATATTTGTAGCACTTTCTTACTTGCTAAATAATGTTGCCCTCAGATTCATCATTTGAGCAATCTAAAAATGCCTAAGTCCTACAACAAGCCTTGAAGGATTTGATATGTCTAAATGTCTATGTCTATTGCCAATGCCTATGTCTAAAAACAAATGCCAATATTGAAATACTACAATTGCCTATGACAATAAATGTGAAACTAAGTAAATGCCTATAATAATTACGCAAAATGTCAGCATGTGTGTGTCCTCAAAAATGAGAAGAAGGTGGCATTTTATAGAAAAGGCCATTTCGAACGAACGAACGAGATAAATCAATGACAAGAACCTAAAATGAACGATCCAGATTAAACCTAAGAATCCCTAATTAGGGTTAGGGAAAAATCTTTAATCGAACGGTCAGAATAAAATCAGATCGACGGTGGAGAATAAATGAGACAAATTAATTAGAAAATGAAGATTTTCCAAAAATCAATAAGATAAGATTGCCTGATTTGCAAGATTCGAAAAATCAAAGAGATAAGATGTGAATTGAAGATAAGATTTGAAAAATCAAGAATCTGCCCGATTGCTTGATTTTTGGAAGATTAATTACTAATTTGCATTAAATTAATTCAAAATAATGATTTTGAGAGATAATAAATAATCTTTTTTAGATTATTTATCAAAATGGACTTACAATTCAGATTGAGATGACATTTTAAATAATTTAATTTATTTAAAATGAGAAGAATATTAATTGGCAATTAAATAATTAAATTTAATTATTTAATTTAGCGGATAAGACTAATTAATTAAATTAATTAATCAATTCATTTAATTAAGACAATTAGTGACATATTAAATAAATAAATGTAATTCATTTATTTAATAATCAGGAAGAAATTAAATGACAAAGGGAATTAAATAAATTAAGAAATTTATTTAATTAAGAGGAAACTTAGACAATTAATGGCGTATTTAATAAATAAATAAAATTTATTTATTTAATAATCATGAAGAATAAATGACATGAATTAATTAAATAATTTGAATTATTTAATCAATAGTCGAATGTGGACCAAGGACATAATTAAATGTCATAATTATGCTAGGACAAAAGTGGTAAAAATGAAGCTTGCAGGCCTAGGTCATTTTTAGGTGTCTACATTTTGCCTCTTTTTGTCATAATGTTGCTTGTCGCATTGTGACAAAGAAAATAAGTCAAAAAATGCCCCAGTGCAAAAATAAGATGAGGAAGAATGACGAGGAGGGTTGCGGTATGCCCCCTTGAGAGGACAGACGGGTTCGAAGAACATGGGTGTGCTCTTGAAATTGATGAAAAGACTAGAATATGCAAAGACAAAGAAATGTTAGTGCAAAAGATGTGAATGCAATGCTTATATGAGATGGGTGAGAGAAGATGACAAGACTAAAGAAGATGCATGTTAGTTCCTAGACCAAATCCTTCAAAACATTGCCATAGGACCTTAATATTTATTGCTCTTAATCATCATTGGGCAGACTATTGTAATGGCCAAGAAACACCATGATATGACATAGATCAAGGTGTGCAAGGTCGTACCATCACGTAAGACAAACAGTCACAGACAAGGATGATCATGACTCATACTAGGAGCGAGCTTGCCCCAGTCTTTTTGCCATAATCAACCACATGCAGAAAAAAAGACAAGGACAAATCATGGAACATCGCTGCTTCTCTAAATCCTGTTTCCAGGACATCCTTGAGAAACTAGTAGCATGATTGTCAAAATACAAAAAGAAAGAGTCCTTACTATGATATGTCATTGTTTTTCTAAATCCCAAAATTAGGACCTCGCTGAGAAACTAGTAGTCATGCATGTCAATTGACATGATACGTTGCTGCTTCTCTAAATCCTGCTTAGTGGGATCTCGCTGAAAAACTAATAACATGATAAAAGATCAAAAAGACAATTTGTCAAGTGTTTGCCAAGTGCGTCTGGATGCTGAGTGCATTGATGTGTCAATGTAAATTTAAATGATGCCAAGATGACAAATGCCGAAGGTTGCCATATTTAGGAAGGACACATCTGAATAATGTCAATGTCTAGGAAGGACACATCCTAAAACACCAATGTCAGAGTTTTGTTCTTTAGAAGGACACATCTGAAAGAACATTGTTGTCGAGAGGAATGATCCGTAAGTGTCAGAAAGGATCCCTCGAAAATGTCAAATGATAGGGACGATGCCTAGGACGGACACATCCTAAGGCACCAATGTCAGAGTTTTGTTCTTCAAAAGGACACATCTAAAAGAACGTTGTTGTCGAGAGGAATGATCCTTAAGTGTCAGAAAGGATTCCTCAAAAATGTAAGATGACAATGCCGATTCCTAGGAAGGACACATCCTAGGGCATAAATGACAAAGGTTATTCTTCAAAAGGACCCATCTTAAAGGTAACCAATAGTTGATAGTTTGACTGGTTGCAATAATTTGACTTGTTTTGACTAAGTTTGACTTGTTTTGACTGAGTTTGACTTGTGTTGACTGAGTTTGACTTGTGTTGGCCATATGTTGATATTGTCATGATGATATGTGTCGATGAGATTGTCTTGTTGTGATAATGATTGTCATGATGAGTTTTGGTTCATTTGGGAAAGATTCGTGTTGTCTTGAAGACTTTTTGACGTGTGTGTTAGTGTGATGCCATGAACCCTAATGGACTGACCTAGTGTGGCCTCGGGGGCTCATCGACAGATGGCCTTGCCTATGTCATACACTCAGAGACCTCGTAGTTTCACATGACCAATGACTTTGTCTTGGTGACCAAAGATTGCGTCATGATTTTATTTTGACAAACCTAAAAGGACTGACCTAATGTGGCCTTGGGGACTCAAGCATGAGTCTTGCCTATGTAGCAAATGCACAGAGACAACGTAGTTCGGACAATGACATGGACTAACTGACATGACTGACTTTGACTCCATTTTTAGGATTTTGACATTGATTTGGATGTTTTTTGTGTTTTTCTTCAAGACGTTTTATGATTTTTAGGTCTTTTTTAGGACTTTTTACAATGTTTTTGGTCTTTTTTCTTTTAGGACTTTTATGATGTTTTTGTCTTTTTTCAGGACTTTTATGATGTTTTTGTTTTTTTTAGGACTTTTTGAGATTTTTTTTGTCTTTTTGTCGTTTTATGATTTTTTTTGGATTTTGACGTTTAAGAGGATCATGACAAATGCAAATAACTGATGCCTACACATGAGAATCCAAGGACAAACATGATTGTGCCCCTAGTCAAGCTGAATACCAATTGATAGGTGATGACAACGTTGTTTTACGTGGGAAGGACTCATCCTGAAACAACGTGAGGACGATGACGATAATGTGACGAAAGTATGGAGGTCTATAGCCGGGCCAGGAACGAAGTCAAGTAATGTTTTGGATAATGTGCTTGTATGAATTGGACTCGTTGCATTTGGAATGACTTGGTTAGGGCTAGATGGGATGATGGAGTTTCCTTAGATTGTTTGACAAGGGAAAGCCAAGATAGGTGACATACATGAAAGGATGAGAGGTGGCCTTGGTAAAAGACGAGAGACATGAGACTAAGGGAATGTTATATGATTTTCAAGGACTATGTCATATAAGGACAATAAGACTATGACAGTCAATGACATGATGTTTCGTGAATCGTGTATGACCAAAGGATAGACATGTCAAGAGTTTTCCTAAAGCATGATTTATGTGTGCCAGTTTTATGTCAAGACCGAGGTAAGTGGGAATGTGAATGGAAATGATAGGGCTAAGATGGACGGATATCAATGTCATGAGGAAGGTATGGGAAATGAAACGACTTGCCCCCAAGTGTAAAATTCCACATAGACAATTTATTTTACACATGACGCCTGTTTGCCACGTTTTCATCATGGTACTTATCCAGGGCACCTGTTTGCCAGGTTTTCACCATTGGATGAAATTTTTCTCTTTACTGTTTTCTTGACTTTTTGAATTTTTTTGGTGTCACCAAGATGCTTGTTTGCCAGGTTTTCATCAGGGTGACAATTTTTTAATTTTTTAATTTTTTTCTTTGTATTTCTGATTTTGTGGATAACCTAGATTGCTAGATAACCACTGACTGTTCTGAATCCACTGACGGTGCCGATGTAGAGACTGGTGTCATGATATGCCAATAATGACCTTGTTGAAGGAGTTGTTTTGTCAGGATCATAGCACTTGTATACAACTGATCGATGTCATTGTGATCCTTTCTGATACTAGAATTGGCCTTATCAAAATACGCACATCGCAATAGAGTGCCATGAGAGTCCTTGTGGTAAAGAGTTGCTGCCATGATGTGACAGATTTGTGACGTAGGATTTTTAGACTTTAGGCAAGATGTAGGATTATGACAAATGATGGTAGACGTGGAAAGGTTGTTTGGACGTTTGGATGAATGACTTTTTATTTTCCAAACTTGGGATGGTATATGACGGATTTTGGAGGGATGGTGTTTGGAACCAACACTTTTATATGCCTTGATTGATGACCATTTTGAAGGAGGTGGACATGTGTTATATGTGGGAGTCCTCTTTTCCTGTGGCTCCACATTGTGATTGACTTTTGTATTTAACTTGGTGTCTTTGTTTGATCCATCTTTCTTTGGGATCCATTTTAATTTCATTTGTCCACTTGTCCTTTTGTTTGATTCAATGGCCTTTGACATTTGATTTTGATCTTTTGACTTGTAAGACTTTTGTTTTTGTTGGTCCCAAAGGGGAGGTTGATTCATGATAGAATGATGGTTTATGGTGTGGGTGGAGGGGGTGTTAGCAGCAATCTTATGACAAGGATTTCTCATGGACTCCATTTTGACACTCTATTGTAGGTTATTATGCTTGATAAGATCTAATTAGTTTATTGTTATTTTGTTTTTGTTATTGTGCTTGATAAGATCTAATTAGTTTATTGTTTTCATTAAACACTAAATCTGATTTTTCCCTTATCTACATTTGGTGAACCCGACGTGAATCTTTTGATATAGCTTGCCTTTTGCAGGTTTTATTGACATTTTATTGCAGATCTGCCAATTTTTGTACAAAACCGTAGGTTTTACAAAGTTCTTCATATCTTCTACACAGCTGCAAATTTTTTTACAAAATTTTTATTGAATCTCTTACATCATTTCAAGAGGCTACAGTAAAAAAAACAAGGGCTTATGATCATTTTTGTGGAAGTTATTTTGATTTTTAATTATTTTCATAAAATTGATTTTCTGGAAGCAAATCGATGAATTTTTCAAAACAATTTACATTTTTGGAAAGCTCATGGCATTCTAATAGGGGTCTATGTTTTACAAATTTAGTTTAGAGGTAAAATACAATCCAAAAAAAATCAATCTTTGTTTTCTGTATGGTTTTCACAAATCCGCGTTTCTGAGAGAAAAACAATGAATTTTTCTTACTTCTTGATATTTCTGGAAAGCTCTCAGAAAATTAGCAGGGGTCCCTTCTTTGATTTTTCATTTTTCAGATCAAAAAATTTGTCAAATACTAAAATCTAATTCAGCTATGTCAAAAGTATCTGAAATTGAAATTTTCTAGTGAACTTGTCTATTTCTTTTCTTTTTCTTTTCTTTGGCTGCATTATAATATTGTTTTTTAATCTTGTAGGTGATCATAAGAAGCTATAGTAGCAGCAATATCAGTCATAGACAGAAAATTGGAAAGCGAATAATCAGGTGCATACATTCTAAGCTTTCATTTCTCATTAATCATTGTTTGTCACATTTTAATTTGGGGGCATAAAATAAATCATTGTTTGCAAACACATTTGGATTTGGGGTTCTTAAAACGAATATTGTCTTCAATCACATATCAAAAATCGGGTCTAAAATTAACTACTATCTTCGTACACATTTGATTTGGGATCTAAAAAGAACAATCGCTTGAACTGTTTTACACACATTTCATTTCTAAGGGAAATTAATCTTTGCAAGTGTGAATCAAGTGTGTGTGTCCAAAACACCTCACTTGGTTTGCTTTTGTCATACCCTTCATAGGAGGCCTACTTGGAGTACACACCCCTCCAAGGGACGACCTCAATAGAGTGTGAATCCAAAGACACGCTCGTTTGGGAGTTGAAATCTTGTCACTCTGAGCTAAGCCCCAAAGAACTTTATACCTTTGGGAAGTGAAGGTGAAGGGTGGGTTACCCCTTTCTCCCGGCTTATTGGCAGGATTTTTCTTTCAAATCATCCTTAGTCAACTTGGTGCAAACAAGCTTGAGACCTAATTGGCCATACCCCATTTAACTAGTCATAGGGATTGTTGTTGTGTATTCAAGTGCTTGCTTAATCATAACATTAATCTTCAAAGATAGATTTATCATTGTGTTTGGTGTGTGTGTTCATGCATTTACATGTGAAATATTGTGTTTGATAGTGCCCAAGTCAAAATCCCAATACAAAACTTTTCCACATCATATCCTAATCATCATCATCATCTCTTCAATCCAATCAACATCATTTTACACCATGACAACATTTGAAGACATAGCACTAGAGCTTATTCACATGCTTCATGAAGCTCAAACAAGCCAATCACCTTTAAAACAACAAATCATTCAAAGAGTCCATGACATGCTCAAACAACTTCAAAAAAACCAATCACCTCAAATGCAACAATTCATAGCACAAATTCGATACCTCATAGCCAATGGTCAAGTCCAACAAGCACATTATCTAGTCCAATCACTACATCAATAAATTTCACATCAATCCTATGTGTTACCTATATCATCATATCAACCTCATCCATCCACATATCAACTTTCCCCTTCATCAACCTATCACAACTCTTCCATTGTCAACCCTTATCCACATCAATCAACCTTTCAACAGTCATTATCCTATTCATCCCCTCCATCATCATCACAACAACAAATCATATCACAAGTCCAAACATCATTTCAACCTCAACACATTCAACCCCAATCCTATGTGTCACCTTCATCGTCATGCCAACCTAACCCATTTACGTATCATGTCAATGCCACATCAACATGTCCACCCATATCACAACAAGAACGTAGCTTTCCAAGTCCACCTTGGCAGCAACATCAAGAGCCTTTAAGTCTTAATGCCACCTTTGACAAGGGGAACACCAATCTAGTCCATGCACCCTTACCACCATCCAATCAAATGCCTATCCATAATCCACCATGTCCTAGTCCTAATCCATTGGCCTCTCCACCTTCTAACCAATCAAACTCTTCATTACCCCCACCATCATCTAATCCTCCTTCAAATCAATGCCCTACATTTAGATATTTAAAAAATAAATTGATGGCATTATCTAAATCCACCCATTCACCTACAAAGGATGTGACCCAAGGGCTACAAGCACGAAATCAATTGTCTCCATGCCATTCAACATATATACTTGAACATACCAAAGAGTCCTCAAACGTCATGTCAAGTCCTTCAAGTCAACCATGTCATCCACAACCCCTTGAACCAATTCAAGAGTCTCTCGTCATAAGTCCAAGTCACCCTCTTTCATGCTCCTATGTCATTAACCATCAAAAACATGTCAAGTCTCTTCAAGAGTCATCCCCTTGCAATTCCATTCAAGCAACACAAGAGTTATGTGAAGAGTCTACTCCCAAGCATGTGGAAACATCAAGCCCTAGTCCTAATCAAGATCAAATCATTTTCATCCAACCCATCCATAATCTATATCATTTTTATGATCAAGATGATATCCATAATGATGAAGAGCCTATCTATGAGAAACTTGATCCTATACCCGTCCATGAGAAAGATATTCCAAATTCACCTCCACCTAGTCCTATTCATGATCCATCAACATCCACTTCCCTTGATGAGACAAGTGCCTCCCAAGCACACATAGAAGATCAAACAAATACCTTGGATCTAAGTGAACACAATGCTAATCAAGATCCCAATGATCCCATGTCACCCACTATCGACCCCATTGCAAGTCCTCCATCATCTCCTATTGTTTTTCTACCCTCATTCATGAATTTTCCTCCTTTGAACAACAACAACCATTATCTTCTCCATCCAATAAGGAAATCATGTCTAGTGTTTCACCTACACCTAGTCCTATTGTCCATTGCACACTCCAAAATATGAACCACCAAGGTAAAGGTTTAGGCCTTCATGAACAAGATATTTTGGAGCCCATCCATGTCAAAGTCCCTCCATGCTCTTATGGCCTTGGACATACATCTCAAGGACACCAATCTCAAGATGTTGGTATTTCCTCCATGCATCCTAAGTCCACTTTCCATCATAAAACCTATCATATGCCTAAAACATATGTTGCCATTCCACCACCATTTTCCTACAAATGTCAAAAGCATGTGACCATACACTTCCCTCCATCCACTCTACCACCATTGCTTCCAACTCCTAATATCCCTACCATTCAATCCACTTATCCATTTATCCATAAATCCTCTAAATATCTTAATCATGACCAATCAATGCACACATTGTCTAAACATAAAGCTTCCACTCATTCCACCAAACCCAAGGGATTCCAAAATAAAAATTTGGATGCCTCTACACATAAAGTCAAAAATTCTAATGGTCCTAATGCCTTAGCATACAATTGCAAAATTCAAAGCCAAGTACATCTAAAAGGCTATATAAGCCCATACCTCCAAAAGGCCAAAACTCAAATGGTTTGGGTCCCTAAGAAAAAGAAACCAAGTCAGATGAGGCATTCACGTCACAAAAATCCCAACCATCCCCTCCCATCCAAAATACACATTCCATCCAAAAATCTCAAATTTCAAAAACCCACAAGCCCAATAAAAGTCATAAAAATACTAAGTCTATGTGGGTACCTAAAGCACTTCATCACCCATCTCCTAAGAAAACATCTCCATTGCTTCCTACACCACCTTCCCATCAAAAGCTTCAAAGTTTATCACAATGTGTGCAACCATTGGTCATGGTTCCCTTCCATCTCACAACAAATCCACATAACTCCTTCAACTCATCCTTCACTCATTATCCTACATATCTCCCCCATCATCTTCCTATGGTCCATGCTTTTGGCTAAGCCTCCCCATTCATCTTTTGCATAAGTCCCATATAATCCCTATCATCTTCCCTACATAATCCATATCATAATCCATTATTGTCCTCCATAATCCACATCATAATCCATCATCTACCTACTCCATCTCCCTTTCATGTCATCCCTTACCAACATCTATGAGCATAATGACATTTGACATGGCCCATGCAATGACATCCATCCCTAGTGGGACTATCACCTTTCATGCAACTAGACACCTAAGTCCCTCCTATCCAAAAGTCAAAAAGTAAAAATAATAAAAGAAAGAATAAAACAAAAAGAGTAAAGAGAAATCCCTTCATCCAACGGTGAAAACCTGGTAAACAGGCACCTTGGATAAGTACCATGATGAAAACCTGGCAAACAGGCATCATGTGTAGGTTGATCTTCTATGTCACTTACACTTGGGGGCACAATGTCTTATCTATCCAACCTATCATTCATGTCATATCATTTCCATCCTACCTACCATCTTTGGCCATCATACATACCTATCATATCAAGTCCATTCATCCACCCTTCTTCTTTTGATCTTGATGAAGATATAGGGGCAAAGGTTGAAACATGCTTTGAGTATCTCTTGACATACCTCATTTATCTAAACCAATCATGTCATTATCCTATTGTCATAAATTTTGTCCAGAAAAATCCTAAGTCTTGTACCTAAAATAGGGCATGTTATTCCTATGCGACATAGTCTTTGGAGATCACATCCTTGCTGTCTTATGATGCATACATCAATACCATCCATCCATCTATCATGAGCCTTTTATCCCTTATCCCATCACCCACCCTTGCACCTAGACTTGGTTTTCCCCTTGTCATTGGTATCTAGCACAAAGGCTATTCAAATTTTCATCCTTTGACACCTCAAAACATGTCAAAAGTCCAAAACAGTCAAAACATGTCAAAATTCAAAAAAAAAAATCAAAACATTCCAAAAGTCCAAAAAAATCAAAACATTCCAAAAGTCCAAAAAAATCAAAACATTTCAAAATACAAAAAAATCAAAATATCCCCAAAAATACAAAAAAATCAAATAGCCAACAAAAATTCAAGCAATAATTCAAATGCAATTCAATCCATATCAATCAAGTCGATCAATCTTGTCAAATTATCCAATCACATCCTTTGGTCTTAATCCTAATCTTGTTGTAAACCCAATCAATCAAAGTCAATCTATCAATTGTCAGTCATCCTTGTGTTGATCTAGGGATATGTCTTTCCCCACAATGACAACACTATCATCATTAGTCACCATCATCAATCAATCAGTCAATCAATCAACGGTTTACAACTTGACAGGGGCAATACCTTGTTTGTTTTTGTATCATTTGTGCATGCTTGCTTGCTTGCTTGTGTGTGTTATCATTTTGTCTTGCATTTGTATCAAATACATATCATTCTAGCTAATATTCATATCTTGTGTGTGTTGGAATATCTTTTTAGCATTATCCTTTGCATCTAAGGTTACATAATACCTTTTGTGCATTAGGACTTTAATGCTCTAAGCCTCCTTCCTCATATGTCTAGACAAGGTTGTATTACGCTGGGGCACGAAACATATCGTCACCTTGGTCCTTATATCTTGGTGCATAACGTCTAGTGCTATATCAAACATCATGGTTGCTCATCTTTTCATTGCAGCATAACGTATCATTCATTCCTTCATCTTTAGTTCTTGACCCATCCCTTTCATTTCGAGAGCCTACCCATGTTTGTTCAACCTGCCTATCCTCTTGAGGGGGCATCATCATCCTATCTTTCTAGCATTATCCATTTTTCTCTGTCCATACCTTAGTTTCTTTGAAATGATGTTACTCGACACAAATTGCATCTCGAACATCATCTCAAAGAGGGGAAAAATGTAGACACCCAAAATTGTCCTCTTGCAACACCTGTCTCGACATTTCATCATTTAGGCATCTTTTAGCATGTTTTTCCCTAGATACCCATGTCATCGTCTAATTAGTTAAATAAATCATATTTATTTTACTAATTTCATTTATCCCCTTCCTCTAATGTTAATTAAATAATTTATATTATTTAATTAATGAAATCATAAATTCGATGTTAATTAAATAAATCCAAAATTTATTTAATTAATAAAATCCTAAAAAGATCTTGTCGCTTTCTTTCCAAAACTGAACTCGTGTGTATCTAATTTATTTATTTAATTAGATAATTCGTCGATTATCCTTCTCATCTTTTTTGAGATTTATTTCCTTAAAACAGGAAATGAAATCTTTCCATCTTTTTTGAAATCTTATCTCATCTCGCTGTATTTCCTCTTTTGTCAAAAAGCAAATCCTTGTCGAATCTTGTCAAATCTTATCTTCGTCAACGTCACGGCTCTATAAATATGGCCTCTCGCAATCCATTTAGGGGGTTGATTCGTCTAGCACCCAAACTCTGTCAAAATCAGTCTTCTGTCTTTATCTAGCGTTCTTTCTATTTGTCATTGTCATCGTCAAGTCACTATGCTGCAGGAATGAGCACTCAACATTCCTCCATTGTCAACCCTTCAAAATCTCGCATTCTCATGCAGGTGGAGAAGAGCAATGGAGATAAATCGAGTTAATGCAGAGATCGGTTTGCCTTTGTGCTGTTTATTGTGATTTTCGTATTAGTTCGTACTCTATTGTGCTTGATAGGATTAATTAGTTTATGGTTTTCATTAAACATTAAATCTGATTTTTACCTTATCTACAATTATACAAATTAGATACAAGCAAAATGTTTTATTTTTATATTTTTTTCATACGTTCCTTGGGTTAATTTTGATAATGTTTTTAATATTCTTGATGCAGTCAATTGAACTTGGGAAAGGAACCAGCAGTAGACAAGAACATCCATAGGGAGGTGCAGTCAATATTATGTGATGATGACATCACATATTCAGCAAGCCCTCTCGATATGTTAAGGAAGACCCAAAAAAATGCAATGAAGAAATCCTTAAGTTGATATTCATAGTGCCTCAAATAGATGAGATAAGAGAGAGGGTTAAAATATTGAATAAGAGAGCACAAAAATTGCAAGTAACCTGTCATGAGGTCTTTAATTATAACATAAGTTCATTCATGGTTTTATATTGTGTACTATTTTATGTCATGAACTAAAATATGTGTTGTTTTTATAGGATTATTTGCATCCTCATGATGTTGTGGGCCATGATCAGGGTACTACAGGTGCTACCCGAGGAGTAGGGGTTGGTACAAGTGTCGATCTTGATCTTCCTATGCATACATCACATCATCCAACCCCATCATTTGTGCCTATATTTTTTGTCTCAAATGTCAGCAACACATAGCATGTAGGCATCAGGTAGTGCACCCTCTCATAGCGAACACATGCTAGAACATCCATCAAGACATGTACCTAGGGATGTAGAGGCCATAGCTAGGACTGGTGATGTTTTAGCAGCATTTCCTAGATCTTCCTGTATTACTAGTATGGGAACATTTTCGGTCATATTTGTGGTGACCAAGGATTTCATTCTCATAAAGATAGAGGAGTTCCTAGGTACTTTCAAATGTTTTAATTATTATTATATATAATCCAATTGAAATTTACTTATTGATCACTCTTTTTAGACTAATGATCCCATGATCATTTTGTAGAAAATAATGTTTTTTATAAACATCTAAGTGATATTACATTGGATCTCTTTGGGTCCACCATACATACATGGTGGAATGCCCAAAATGAAGATTTGAAAGATGAGCTCATTAATCGTTTAGTTGTGTTGTTCAGCGATAAAAATTGAACTGAACGAGGGTCCTTAAGAAAGTTGGTACCTATCTAAAGTATGTGAGGGACCAATATAGATCACATTTAGAGAAGAACAAGAAGTACAGTTGTGTCCCCCCATGATTCCAAAGAGGGAGTGGAAGGACCTGGTGTTTGATGGAAAGGAGAAGGCTGAAAAGAAAAAAGGAAAGAAACCACCAGGCTAAGGAAGGTATGTGATACTATCAACAATGTAATTATATATTGATTACTCTTTCTTTTTACATAATCTAACGTATTTCAAACTTTTCATAGGTTGCTCGACACATCAAAGGAAATAAAGGAAAGACTATAAAAACACGGGCAACACAAACTTGGCTCTGGTGGTTATATGAAATTATCTGTATGTATCAATAAATGAAATATTGCATCCAAATAATAAATTTCAAACAATTTTGGTTTTATCACACCATAGAAGAAAAATGCAGGGATTTGAATTCAACAAAGTTCCCACAGAAGAGGACCTAGAGATTTCCTTCCAGCAAGGCTATGGAGTCATGGCTGAATGCTTAAGAGTCCTAACTGGGAAAACACAATCTTCCACTGCATCCAACACGCAGGTACATAAACTCAGTAAAGTTTATTTAAATTGAATACTTGTGCAATCTATTGAATATTAATTTCCACCATAAAGTAATTATGTGCCTATTTTTTTTAAATAGACAAGCAATGATAATACTGCACATGACATTGGAATGTAGCCTAGTGAGGGTGGAGAACAACCCACATATGAAGGTCATGGTGTGCATCCTGGTACTGGATGTATTCATGTGCTATACAAAACAAAGTGTGGATTAATACAATTAAAGATCTTTAATTTCAATTGGTGTATTAATTAATGTAACCTTTCATGTTTCAACATTAGAGCATGTAGAGTGTGATCAACATGTTGAGCATGATCATGCTAGAGAAGATCAAGAATATGATGTGGCCCCATCAAGTAAAGAGGACCACTCTAATGTTCTTTTAGACATATTTAATTGCAATTGGTGTATTAATTAATGTAACATTTCATGTTTCAACTCTAGATCACAATTTAGAGGGTGTTTAGCATGTTGAGCATGAGGCTATAAGAGAAGATCAGGAACATGTTGTGGCCCCATCAGGTAAAGAGAACCACTCTAATGTTCTTTTAATTAATGAAATACTTGTAACAATAATTTAATAAAATGTATCAATTTAACATTTCTTTGTTATTGCAGCAGACCCCCCCTTGCAGTAGTGTCCATGTCGTGAGTACATGACTAGGCATACATTAAGATCACAAGCAAAGGAAAAAAAAACTGAAGGGGGGATAGATGATTTAGAAAATAATACTCCACTTAAGCTTTTTTTAGCTTCAAAAAAGAAACAAAAAAAAGGTGATTGTAATCATATTATGAATGAATGTGAATATGTTAATGAATGAATGTTTTATGTTAATGAATGAATTTTATATGTTAATGAATGAATGTTATATGATAATGAATGAATGTTATATTTTATTAATGGATGAATGAATGATTAATATAATATGATCGGGTATGGGGAATTGAGAGTGATGTGAGGAGGGGGGAGGGGCCAAATGAGCTTCCACCATCATGTGGTTGGCCCTGTTAAGTAGAGAATATTAAACTATTCTCAAAACAAAGAGAAGATCAATAAGGTAATGAACTTTTGAATATAATAAATGCATTGTTTGAAGCATCAAACCAATATGAAAAGATGAAAGAAAGTGCTAACTTTTCACTATGGTGGCAAAAAAATGATTCTTTATACCCTAATGCCTTCATTTTCCAAGCCAATTTCTCCTGCTTTGCATAGCTCCACCATGTTTGTGGATGTGAGATGACTCCTACACAAAAAACATTTACCAGTTCATGGCCTTCAATCCAACTACATCCAAGTATCTTTTTAATTCCTCTATCTTTCATCAATCTCATTACTATTTGAGCCTTATACATATGTTTTAGATTGAGACCCCATTATTTTGAAATGTTCCTCCAGCTGAGTAAAGTGAATCCATGCTCTGTATTATAATTTGAAGTTGTTTCCATTCCAATGTTTTGAGTTTAGTTTATTTGTATGAATTTCTATGAATACCACATTGTGTTGTGTGTGGATTTGGTTTCAAAGCTCTTTTTCTTTTGTTTTTAGTGGTGACATAACTCTAAAATTTGACTTTTGTGCATAACTGGTTAGTGAAAAATTGACAACTTTGAAGGGTTTAGAGGCTCGATTGAGATAGATACATGAATATTTGGATCTTTTTGTTGATAGGAGGCTTCCACTTAACCATGAAATTTTGTACCATCTACAGGTATGCAAAAATTTCTCTACTTACATTCATTTAAGAGGCTAGATCACTTATCTTTTGTCATATGGTTGGATTAGTGTGGCATACAATGTCAATGTGGGCTATAGTTTTTTTAATATGTTCAAGTTATGCATAGTTTACAATGAATAGGGGGTGAAAAGGGGCATGAAAGTTAAAACAACCATCATTAACAATCATTCTTTATACTATGTTATATTTATTCATTATTTCTAAAATTCTTAAACATATAGACTAGGAATTAAACTCTATTCAATACATGAGTATGTACTACATATATTGTTGTATCCAAGCCCTATGATCTTGGATATATCTAGGGAGTCCAAGAAATTATTTTCATGTATATAAGTAGTTGATTGGATGTGTGAGAAGTTTTGGAAGAATAACAATACAAGACTTGTGCGTGTAACAATAAATAACAATGCACTAGTTTCAATAAGAGTTGCATGGACATGGATATAGACACATATATGATTTTTTTCAATGCCCCCCCTTCTATTGTTATGGTATTGATCTTATTACAGGTCCTCTCTATATTGTTAGCATTGTATTGAACACTACCTCTGAAACAAAAACAACATATTGTCTACTCTCCTACAATTGTTCTTTTTGTAATTCCAATTATTTTCCTATACTACAACTTTTGGAATATTTTGTAAAAGTGAATTTACAATTCAGTATGCAAATTCATCCATGTTTCAGAACTTGCAAGCTCGAGATGGATAAATACCATCTCACAAACCTGCACTAGCATTCCTCTTCATTCTTTCAAGGTACTTTGCTGTCCTTTAATACTTTGATAGTTATTTTATGACTTTTAGCTCAATTCTAGAGTGCTATAGCAATCTATTCTATGATCAACACTTAATATAGGTTTATATTAGAAAATACATGTCATGTATGGTGTTTTGTAATGCATGTGAAGCTAACTTGTAATCCTTCAGATGGTCATACCACCAAATAGTTATCATTTATGCGTTGTCTTCATATAATATAAGTTTATATCAGCAAATAGAAAGAGATAGAGAGAGGACTGAGAGGGACATAAAGATGTCTTTGTATTGCTGCAATATCATGTTAAACCTTTCTTGCTGCAATGGGGTTGGCATATTTGTGAGCACTATTATTGTGTGTACTTGCTTGTGTAGGTGCATTTGTGGACTGTCAAAAGCACAAATTTCTATGTGTGGGCAATGATCTTGCAACATTGTTTAGTAGAGACCAAAGCTAGTTTGGCTTGTGTTGTTAACTCAAGGAGGTTAAGTTTCCACTTGTCATTATGTATTGTCCATTTTTGTGCCTTAAAATTGTAAATGTCATCATGATCATACACTCATGGTTGTCTAATATAAACAAATTATATCTTTTTATGTATAATTTTAGTTATCTCCTTCCCTCGATTTTAAATAAGTAATTTTTTTTTCAATAATATTTTAACCAATAGATATGTCTAGTAGAATTCACAAACTCCTATGTTTTCCTTGAAAGAGCTCACTAATGGAGAGAAAAGGACACATAAGACTCTCACTGACAGGCAGCAAGTATATGATTCTGACGTTCTGGAGGAGTATCTATCTCTTCTATTTGTGTTTCTAGTTATATCAATTTTTTGCTTAGGCACATTATATTATAAAGCTCTGGCGATTTTTTTCCCTTACAAGTGCTACACTTTTTTGTTATTTTGGTTTCAGGAAAATCAAGATGCATTGATCAAGTGTATCACAGAAGATGTTGGCTTTAATAATGGAAGACCTATAGTTGCATGTATTATCTATAAGTCACTTCTCCAATGGCGTTCATTTGAAGTTAAAAGAGCAATTTTTTTTATCATATCATTCAAATGATTGGTTCAACAATTGAGGTATCATTGATTCTAAATTTCCCTAGTTCTAAGTAGTTTATGTGAATTGGCCCTATAGAATATAATGATTTACTCAAAATTTTATAATGATTTACTCATGTAAATTTCTCAATAATAACTACATTTTGAGTCAGAAAAGGATGTAATTGGCGCTATAGAATATAATTACCCACAGTCACCTCGTTCTACTCCTAAAAATCTTTTTGATCAAATATATTGTGGAAAATAAATCACATCGGAATGAGATAGTATGGGTCCTCCCGACCTATTATGGGTTACAAGAAATTTTTTGCACATCGATGAGGCATCAAAACTATTGTAGCGATCAGGATTACTAAAGCAAACATATCGGGGAGATTGGATTATGGTCTCATCGATGAAGATAATCTATTAGCAAGACAAGTCATCTTGGCATGAAAAATATATGTTGGCCCAAACATTTAAGTCTCACCGATGAAGTTTCATCGGCAAGACCAACATTTCTTTGACTGATAGGAGCACTAGGAATATATCGGTGAGACATAGCAGGTTGGGTAAACATTCAGAACTTACCCCGATGGTATAAGTCTCGTTGATATACTTCCTCGTGCTCTGTTGATGAGACCACAAGTCGGTCCTCCTAATAAATCTTTTTTTTTTTAAATGCATTGTTTCTTCAAAATTCTGATGCCACAGTCCAATGAAAAAAAAAAGGTGCAACAAGGTTGCTATAGCTCTGACACAATTTTGATCTCATTCCAATGGTGAGATCATCGAACAAATGACGAATGTTTTTCAAAATATCGGGGAGACTGGCTTATGGTCTCATCGATGAAGATAATCTATCAGCAAGACAAGTCATCTCGGCATGAAAAATATATGCTATCCTAAACGTTTAAGTCTCACCAATGAAGTTTCATTGGTGAGACAATCATTTATTTCACCGATAGGAGCACTAGGAATATATCGGTAAGACATAGTGGGTCGGGTAAACATTCAAAACTTACCCCGATGGTAGAAGTCTCACCAATATACTTCCTCATGCTCATTGATGATACCACAAATTAGTTCTGCTGATATAGCTATAGCTCCAACGCAATTTTGATCTCATTTTTTATCACAAGATCATTGAACAAATGATGAATGTTTGTTTGATTTTTGATGAAACTTGGTCACAATTTCAACAAACATATCATGTTGTTCTGACGATTTGGCAGAGGCATGCCATGTGTGTTATGGCTACTATCCATCACTAGATCAACACAATGTTCATCATATTCTGATGAACAGGAGGTCCCTTTTTTGTGGTGGCAACTGATGAAGTTCAGTCATGAATTCAATGTCTTGAAGCTCATTGGGATACAAAAAAAAAATCAATGACAAAAAATTTCCAAGAGATTCATTGGAATTCCAATAATAGTTCATCAACAGTTCAACAAACATTCATCGAAAGGTGGAGTCAAATACAGTAGTGTCTTAACCTTGAGGTTAGCCTGTGATGTGGTATTTTCAAGAAATTTTTATAATCATGTATAAATATAGGGTTTTCCTCTCATTTTCAACCCCAATCAATCTTTGAATCTCATTCAAGCATTCAAGCATTTAATCAATCACTTTAGGCATTATCAATTCTACTGTATCTATTGGAGCATCTACTTGCATATCTTCATATTTCTACTTCAAGGGTTTGGTGAGTTATAGTATTGCATGTTGTTCATTCATCATTCTATTTTCATTTCATTTCATTTTCAAGGGTTTGATTACCAAACCAGGGTTTTACCAAGGAAAAACACTATTCACTAACCCTTAACCCCCTTTTCCTCTCTTTGCATGTGTGTTTTGTAGGTCTTGTATGCAAATTTTTAAAAGAGAAAGGGGTTAAAAGGTATCATCAATTCATCAAAGTCATTCAAAGTCAATGAAACCCTAAAAGAAGCTTGGAGATGACCTACAAGTCACATTTTGTAGATTCAGATTTGGAAACCTGTCAGGAACAAAAGTTCAGATTGAAGACTATAGACTCTTATCCTGAATTTCTTGAAACCTAAAGGTGGACTAAGTCACCATCAGTGGCGAATTAGTCCCACTGCTAGTCCTGAAAAGTGTTTTCTACAGTTATGGATACCCTTTTTGCTTAAACTTGTTATGGCAGAATCTCCTTGAAACAAGACTAAGTCTCCAAACTTAGTGTAAGTGTCCCAGTTGGCTTCAATAGTAAATTCTACAAGATTCTAGGTGCTCCTCTGTGGTCTCATTCATTTATGTTATTATGTGTTTACATTCTTAGGTCATTTTTGCATACATCATTGTGTTTTTGAACATATTGCATTTCTTTAGTTTTCATTTAATAATCAATATCTTTCATTAGTTTTTTGCATTTAGGGCACTCTATTTAGACATATTTCATCCATATTTTCATTAGTATTGAGTGGGGACATAGCAACTTTTGGCACACCTCTCTCCTTTCAGGTGAGAAACCTTAGAAGTGTTAAAGAGTCTTGTGGTGCCAAAATCTGTGTACACATTTTGGTGAAACATACTTTAGAACATTTTACTTTGAATTTTAAGTGCATTCACATCCTAGGAATAGCTTGCATCAACATTGCATAATATTTTGCATTGGTTTTGCATCCTAGGATTTTCAAAATTGCATTAGTGAAAAGCTCATATAGCTTACATTATTGCCTTGCTTTTCATTAAAAATAAACAAAATTTTGCATTTTCATATTACGTCTGCATCTAAAAACCTTAAAAGAATAAAATGAAATTAAAAACTTCAATTTTTTTTCAAAAAATACCACTACCTGGACTCATTCGCCACCCTAGGTGACTTAGTCCAGTTGCATAGTCTGCTTTGCATTTTTCTATCATTTGTAGTTAATTTTCTGAGTTTTTGCTTGTTGTTTTTGCATTTTTGTGTTGCTTTCTAGAATTTTAGTTATCATCATTTTATTTCTCTTAATTTACATTGCATTTGCATTCACCCCACCTTTAGAAGCCTTTGCATGAGTGTTTGGTGCCCTATTGCTAATACCTTATTGAAAAGAAGTTCGAGACTAATGGCATCCCATGAGAATACACTCATTGTGGATCTTGGGTTATCTAAAGCTTCCACTCCTAGTATTACAACTAGTACCTGGTGCTAAGCATGGATAATAGCTTTAGCAACTCTTTGCCTTCCAATAACATGCAAGTTGACACACAGAATGATCATATCCCACAAGAAAAAATAATTCACATTCATGAGGACTTAATAAATCTCCAACATCAAGTGAGTCTTGAAAAAATTTCATCCATTGCAATTCCAACCATAGAAAATATCCATCGCATACTTGAAAGTGAAGAAGGCCTAGACGTTGTGAAATAAATAGTTGAGATATATAAAAAACATGTTCCTTCCACCTCTAGTGCCTCTCAACCACCAAACAATGTGCTTAGCCAAGGAGGACCTCACAATCCTCCTCCCTCAATAGTAGTCTCCATACCTTCCTATACCACTCCTCGTGTCACAACAACAATGCAACCAGTTAGTAATGGGATTCCTTCCTCGAGTATTCCTGCTAGCATCCCTAATTCCTATGTGGCATCACATGTTCTATCCTCTTCTACTATACCATCTATAAGCATTCTATTCACTTAACCTACCACTACATACACTACATCAACAATTTCCCTTCCACCTCATACTACCTATATTGACCCTCTTATCACACAACTATTCCAAATTGTTTCTTCAATGCAAAAAAAAATCTCCATCATCAACCAAAATCAGAATGGACCACCCACCTATTATGTTCGAAGCAACCCACTATCTTTGGAAATATTGCAAACACCGATGCCAAAATGAGTAGAGATGCCTAGATTTGAGAAATAAGGAGGAAAGGGAGATCCCTCTAACCATGTCACTTCCTATACCACCTTATGTAGTGAATTTTTCCTTGATGATAAATTGTTAGCAAAATTGTTTCCTCAAACTTTAAAAGACATTTCCTTGGACTGGTTTTCCTCTTTACCGAACAATTCAATTAGTTCATTTAATGAAATCTTTGATGCATTTATAAAACATTTACAAGTGCATATGACTCCCAAGAAAACATTGGCTAATTTGATGAGATGCAAGCAACAAGAGGAAGAAAAGATAACTGATTTTATATCACACTATCAGTCGCTTTATTCCCAAATTGATGTCAAGGTTGCTAACCCACATCTTCAAAATATGTTCATAGAAAACTTGCAAAGTAAGATTCAAGATAAGTTGAACATGATGAATTTTCCCTCCTTCATGCACTTGTGTATTGCCCTATGCAATTATCACAATTTTCTTAGTATTCGATATACAAAGTCCACTTCTAGCCGAGCTGAGAAACCTAAACATGCACATAAAAAATAATTCACAAACTTTTTAAAAACAAAACAAAGGGTTTTTTCAATTCAATCCTCATCCTAAACGAACAACTCCATTTTTCAACAACCAAGTAGCAGTTGTTAAAACCATAGTGCCCTTTAGTTATGGAGACCCAAAAAGACAATTCACACCTTTACCTAGCACCCTTCATAACACAATGTGTCAACTTTTACAACAACAAATGATTACCTTTACTGTCATTAAAGCACCTGATCCTACTAAACCTTTACCTCTGAGCTTTAAATCCAATGTCTATTTCCATTATCATAGACAAAATGGACATGCCATAGAACATTGTAAGTGTCTTAAACATCTTTTCCAAGACCTCATTGATTTTGGCCCTCTATCCATTGCAGGTGTTAATGATCAAGGTAATAAGTCTATTGCCCCTCTAAATCAAAACTTGCAAATTTTCATTGATCCTATCCCCAAACATAATGGGTATGTGCAGGATCATCATGGAAAAAACAGGCCCTTAAGTGGCGAAAAATTCAAAAAAATCAAAGTTAGGCAACTTGACATAAAAAATTTGAATAAGTTATGTATATTATTTCAAGAATATGTAAGAATAGAATTTGTAGCAAATTGAATGTAGTTTCTAAACTACTAGTTTTATTTAAAAAGAAAAAATCTATTTGGTGAAAATCTGAATCTTCAATGAGGACTTAAATTTCAGGGAAAAATAAGAAGTAGGTGTCTGTCTGACCACCCTGATCATAATAAAATGATAATATTTTTTTATAAGATTTTAGATATAAGTAGATGATTCATGTCCCAATGTGATGCATTTTTTTTGTAATTTTTTTCCAAGTAAATAATTAGTTATGAATTTTTTATTACAACTTTTAAAAAATATAAAAACTCATATGTTTGACCACCTTAATTTGGTGAAAACTTCATGAATTTTTATTCTTTTTAATCCTATAGTATGCAAAGCATAGAATGTGACACATGTTTTAGATTCAAAAAATGTGATATTGTTTGAAAGCTATAGATTTTTTTCAATCAACCTATCAATCAAGACTTTAGTCATAATTCAAATAGAAAATGAATAATAATTATTCATTAGATTCAAATTAAAGCATAATTTATATTGGTGGAATGTTGAAAATCTCCTTTAAAAACCCTTTTTTTTTCTCATTTTTGGGTGAAAAAAAGTCATCAACCACACCCTACACATACCCATTATATACGACTTTTTGGCCCATCATGATCCTGCACATACCCTAACATTTCATTTGTCAAAACTAGTGAAACTTCAAAGAGTGATGTGATGAATGTTGATACAGAAGATGAACAACATGAGTCTCTTCCACATATTACACATGTTAATCCTATGGATGAAATTGTATGTGTGATAGACATTATCCCTCATAAGGGCCAACCCAAGAACACTCTTGATATTGCTTTCTCCTCTAAGGATATACTTAAAAATCTACCCGATGGTCCTCTTTACATAGTCGACCAAATTTATGATAAGCCCACTAATGGGATATTAATAAATCCCACTTGTGGAGAGAACGTGATCACCAAGGAGTTTTTAGTATTACGTGATCTTTGTCAAGATGACTAAGACAAACTAAAAGCATGGATCAAGACGCATAATGGTTTTTCTTTCCCCATGATAGGATCCATCATCCTTCCATTACAGATAGGACCAAAAACATTAGATGTCACATTATCCATCATGCCACAGTTAGACCAGTTTCGTTTGAGGCTAGGCCATCCGCGGCTTCGCTCAATGAAAGTTGTCCCTTCGGTTTTTCACAAATGCTTAAAGCTTCCATTTGAAAATGAAATATTCACTATCAACCATAGCAGCTTTCACTCATTATCTTCCAAAGGAACCTTTTCCTTAGAATCCTTTTGGACCAAGCCCATGGAACCTATAATGCCTCAAAAATATTTTTTTTTCTCTACTTACCAAAAATTTAAATCAAAGAAAATAGCAAAATTGTCTCTCCGTAACATGTCATTGTCCATTTCCAATACTCCTAGATCCTAGATGAAACAATGCTTCAACCTGAACAAGAACCAAAAAATCAAGATCAACCAAAAATAAACACTTCACCTACATCATCCAAAAGACAAAGAGACAATGACAACCACCCCATCATGCCACCTCGCATAAAAAAAGTTTACAAAGAAAAAGAGAAAGTGGATGACCAAGATCCTATGGTTCTTTCTAATCCTCCCCTTCAAGATGGAAAGCAACCTATGGTTGATCAACCCACTCTTACTCAAACACAACTTCAAAATAAAATTAAAAGAAACTGAGGTGCTAGGGATCATTGGCGTCGATGTCATGCCCTTGCTCACAAGTTACATGAAGAAGAAAACAAAGAAAATCAAATTCCACACTTAACAGAAGCAATGCATGACAATACTCCTCCTCACCTACCACAAAGTGATCCAATACAACAATCACAAAAATAGGTGCACTCTTCTTTGGGTATTATCATTCTTCCTCTTATTGTGATTAACTTGGATGATGATGAGGAAACAACTAAAATTGATGAAGTACATAATGAACTCAACGCATTGTTTTCCTCATATATGAGCTTAACTGAGATATCTCCTATACAGAGTGATGAACCTGGTACTTCACCTAGTTCAACCCTTGCCCTTGTCCCTCTAGCCACTTGTTCACCTTCTAAATCCAATGAACATGATTGGGAGATGGATGACTTGTTAGACGGTTGGCTTGCATTTTCCTTCTAGTCTTTTGCATTTTTTCTTTTTCTTTTCTTTTCCTTGTGTGTAGTGTGATCCCCTGTGATGTTCTTTTTTATGTCCTCTCTCTTTATGACATTCCTCTATTTGTCCCTTCATTCTTCTATATTTCATGCACTTCTTTTACTTTTTTCTATTTTCTCTTTTGTTTTGTCTTTTCCTTTTGGGGATGGCACAAAGTGTTGAGACACCCTATGTCTCTTCCATGTTGACCCAAAAGATCCCATTTTTTTCTTTTCTTTATCCTTTTCTCTTTCTTGTGTTTTCCTTTTGTGGATGACACAAGGCATTGAGACCAAAATGTCTCCTTCATGTTGACCCAAAAGGCTTTCCTTTTCATTTTTCCTAAATTCATTCTCTTTTGGCTTTTGTTTTGTGTTTTCCTTTTGGGGACAATGAAAAGCGTTGAGGCACCTTATGTCTCTTCCATGTTGACCCAAAAGGGTTTTTTTTCTTTTCTTTTTTCTCTCTTGGTTTCATTCTTCTAGTTCTATATGTATTTAGGGAACGATGATAGTTCTAAGATCTTTACAAAATATTGCAACAACGAACATACTAACCCAAAATCCATAGATCCCTTATGTGTTTGGTGTTTGAATTTTGGGGGAACACCTTCCTTTTCTTTTCATTTTTATTTCCTTCATATGAAACAACCTTACTCATAAACATATGAATTGGCATAGGGATTTCCAAGTTGGCTCTCATGTCTTCTTTCTTCCTTTAGCATTTTTCATTTGCCACTTTAAAGTACTTTCTTATAGAACTGTGTGTAGAAATTCCTTTAAAGTGGTGGCATGCATTGGCATTATTCTTTTTCATTTTTCCTTTTTCTTGGTTCTTAGTGCAACCTTCTTACTTCATACAATGTGTTTGTCATGTACAGTCATTTTGTACATGACATTGGGTGTGATTTCTTTCAAGAGCTTGATCTATATTAGCATACTACATTCCTCTTAGTGGCCTGATGCGATGCACTGCATCCCGTAAGTTGCAAATTTTCTATTCTTTGATTGGTCCTCTCTTTGAGACATTAGGCACAATGTTACCTAAGCTAAGATCTAGCATGAACTAGGCAAGAATCCTTTGAGCATTCTTTGCATGTTGATTTTTTCATTTGTTATATGGCCACCTTACATAACATAGCTTGCATGTTTGTGGCACCATCCTGTTTATTCATAAGTTCTAAGCATATGTAGCTTTGCTTGTCTCATGAAGCATGTAAAGTATTTTTATTGTGGTACCTTATTAAAGTTATTAGGAGGTATATTACTTTGGTATGGTTGAGTGAGAAGCCATTCTGAGACATGACTTCCCCCATAGCCACCTTCGTACATGTGTGAGTGCATATCAACCATGAGTGTATGTTTATCACCTTTTAGGTGTTCTCACCTAGTAGATAGCCATGAGTTTCATTTCCTCAAAGTGAGTATGTGTTTTCTTTTTCAAAAAAATATCCTAGATCTAATCCACATCAAGTTGCACAAATGATCGAAGCTTGATCTAATTCTCTCTCTATCTTCTCTTTTCTTCCTTTCATCACCACTTTCGTGTGTGTTCCTTTGTGGTTACGTTTGGTTTTCCATGAGATCTTGATCTTGGGGCTTGATCACCCCTCTTGATTGTTTTTGTCTCTTCTTTCTAGAATTAGCTCATTGGAACCCCTCTTGATTGTGTGTGGGTCTACTTTAGTGTGAGTTTGAAGCAGGTTCATCCTCTCACTAAAGTGGGGGCTAAATATGGACATGGAAAAAGTAACTAGGCTTCTACTTTTTATTCATGTTTAGGTCATCCTTGTGATTTTGGCCTAATTTTGTCTTGATTTAATGTTGTAATATGGTCAACACATTCACATTACATCTTGGGTCTTTGTGAATCATTAAGAATTTTATGATGACTTGTAAAAGTGTTACAATGAAGTGTTGTAACACATTTTCACACTTTTCTAGGATCTTGTTATTATAATTCACTTAAATAACCTCCTTTTATCACTTACCAAGTCTTATTTCAATGTGTTGTAAAGTTTTGTAACAAAATTTCATGGTTTTCTAGGCTTTTCATCAATAATTTGACCCTTTCTTATGTTTAAATGACCCATTTATACACTTTCTGGCCCTACTTAAGTGTATTTTTTAGAATAATCTCATTAAACTTCATTTAATACACTTTAATTCCTGACACCCATTAAAAATTCCCTAGTGGGACCAAGTTACCACTTGGGGCGACTTAGCCCCACTTGGCTCAAAAACAAAAATTATTTCAAAATTATGGTGGGATATTATTCTCTTAACCTTGAGTTTGTTAGAAACCAAGATTAGACATGCCAACCAAAAAACCTTCCACATAAGAGAAAATCAAAAAAAGAAAAGCTACTGCAAAATTATTTACAAAATATTATTATTTAGGAATTCATAATTACATGAGATTATTTTCTTTATAAAAGTAAAGTATGCATAACCCTATTAAACCTAACTTGAGCATTAAGATAACTCAACTAGATAAGGATGACAATAATTAACCTAGGAATTAAAATATTACCTAAGTAAAGTTATGCAAGTGTAATTAAATATTAATTACACTAACACCCCCCATAAGTACAACTTAGGGAGACTAACAAAGCATGCACCTAAAACTAATATGAATGGAAGAAAGCATGAATGGGTCCTGAAAATAAGGCATGATCAGGTACCCATGTAGAAATGCAATAATGAGGGAGAGAAGGAAAACCCAGTGGGACAAAACCCCCCCTACAATGAGATGATTGCTACAAAGAAGCACTAGAAGAACACTGTGGAGTAACACTGGAACTGAAATCCATCAAGCAAGGAAAGATACTTTTGTCTACAACAAACCAAAGTGGAATCATAATAATGCAACAGCAGACCCGATGCCATGGAACACTGGAAAAATCACAAACTAGAACAACCTTGGAATTTGTGAAGCAATAGTAGATAAAATGATGATAAAATCTAGAAACCGTGTATCTCGATGTCGATGCCAAACTGAGACTAAAAATCTTCCATGGGAACGAGTGCCATAAAGAATCTAGAATATTAACCATAAAAACATGGCCCTCAAACTGAGATGGATCTAAACCAATGTAGATCAATAACCATAAACTCCCAATGTAAAGTGTGAACCGATGTGAATCTGATATGTGTCAAGCTAGAGAAAGATGTGGCCAAAAGAAACTAAGAAACCAGATATAACCCATGTTATTTTTCATCAAAACAAGATGAAGATCAAGGTGCATACACACTCTAATCAAATTATTATGCAAGAAACCCCCTGATGGAACTTTATCTCAGTTCATTTATTACAATAACCCAATGATTGTAAAAGGATATAATGTTAAACATGCATATATATATATATATATATATATATACCTTATATCTATGTAGAGGACTGAACCAACTTTCCAATGCTGCAAGAATGGCAAAAAAGGGATCACCGAGTCAAAAGATATGCCCTCTAGAGTGAAAAAAATCTGAGTTCAAGGTCTTGCAAAATAAATCTAGAACAAAATAAGAAAAATATACCATCACTACTGGATTGGCGTCAGAATTACCTTTCCAACAGTATCTCCTTTGTGAAAAATGGACATCGTATGCAAAAAATATGCCCGATTTAGTGAAAAGTGCTCCAGAAGGCCCAATAAGGCCTGCAAGGCCCCCAAGGGGCTAAAAATAGTTGGCCCCTAGTCCTATGCACGACTAGGGCTTGCAAGCAAGTGTTGGGGGTGCCCCTTGTCCTCAATAGGACCCAGGTTCTAAGAGGTCGGCTAGGGTCTGGGCGCATGCATAGCCATAAGACCCCACCTGGCTGGAGGGAGCTCGTGGGGGCTGGAGCTAGGCCTGGCAGCGATGGGTGGTGTTGTGGGGTGGTTCCACCAGGTTGAGCGGCCCTCTAGTGGCCACTCGATGACTGATGGGTGACACTTCCCATTCAATGGAGGAAGGATTTTTCCAAAAAAATCAACTTTTTTAATTTTTTTGATTTTTTTTGCCTCAAACTGTGTGTTGGGGAGGCCATACGACCCCCCAGGCAAAAATTTTTTTCCTTCCGAACCAACTTCACCAAAATCGATGAAACAAAGGGAAATATTAGGGTTTTTGGCTGCTGCGAACGCGATGGTGACCTCCGTTTGTGCCCAAAATGCTCTAAAAAATTGGCTACCCCCAAAGCTCATAAAAATTCACCGAGCTTCAAACACTCATGGATCTAGCAAACGATGACCAAAATCAGAAAATAAAAGCCAATCCTAACTTTTTACAGCACTCTGAATCCAATGGTGAAGCTCGATCTAATCCAAAATGCTGCATAGATGAACTCAAGGCATGATACCCTCAAGGAATCTCGAGCGAACTCTATAATGATTTTCTCAAAAATTTGAGAAGGGGTTGCAAATCAAGGCTCTGATACCATGTTAGAAACCAAGATCAGACATGCAAACCAAAAACCTTCCAAAGAAGAGAAAATCAGAGAAAGCAAAGCTATTGCAAGAAGATGTGCAAAATATTATTATTCAGGAATTCATAATTACATGAGATGATTTGCTTTATAAAAGCAAAGTATGCATAACCCTAAACCTAACTTGAGCATTAAGATAACTCAACTAGATAAGGATGACAATAATTAACCTAGGAATTAAAATATTACCTAAGTAAAGTTATGCAAGTGTAATTAAATATTAATTACACTAACAAAGTTTGGCTTGTGATGTGGTATTTTCAAAAAAAATTATATAATCATGTATAAATATAGGGTTTTCCTCTCATTCTCATCCCCAATCAATCTCCTAATCTCATTCAAGTATTCAAGCATTTAATCAATCACTTTAGGTATTATCAAGTCTACATCCATTGGAGCATCTACTTGCATATCTTCAGATTTATGCATCAAGGGTTTGGTGAGTTGTAGAATTGCATGTTGTTCATTCATCATTCTCTTTTCATTTCATTTCATTTTCAAGGTTTTTATTACCAAACCATGGTTTGACTAAGGAAAACCCCTATTCACTAACTCTTAACCCCTTTTACCCCTCTTTGCATGTCTATTTTGCAGGTCTTTTATGTAGATTTGTCAAAGAGCAAGGTGTTAAAAGTTGTCATCAATTCATCAAAGTTGTTCAAAGTCAACAAAAATCTAAAATAAGCTTGGAGATCACCTATAGGTCACATTTTATAGATTTGGATCTAGAAACCTGTCAGGAACAAAAGTGCAGATTGAAGACTACATATTCCTTTCCCAAATTTCCAAAATATAAAGGTGGACTAATTCTCCATCAGTGGTGAATTAGTCCCACTATCAAGCCTGAAATGTGTTTTTTGTAGTTCTAGATACCCTTTTGGCTAAAAGTTGTTCTCGCATAATCACCCCAAAATAGGACTAAGTCGCCCAACTTGGCATAAGTGTCCCAGTTGGCTTCAACAATAAATCTTGTAAGATTCTAGAGCCTCTTTGCATCACATTCCAGTCTCCAGGTGCACCTCTGTAGTCTCATTCATTTCTGTTATTATTTGTTTACATTCTTACGTCATTTTTTCTTACATCATTGTGTTTTAAAGCATCTTGCATTTCTTTAGTTTTCATTTAATAATCAATATATTTCATTATTTTTCTACATTTAGGGCACTTTATTTAGATATATTTCATCCATATTTACATTAGTATTGAGTGGGGACTGAAACATAGATTTTTGGGACCCTATGGACTACTCTTGCACTTCTAGGGTTTTTCACCTAAAAGGAGAGAGATAGGGTCCAAAAATGCTTATGTATCATTCAAATTAGGATGTGTGATGTTGTCTCATGTAAATGGAATGATCTAACTGAATTTAAGCTATGGATTTTTTTGATTAACTATGCAAAACTTAAACAATTAAAACTTGTTTGGAAACACATTGTGTTATGCAAGAATGAATTAGAAACTTAAGCAAATGAAAACATAGATGAATGAGACTGAACAAAGTGCACCTATTTCTAACTGTCGGGAGCTGAAATCTGAGAAAACCACTTTTCAAGTCTACAGAGGGTACTCATTCACCATGGGTGAAAAATTAGTCGACCTAATGGAATCTTTGAAATTAGGAGTAGATTTTATGGAGTTAGATCTGCACTTCTATCTCCTACAGGTCTCCACTTCTAAAACTATCAGATCTAGATCTAAAAATGACTTTTTGTTGATGTTTTTAATTGATTGATGAAGAGATGACTTGAGTGACTTTTAAATGTAATCTCTAATGATTTCTAAGCCTCCAAGAGTCCTAAATCTACAAAAAAATAAGACAAAAGAGAGATATGTTGAAGGTTAGGGCATGCGGGTTTGCCTTAGTCAAACTCTATTTAGGTAATTAAACTAAAGTGATGAAATAAGGTAATGAAACATGCAACAATGGAGATTATTACCTTGTCATGATGATTTTATCTTTAAATCCTACAATATAACAGGAAGATTCAACCCTTGAATGCCTTAGAAAGCTAACTTCAAGACTCATAATGAAGGAACCCTAGCTTGCTTGACTTGGATGAGTAGATAGAACATGAATTAATGATGAGATATGTGAGAATGAGTTGTTAGATCAAGATATGGATGTAAAATGAGGATAAAATCACTTATTTATAGACAATTGTACCTTAGTACCTGATAATACCTCATTACAGGCTAACATGTAGTGAAATAAACTTTAAATTTCACTTTTTCTCACTCAAAGGTCAGAATGGGGGCTAGATACGACTCATTCGCCATACATGGTGAATGGTTCCCACCTGGATGGGACTGATTAACCATGCATGGTGAATGGGTCCCAACTATATGGGACTAATTTTCCATGCATGGCGAATGGGTCCCACATGGGCCATTATGACACCTAAGAAGCCAAGGAACTAGGAAATAAGGTCTAAAATGGCATATTGTTCGGTGTTTGATAAATTAAAGCCTCAGGATGCACAATATGGGTCATTAGGGGCCTATTAGTGATGATTCAAATGTTTAATAGGGCTTGGGACACAAAAATTGATGTGAAAGTGTGATTAAATACACTTTACAACACTACAATTAGGTCCACATAGCCTAGAAGGGCACAAAAACCAATGTGAATGTGTAAATCACACTACAACACTAGTTTATCATTAATTTTCTATTAAGAACCTTCTAGATTGATGTAGTAACATTATTACACACATTTTATAATTTTGAATTAGGGAGAAATATGTTAATTAAGTCTAGAAAAGCATGAAAGTCCTTTACAAGACTCTACAACACCTTTATAGGATGTCATTAAAAGCATTTTATTTGATTTTCAAGGGTCCAAGACTTAAGGTGGATGCATAAAATACTTCACAACACTATATTAAGACCTCATTAAGTCCAATTTATCATGAATTCATCCCATGTCAAGCAAAGGGTCTTTTTTTCTATGGCACATTTAGACCCCACTTTATTGAGAGGATGAACCTGCTTCAAACTCACACTAAAGTAGACATTCAAGAGAGATCCACATGTATGTCAAGCCCCCAAGATACAAAATCATGCAAAGGCAAGATAAAATGAAAAGTGGAAAAATATGTACTCACTTTGGGCCGACGGGAGTTCTTGGCCGTCTGCCAGGTGAGAAAGGCCAAACTGTATACCCACTTTGGGAACACAAAACTAGTTGTATGTGGGGTGAGAAAGCCCAAAAGGGTAAGATACATATGCTATTTTGTATGCACTCATGAACACAAAAGTGGCTATGGGAAAAAGTCATGCCACTAGGTGGGCTTCTTGCTCAACCATGTGAAAGTTATACTACCTAATAACTTTAACAAGGTGCCAGAAGAAAATGCTCATAAAAAAAAAAGGAAAGGTACCACAGTCATGCAAGTTGCATTATGCAGGGTAGCAAAAATGAAAAAATGAAAAAATGAAAAAATGTAAAACATAAAATGTAAAATGATGTTCAAAGGAGTCTTGTTCAATTTGTGCAAGGTCAGTTACTTAGGGAGCATTTTTTCTAATGTCTCCAAGAGAGGACCAATCAAAGAATAGTATATTCACAACTTAGCGGATGTAGTGCTTCGCATCAGGCCACCAAGAGGAATTTAATATGCTAAGAAAGATCACACTTATGAAGGACGTCACACCCAATGCCATCCACAAAGTGATGAAAACATCATATAAATGACAAGGCTACACTAGGAACCAAGAATGTAAATGAATTATTGTGATGTATTCCCCCCACTTTAAAGGAATTGCTACACATCGTTCTAAGAGCAATTGCTTTAAAGTAGAAGAGGAGAACATGAGAGATTATTCAAAAATCCCTTTTCCAAGTCATATGTTTTTTATAAGCTACATAATGAAAGAGGGAAGTATGTCACATATTAGTCAATGTTAAGATATGTCATCCACATCCCAAGTTTTCTCTTTATATGTTCATGAAATGTTAACGATTAGTCAAAAGAGACAAGAAAAAGTGACATATGGGGATGAGGCTTGCTAACTCTTTGCCCCACTGAGTGCAAGACAAAGGTGAGCCTAGAATGGATGATGGTATGATGCCCCTTGTGATGGATGCAAGACATGCAATAGTGAGAATGTGATTCTCCTACAACTATTACATGGCAAGGAGCAAAAACTAAAGTTATTGATGTGAATAAGGAAGAATTTTAGAAGAGGCTTGTGTAATAGTATTGATGTTGAGTGAAGGAGAATAACCAAGACCATGAGTATTTTGATGTGTGTTTGGCTCTATAGGATTGTGGATACCTTGTTCTTGAGCACCACATCCTTTTCCACTATATCCTTGTTTTAGGATATCATACCCTTTTCCATAAAGCTTTTTCATTACTTTGGAATCAGGTGGTTGTTCATTGTTGTCTTTGTCAAGGGTTTTTGTGGTATTGTCTAAAGTGGTTGAGACAGATTCTTTTGAAAGGTTATTTGAATTTTGCATTATCAAGATAGTTGGTTATTTTTTCTCATCTTTCTTATGTGTAAATATGTATTCATCCATAACTAAGGGTGTGAACTCTAAAGATCCCCAATCGTCACCAAATAATTTAGATCACAATTCTTCATTGTTGTGTTTAATTTCAAGAGGATCTTTGTTGGATGTTGGAATCAATTTTTTTAGAGGACTTGTAGCTCCTTTTTCAAGGTGCAAGCAACTGTCAGGCTCGGGATTGGCTTCAACTTGATAAATGTTATTGTTATAGACATATTTCATGATACGGTGAGGGATGGAAGGCACTATATTCATCTAATGAATCCATGGTCTTCCTAGAAGAAGATTGTATTAAATATCAGAAGGTATGGAATGAATAGAAGTTTGCAAAGTAACCACACCAACCATAATAGGTAAAGTGATTACACCAAGCAGTTGCTTTGTTGTATTATCAAATCCTTGAATAGGTGTAGAATCAGGTATGATTTGTGATCTATAAACTTGTAATTGATCAAGAAGACTCACACCACACATATTAAGATTAGAACCATTGTTGATAAGAGTTCTATTTATGCATGTTCATTTGTATTAAGCAATGATCATGAAATCATCACTTTGTTTGCGCAACTCTAAAAGAGGGAGCCCGTGTTGATGGAAAGTAATGTCAAGATTTGTTTGATTAATTGGATGGGTTAAAGCTGCCACATAATTCAAATTTATACTAGTAGGAACTACAATTTGTTGTAAGGTTGTTTGAAGAATATTGTTGTACTTGTTGGTAAGGTCTAAAGTAAATCCAAAAGGGAAATCTTTGCAGGAGTATTCTTTAATTGTTCAACAAGATCATACTCCTTTGTAGGTGGGTTATAATGAGGAGCACTATGCGCATTAGACAAAGGTAATGATGGTGTAATTGGTTGTGGTAGTTGTGGGTTATTTTGAGTGTTATATGTATGAGAAATAGTATCATCACTAGATTGTTGTGATACATTAGTGTTGTGTGGGTATAAAGTGTGGCGTGGTTGATTAGAGGGATGAAGTGGATGTGAGGGTGGGTAAAGGATAATTTTAGGTTTATTTTGAGTTTGTTGTTTGTGTGAAGATGGGAAAAGTGTGTGGTGAGATTTATTGGAAGGTTGATAAAGGGTGTAGTGAGGTTGAATATTGTTAACATCCCTTAACAAGTGAGATTCTTCATTGTATTTGAAGGGGATATTATCTTTGTCTTGGATCATAATATCCTCCCTCGAAGGAGAGTTCCTAGGAGAACAACAAACCACATGTTTGTGACAATTAAGGTTTGTTTCATCAAAAATAACTTCATCGCCACTAAGTGGGTTATTAATGGTTGAATGTATTTGATTATTGATAGCAGGGAGATTAGGAAAAGATTGTATTCAATTATTGGTTGTTTCTAAGGTCATATTCTCTCATTCCATAGTGTCTACCATACGAGGAGAGCTTGTAATATGTTCATCTAAGGGTGAATTTTGCAAAGTAGCTTCATCACAAGTATGAGGAGGATCAATGATTGAATTAATTAGCTCAATAAACTTTTTCATAGGTGAAAGGGGACAACTAAGATTCTCATGATTCTCATTGGTTACATGTTTTCTAACAAAGTATATTCATCACAACTAGGATAGATACTAAGAGAAGGAAAAATGTGAGTATCATGATCATTTAGGACTTTAGTGCTTTGTTCCCTAATATCTTCAAAAATAGGAGAGGTAGGGGGAGTATCATAAAGAGGAGTGTCATACGTCTTAAAGATTTGATCATTTATTGCAACATATGCTCCTCACAACTAATGTGATTGCCATTATTGCTCACAAAAATAGTCTCACAAATAGGGAGGTTTGGGGAGATGAATGAAGACTAGGTAAAGTGGTGACAATGTATTCATCGTGTGTTGCTATTCTATCTTCCCAAGGGGAATGAAGAGAAGGACAAACAAGACCATCATGATGCTCAATGAGTGTACCTCCTTTTGTCAAGATACCTTCATCACTAAAAGGAGAGATATCAAGGGAAGGACAATTATGAGCATCATTGTTATCTATGTTTGTATTCATTTCTAACACATCACCCTCACAAATAGGAAAGATAGGAAAGGGTGTAAGTTCAATACAAGCGTTAATATGTTCCTTTTCTTGTGCATGTTTATGAAGTATTTATTTGTAAATTTGGAGAAGATTGAAACTAGCATTGTGAAAGAATAATCTATGCCAACTCAAAATACAATGCCAAAGTTTGAAATGAATTGGAATTTTCAAATGATAAGTGATTGATTATGCTATGTAACAATATGAGAATGCAAACTTGGTATTGAAAATATGCATGAAATGAGCTAATGAAGGCTAGATTTTAGGAAATGCATGCTACAAAAATGAAACTAACTAGTATAGGTATGAAATGACACCAAACAAAAGCCAAAAAATAATGTTCTGAATTCTGTAAAATGTTGTTTGAGTGGTCAAAAGGGACTGATTCGCCCAAGGTGGCGAATGAGTCCTAGTGTGGACTTTTTTCAAAATTTCCAAGAATTTATGATTTTTTTTATGTGTTTTGAGTGCCAAGGTGTAGTCATAAGTGAAAAATGCATAATCTAAACAAATCTAAATGAATTTAGATGCTACAAATGCAACCTAAATACACTTTGTATGAATGCAAAATTTAACACCTAGCATGCAAATAAATCATGCATACTCTAATGCAAGATAGATCTATAATGAAAGACACAAAATGAGAAAATACAAGTATTAAAAAAGTCAGGTTCACCAAAATGAAACATAGATTTTTTAGACCCTATGGACTACTCTTGCACTTCTAGGGTTTTTCACCTAAAAGGGGAGAGATAGGGTCCAAAAATGCTTCTGTATCATTCAAATTAGGATGTGTGTGATGTTGTATGATGTAAATGCAATGATCTAAGTGAAATTAAGCTATGTATTTTATTGATTAACTATGAAAAAATAAACAATAAGACTTGTTTGAAAACACATTGTGTTATGCAAGAATGAATAAGAAACTTAAGAAAGTCAAAACAAAGATGAATGAGATTGGAAAAATTGTACCTAGAGGTAGATTGATGTCACTAGAAGGTTATGGAATGTCTCAAAAACTTTTTTCAATGGCCATTGGGACTGATTTTCCATGCATGGCGAATTAGTCTTGTTTCTAGTGAAATCTTTCGGACACCTATTTCTAACTACCGAGAGTTAAAATCTAAGAAAGCCACTTTTTAGGCCTACAGAGGGGACTCATTTGCCATGGGTGGAAAATTATTCCACCTACAGGGATCTACAAAATTAGGAGTGGATTTTGTGGAGTTATATCTACACTTCTGTCTCCTACAGGTCTCTGCTTCTGAAACTGTCGAATCCAGGTCTGAAAATGACTTTTTGTTGATGTTTTGACTTGAATGATGAATATATGACTTGAGTGACTTTGAAATTTAATCTTCACTAATTCCTAAGCTTCCAAGAGTCCTAAATCTACAAATAAAAAAGACAAAAGAGAGATATGTTGAATGTTAGGGTATGGGGGTTTGCCTTAGTCAAACCCCATTTAGGTAATCAAACCAAAGTGATGAAATAAAGTAATGAAACATGAAACAATGGAGATGGATACCTTTTCATGATGATTTGATCTTAAAATTCTACAACATAACATAAAGATTCAACCCTTGAATGCTTTAGAAAGCTAACTTGAAGACTTATAATGAAGAAACCCTAGCTTGCTTGACTTGGATGAGAAGATACAACATGAATTAATGATGAGATATGTGAGAATGAGTTATTACATCAAGATATGGATGTAAAATGAGGATAAAATCACTTATTTATAGACCATTGTACCTTAGTACCTGATAATACCTCATTACAGGCAGACATGTAGTGAAAATAAACTTTAAATTTCACTTTTTCTCACTCAAAGGTCAGAATGGGGGCAAAATAGGAATCATTCACCATACATGGTGAATGGGTTCCACCTGGATGGGAATGATTCACTATGCATGGTGAATGGGTCCCACAGGGGCCATTCCAACAACTAAGAAGCCAAGGAATTAGGAAATAAGGTCTAAAATGCCATCTTGTTGGGTGTTTGATCAATTAAAGCCTCAGGATGAACAATATGGGTCATTAGGGACCTATTTGTGATTATTTAAATGTTGAATAGGGCTTGGGACACATAAATCAATGTGAAAGTGTGATTAAATACACTTTACAACACTAAAATTAGGTCCACATAGCCTAGAAGGGTACAAAAACCATTGTGAATGTGTAAATCACACTACAACACTAGTTTATCATTAAGTTTATGTTAAGAACCTTTTAGATTTATGTAATAATATTATTAAACACATTTTATAATTTTGAATTAGTGATAAATAGGTTAATTAAGTCTAGAAAAGTGTGAAAGTCCTTTACAATACTCTACAACACCTTTATAGGACGTCGTTAAAAGCATGTTATTCAATTTGAAAGGGTCCAAGACCTAATGTGGATGCATAAAATACTTCACAGCACTAGATTAAGACCTCATTAAGTCTAATTTATCATGAATTAATCCCATGTCAAGCAACGGGTCCTTTTTCCTACAACACAGGGACATTGCAACTTTTGGCACACCTCTCCTTTTAAGTGAGAAACCCTAAAAGTGTTAGAGAGTCTTGTGGTGCCAAAAAAAATTTCCACATAAGTAACCAAACATCTCAAGAGGTGGTATGGTAGGAAGATTCTGTTGGTTCATGGATGGATAAAAGGATACATTAGCTTCAAGGTTGTCAAGACAATCATTTAGGAACTTATTCATGTTGTCATCATCCTCTCCAATGATGTCAACATCACGAGGAGGACATGCATTAGTAGTTGAAGGAGAATGAGTGAGTTCAATTTCATTAGGGTCATTTCCAAAATCATAACGTGACATATCTACTAAGGATTTTAATGATATCTAAATCTTATTAAAACACATATCCATGATGCAAATTTTAGATTCTAAACTATGCAATAATGTTGCAAATGCACTTTTTATTTTAAGCAATGCACAAGATGAATGAAATTAAACTAGATGCAATGAATTGAATGAAATAGAAAATATGAAAACTGAAACATAGAGATAAAAACAACAAACAAGAACTCATAAAATGAAGATTAAATGATAGAAAATTTAGTGCAAATTGTGCTAAGGGACTGATTCACTCAAGATGGAAAATGAGTCCCAGTACTGATTTTTTTGAAAATTTTCAAAAATTTTGAAATGAATTTTATACATTTTATATTTTTTGATACTAATCTGAGATGTAAATGTAGAATTTTACTAATTTTTAATGATATTAAATTTAATAACACAAGGTAAATGAGTTTTTCACTAATTCACATTTGGAAATCCTAGAATGCAAATTAACTAATGCAAAATGTAATGCAATGTTAATGCAAGCTAAATATAGGATGTAAATGCACTCCAAATCAGAATTATGATACATTCAAAAGTCGTGATCACCAAAATGTGGAAACTAGAAATGGATATTGTACGTCCTTGTCCACAAAAAAGGATACAAGGAGATGGATCCAATTTCACAATATTTACATTCAAAGACACCTTAGAGATCTCAACCCAATGAAGGATGTCAGAGTTCTTACTATAGGGAATCCTTAGAGATGGTTGAAATAAGAAAGGGGTTTACCACCAAGTGTAAACTTGTAAAATACAAAATGTTTGAAAATGCAGTGCGATATACAAAAAGAACTAAAAAATGCAATTAGAATGTGACGAAGAATTATGACACTAGAAATGTGCACCTAGAAAGTTGAAGGAGATAGAATGGAGGTCTGGAATTCTGGAAAACCTATTGTTTATGCTGATTAGGATTCATACACCAAGCTAGGAGAATCAATCCAATTTTGAGGAAACTATGCAGAATAGGTTTCAACCAAAAGGGTACTCAAATCTACAAAAATCATGTTTAGGCCTGGGTAGTGGGACTCATTCACCAATAGTGGTGAATCAATCCACTTCTAGATTTTTGAACATTTGAAGCAAGTTTTTATAGCTCTCACTCTACTTTGTTATTCTTGATATAGATCCGGGTCTAAAACTGCGAAATTCAACCCATAGTCCTTCTACAATGCTTGTTTGTAACTTTTACAACTTTAAATTTCTCTTACAACTTGATGAAAACTTTTCCAATCTTTGTCTTTGACAAACCTGCAACCTTGACCTACAAATCACATGCAAAGAGAGGGAAAAATGTTGTGGGGTTAGCGAATAGGGCTTTTCCTTGGTCAAACCACTTGTTGGTAATTAAACCCTTGAAATGAAATGAAATAGAATAGAGAATGATGAATGGACAAGTAATGATGTTGAAACTCACTTAACCCTAGCAATAAGGCGCTACAAACATGTAAGTATTGGCTCCAATGGATGAGGACTTGTAATCTTGCTTGTTGTTGATAGATCTTGAATGCAATGCTTGCTTGAATCACACAATCCTACATCACAAATGTTAGCTCTAAAACAAAAGGATTCCAACAATCTTTGACATGGTGAATGATACTTGAATAAGCTCTTGATTGCTTGATAATCTTCCCTTGAAATTCCTTGAATTCTCTTATGAATGCTTAAATGCTCTTGTGAACTCTTGAATGCTTCTAAAATTTGCTAGGTCAGAATATGTGGGAAAGAACCTTGTATTTATACTTAATTATGCAATAATTCCTGAAATTACAACACTACAAACCGACCTTAGATATTGGAGAATAAAAACCTGCTTGAATTTTGTTCATTAAATTTTAATTTTTAGTTGAAGGGGACTCATTTTTCACCCTAGGTGAATGGATCCCACTTAAGGGGACTCATTCGCCCATAATGGAAAATGAGTCCCACATTAGGAAACTAAGGTGGGTTTTGGGATTTTGATATTTTAAATGATATTTGTTAGGATTATTCTAAAAAATACACATAAATAAGGCCTGTGGATGCAAATTTGGGGCCAATTAAAGCATAAGAAAGCCCAATTATTAATGAAAAACCTAGGAAAGTGTGAAAGTGTGTTACAACACTTTACAAGACTTTGAAATAAGGCTTGGTAAATGGTGAAAAGAGGTTATTTAGGTGAAATACATTAATAAGACCCTAGAAAAGTGTGAAAATATGTTACAACACTTTATAACACTTAGGTAAGGTACAATTTGAATCCTTTTAGTTTAAATGGGACCAAGACCTAATGTGAATGTGTTATCCACATTACAACATTAATTCAAGGCAATATTAAGCCAAAATCACAAGGAGGGCCCAAACGAGTTAGTAAAAGTAGAAGGGTTACTTTTTTGGTGACCACACCTCCAAAAGCACCATCAACATCACAAATACAAGAATTTTCCTTTGACTAGGAAAATTTAATCATTTTATCAAAAATGGCATTCTTCATTTTAGTTTCCTGAATTAAGAGAAAATCAATCTTCATATCAATAATAGAGAACTTAAAAATATGTTGCTTAAGAGGACTATGTAGTCCTCTAATGATCCACGATAAAATATTCATTAAAAATAATAAAGGTGACCAGAAAAGAACTTTCCTAGTATAAGCGAAGGGACTCCATGATCATTTCTTTGATTAAGTTCCATTAGAGAGACCCTCCAAATTCCTCTATTTTCCTGAGGCAATATCTCTAGCTGCTTCCCTTGATTTTACCTCCTTGTTGTTTTCTTTACCCAGTTTTGTATCATTTCCAACATCTATTTTCTTCTTTTTCTTGAATTTACTACTAACCTGAGTCCATGTGTCTTCAATAACCTCACCCATCAAGGGAGAGGTAGGGGCTAGCTTTGTGAAACCTAAAATAGCTAACAATTCTTGCATTTTCAAAAGAAAATAATCTTGATTAGTAGAATCCTTCTTGGTCAAGGAAACACGTAGATTTAGACCTTTACCTTAATTCAAGGAATTAGCACAAGAATGGAGAACTCCATCCTTAGCAGAAATAGACCCAAGGTAATCATGACTCATAAGAGTGGGAAAGGAGATACCAACATTCAAGATATAATCATATTCCTTTGGTTTATTTCTCCCCTCTAAAATATTTCTTGAGGCATCCATCACAAATCCCATGAGCTTTGGAGAATCCATTCCTTAGGCCAAAGACTTTCCATGATCAACATTATTAATAGGTGGAGTAGGGTTAGCAACCTCCTTATATTTTTGGGAAGGTTATTCCTTACAAGTATTGCTAAGATGCCCAAACTTTTGGTAGAGATGACAATATATCCTAGCATTCTCATACTCTAAAACTTGAGTCTAGTAGCCAAACTTGGACTTCAAGGTAATAGAAGAGGGAAGGACAATGTTAATAGCAATGTTAACACAAATCCTAGCAAATACCAACCTAGACCTTTGAGAAGTTTCTTTGTCCATAACAAGAAGACTTCTAAAGGATTTTGCAATCCCTTGAAACACTTTACAATTCCAAAACTCAAGAGGTAAACTAGGACGCCTTACCTAGATAGGAGAAATAGAACCTAGATCCATTGAGAGGTCTAAAACCAACTTCCATTTGCATAGAGCCAAAAAATTCTTAATTTTTTTATGAAATTCCCAGGGACCACATGTAAGGATAGAGATTAAATCTTCCTAGTTGTTAAAACTAAAAAGGAAAAGACCATTTGAAATAGAACTCACACCAAATTCTCCTTTAAGAGTCCAAATAGAGGCCATCCACTTATGTACCTAGTCTATATTAGGCCTGAAAGTTAAAAATATCCCAACCAATGACATTTGGAGACTCAAAATAGATTCATGGATGGTTTCATCTGAAATAAACACTTCCAAACCTTCCACTATGTAGCAGTCCTTTGACTCAAAGGTGAAGAAAAGAACCTCCTGAGATGAGGACCTTTTCACTACCAGTTTGTTCGCATATGACTCTTGATTCCCTCTCAGAAAAGGAGAATCTCCCTCATGATGAATACCAATAGTACCATCAACACGAGACACATTGTCCACCACAAAATCCTTTTACCCCATTTAACCAATAGTCAAAGTTGAGGTGCCAACATTGACACCTGTCAAAGAGGAAAAAGTCCTGTAAGGTGACACCAACTAGGGCCCCCCCACCCAGATTTTCCATGGCTAAAGCAACAAAATGGAAATTTGAAATCTAGAAGGCACAAACAGTAGTAGAAAAAATAGTTTTTTATAATTGTTACTCCATTATTTTTTTTGTTAATATACTTATATTCTTTAGTTCATACATCACACTTATTTCAACTTTTATGATTAAAAATTATGCCTACTAAAATATATGTGTGGCCCTAAATTAACCTTACCATCCATTACATTTAAATTCATATGTACATTGTGTTTCTTAAGATTAGTAACAATATGATAATGAAATGAAACAAGTATTATGAGTGCATAATAAGTGTTAGTATGACTCTTGAGAGTTTTCAAAGTTATTGTCTAACTACCAAAGGGAATTTCAAATGGAATGGAAAATAATAAGCTCTATTACATAGCTATAAAGGATAGAAGGTGGCTTGTAAGATATCCCACTTAAAAGTAGCATTCAATACACTAGTTTTTTCTAGTCAATATTTGATGACATGACAAAAAAATATATATAATACATCTTTCAAAATAATAGATGAAAGTTGATAACTAATTACAAAGGTTGAGTAAATGGTTGTGAGACTAATATATACATTTTTCTTTGTAATTTTTTTTTAAAATAGACTAAAGTTTTACAAACTTGTTGCCAAAAAAATGAATGGAATTTTTAAATGCATAACAAGATTTATGGAATGCACTTCAAACTCTATAGAATCAATGATTGGGGTTCACCATCTTATTAAATTAAATAAATAATTGAAATTCTTGAGTATGTGACTCAAATATAATTTGAAGTCATTGACCAAATATAATTTGTCTATTTTTGAAAAAAAGCTAACTAAAAGGTAAGAACAAGAGAACCTATAATTATCTAAAATTAATGGTCAACTTGGAGCTACTAACCTTTTCAACAATAATAAAAAGGGTTGTAAATGAATCTTGGTCTATGAAATAATAGATCAAAAAGTCTTAAAATCCTTTTTTTTTAAATTAATAAAAATATGTAAACATGTAACACTTACAATTGCATATTAAAATAATAGAATTATAACTACTGATCAACTTAGTTTATTTAACAATAATAATGAGCAAGAACAGACAAAGATAGTAATCAAATTCTATTAAAAATACCTAACAAAGAAAATATCTACTTCAACTATTTTATTTCTCATTATATATAATTTTCTTAGAGTTAATCATACACACTCACTAAAGAGATGCAATGTAGATGATGTGTGATTTTATTAAAAAAATAGCTACCATATTAATTCAATCATGTGTAACAACTTAGTATTGCACAACTTACATTTATAAATGATTCTTGGTTATTTAGATATGATCTTCAATGTGCATCAATTTGTTATTAATCAAATGGAGTGTTGTTAGCTAATAAATTTTATATGTGTTAAATTTAGGAACAAGATAATATGTAAATATTATTATAAAATATGTTCATGTCATAAATCTTTTATCTCTCATATTATCACTAAAGAATTTAAGAGAAATAATAAAATTTTAATTCTAAGTTTTAATAGAAAGAAAGTTCTTATTTGTAGATTGGTGTCTAGATCCACAACAATAATAAAGTTGACTCAAAATAAAGTAGAGAAAAAAGTTCTATTTTTATCCATACACATGATTTCTCAAGATCTTTCTATATTTTCAAACATAGAGATCTCATATCCTTTATTAATTGACATTCATTATTTAGAAACAATATTAGACAATCTCTCTGTTTATTTATTACTATTTATAATATAATTATATTTTCTATTTGACATCACTTAATCTAATCCACTCCATTCTAATACATACTAATTTAACTAAAAATTTGCTTAAATATTTAGATTAATTTTTTTTTAACATTTTAAGTCTAACTAAAATAGAATCTCTTGCATAGACAACACATATAAATTAATGTTGACATCAGTATGTAATTATATTTTTGCATTAAATTGAATGAAAATTACAACTACCAAGATTAAAACAAACTCCCTTTTATTTTAACCAAATGAAAAATTAACATAAAGTAGATCACTTATGGAATGAGTCTTAATATTCACAAATATTGTGAAAAAAAAAAAAGAATATTTTAATTCCCATAGACATAAGCACCAAAAAAATCTTTCTTGATTTTGAAACACATAGATCTCATTGTCTTCATTAACTCACATTCATGACTTAACACAAAACTAAACCTTCTCTATTTATTTATTACATTTATAAAATGAGTATGCTTTTATTTGATTTTACTTAACCCAGGCTACTCATCTCTAATAACTCGTTACTTCCTATTTTACCTGCACTGTATTCTCCCATCACAGAAGAAACACGCAAATCCACTAGCATAAATATTCAAACCATTTCTATTCTAACAACTATGATAACAAAAACAAACCAATTGATCAAGATCACATTCTCCAAAATCTTGATGATCTTCATTTGTACACTTATCATTGCACTCTCCATCCCTAAATCTGAAGCATGGCCCATGAAATGCACCGCTGAAGCTTGAACAATACTTATCGCCCATCGACACTGATCATATCACAAATCAGTAATTAGTTCATGATTTCTGTTTTCATTATGGAGAAAAATACAGGTTTTGAATGGATCTAAAATCTTTTATAACCAAACGTTGCTGAAAAATGAGATTAGTAACAGCCAAGCAATTGCAAAATAACAGAAAAACAACAGACAAGCAAAACAAAAGCTAATCAAATTTTTCTGTTAAAATGTTCCACGACAAACAATTGATATATTTTCATTTGTGTAAAGCGCTACTAATATTGAAGAGAAGAAGAATAAACATTACCAGAAGCTGTGAGCAATACAATCATGAGAAACACATACACGCCCTTCGCCATGTGAGCAAACTATTACTACTTCTCAACAGCTAACTTGGATGTTTGATTCAAAGTAGTTCTTTTTGGGGTACTTATAGCTCAAACACAGGTGATTTCCTTCCTGTGTTCCGCTCAATTTTGTTTATTTGTAGTTAATGTTTGCTGCCGGCGATTTTGTTTATTTATTAATTGTTGCTTTCGCTGCCTGCAATTTTATTTGTTTATTTATTGTTACTGAAGCTTTATTTCTGCCTGCAATTTTGTTTGTTTATGATAGGCCTGATCTGACGATTACTTTCGATATGACAAAATCAATAAAAGGATTCCAAATAATACAATATGATTTCAAGCGTTACTGCCCGAATGGCAATTACAGATAATGTTTATTCGGTTGTGGTAAATTTATTCTCATTCTATTTTTTTTTAATTATAAATGAATTATTTGTTTTGGTTTTATGGTATTCAAACTATTTTTACTTACAATTGTATAGATTTTTTTTTTTTTTTAATTTCTTTCATTAAATTTAAAAAGTGTTGCAGATGTATAATTAATATTAATTTATATACTTTTAATTAGCCGATAGGCTATTCTACGTGGGGAACCCCACCGGCATTTCCCCCAGTCCGACGCCGGCGGGAACCCCCACGAAAGGCGCGTTCATTGTTAGCATTCGGTATCATCGAAAACGAGGTACGGCACGCTACGCCACGACGAAAGACCATTTCATAAGATGAGGACCGTTTCTCGCGTGTACATTTCCCCAAGTCCAACAATAATCTCAATCTTTCATTCGTCTCATTTGACGGAAAAACAGCAGTTTACAGCCATGGGCGAAGGGGATCTGCACATTCTTAAAAACTACGAGAAAATTGGGGCAGGGCGGCCATTGAGCGGCGGCCACGAGATAGCTCGACAATGGAGGAAGAAAGCACTGGTCATTTTACTCATAACGTGTTCGATAGTCCTGGCCGTTAGCGCGGTATTTTGGGAACTTCTAATTTGTAAACAAGAGCTGACAGTATTTGGTATTTTGAATTGAGTCTTGCTTCTTTTTTCACAACTTGTAACAGAGAGTACAAGAATTGCAGAGTGTGAGAGAGATAGAGATAAAAAATGGGTTCTTTCATTTTTTTTCAATAGAATTTGTATGTGGGTGAACTAGATGTTATGAAATCTAATGGTGGGCAATAGGATAGTGGAGTCTGGGCTTTGTGGGTCTGTGTAGGGGAGTGCCTTGCAGGTATGGATTTTGGGCAGGGAGGAGATGGAGGCTTTGGTTCAGGAGGAGAAACAACAATGGCAAATTTATTACATGATCACCGACATAGAAGCAATAGCAGTGATGTTGCAGCTGCAGATGGTGCTTTGAAGCCTTGTAGATCTGTTCCAGAGATGGGTTTCTGCAAGTCCAGAGATGACGATGACAGAGCAGCAGATAATCAGAATCCCATGAAGCTTGCCAGGACTGATGGGGGTGTGTTGTTCAAGACTGATGGCTCGTGTAAGAATGAGCTTGCGTTTTATACAGATAGGACTGCTCTGATGCAGCACCACCAGCAGCCTTATTTCCCCTACAAAACTGCAGGTATGGTAGATATATATCTATTGTATATATACTTACGTACACAGAATATGTGGACATATATACATATTATGCCTGTTACACAACATTCATATGTCTGGATTTGTCTGAGCATTATTGCCATTGTCTATGGGGAGAGGAGAAAGCGTGAGCAACATCGGCATTGGGATGGGCAGTTATGGTACTCCTGTACAAAGATCCCGGTTTTGCTTCACTGCATCTCAGTGGCAGGAGCTTGAACATCAGGTTTTGATTTTCAAGTACATGACTGCTGGTATACCAGTGCCTTCTGACCTGGTTATGCCCATTAGGAAGAGCCTCACTGAATTGACTGGTTTATCAGCTCTGTCTGCTTCACGTCATCCCACGAGTAAGATTTTTCTTGGACAGTTACATTCTATTTTGTCAAACCTAATAAAAACTGTCGGTGGACAATTTTCACAGTACACGCTTACTTAGTATAAAGCGCTCTTTAATTTTCAAAAATAAAATATTTATTTATAGATTTTCCTAATAGCAATTTATATTAAAAATAAATTTATTTTAAATTTTAAATTTTATTTTTCTAATAGTAATTTTATAATCATAAAACATCATCCAATATGCATAATTTTTTTCTGTAATTCAAAATTTGAAGATTTATAACAATTTATTCAAGGTGCATAACTTTAATTTTCTATAATATTATTTTAATTTTAATTTTATCAATATTTATGCTAGATCTAATTTATTATAATATAATTATAAAAATATTTTTAATAATTTAAACATTCTTATGATATTTAAAAATAAATCATATCTTCAACATAAAATTGTAATATAATGGTCTAATTAAATAGATTTATTTATATGTATTATTTATTGTGTATAATATTTTTGAATATCATTTGTATATTTTGTAATATATATATTTTTCTAATGTATCTTAATTTTAAGTTTGATAATAATATATTCACTCTTAGATAAAAGTAATTCTCACTTCTTCCACTTAAATTATGATATTATATTTTATATATATATTATGTAAATATTTTAAATACTCTAATTTCATTGAGATTGAGATAATTTCTTTTGTATAATAATTTATTCTCATCTAATATTCTCATTATATAGACTTGGAATAGTCCTCTATTTGCTTCACACCATCACAACATTAAATATCCATCAAGCATTGAGCATTTGAATCACTAAGGAATTGTCTTATGCTCCATATTGATAGACTCCTTAAAAGCATGTGTCTTAAAAATATTTAATTTTAGGGATACAATTCATGTAACACCCATAATTTTTTATGTATTGGGGTATCTATTATTAGAGTTGAATTTAAGACTATGTGTTAGGGGATGCATAGGTTGTGCCCCTTCTGATTTAGAGAAATTATTCCACGGTTAACCCATCTTCTATTTCAAAATTTCTCACACAGTTTCATAAGAATAAAACCTACGTAACCTGGGTAATTCACACAAGGTAACCCATCTCACATTGCATTGCATTTTCATGTTCTTCACGAGAATTGAAACAGGGCCTTTGGAATTGGAGCTGGGAAGATTTCTAGAAAGTGAAACCCACCTTACCACTAAACTACATTGCACTATTATGTGGGGGAACCCCATCGGGATCTCCTCTAGTCTAATGTCGGCATTTTCCTTTCTTCTCTTTCCTCACATACTCACTAAATCAGCACATTCCCCAAAACAACAGTCATGCACATTTCTTCTCCATGGATTTTGTCGCTAATAAAAAATACCAAAGTATATCAGCCTATTAGCATAAACATTGCACTTCATTGGTGCAAGTGCTAGTATAATTATTTAAAACTAGGGGAAAAAGTAATTTTAAATTAGTTTATTTATTTATAAGGTGTTTCTTATATGTGTTGGAAAATATGTCTCAATTTGTTGGTTTGAACCTCTCTTAAAGTCTTGGCTTTTTTCTCTTTGTTGGCCTTCTTTGTCGAACTACTGCCGAAATCCAGAACCTTCAAACCTAAGTCACGAGGCTCTAAAAGTTCATAACTTGGCAACATCATTATAGGTATATGGCAAGTTTCAAGAATATCCTAACCTCCGTTTGGAGGTTCTGAAGTTTGGGTTTCTCCCGACTTGGCAACATAGAGATTGGCATGTCAAGGGTTTTGAGAAATTCATAACCTCCGATATTGAGGTTGTGAATTTTGGATTTTTAGCGACATAACCAATGGATGGTGGGATCATCCTATATGGAAGGTGATGTCAGCTATACGGCAATGACATGGATGTCACGTGGATGGTGGGGACCACATGGCATGAGCCGATAAGTTGTGAAGGGGTATTGCTAGGTTTTCCTTGTATCGGTGGGACATGGCTATTTCAATGGGACTTTAATGTTTGTCTCCTCAATGGACCAATAACTCTCATTGGTGGGACTTTCTAAAATCAGAGAGAGATGATATGTTGTCTTTCCGATATGGTGATGGTTGAATCGGTAGCTCATAAAGAATGTCATGGTGGGACTCAATTAGTGACGTGTATTTACAAATGGTGATTATTGATTGGATGATTGTGCAATTCACATCCTTGTTGTGAATTGCATAGCAATCATCAGTGTGAATGCAAGTAGCTCACCTAGTAACTGACATTGGAGGGAAAATCAATTAAACAACTACTCCAGCAACAAATTAAATGAAGATTTGATCTTCATGACAGCAGGACGGTTTGCAGAGGTGATCAAGATCAAAACAGATTAGATGAACAATAGGATGCATTGAATGTATATATCAAATTATTTGTATCAAAATTAAATGGCGTATGACTCGATAAAGAGGATGGTTGAATGGTTTTACATTGTATGCTTTTACGAGCATTGTAACAATGTGAGAGTAACTGGAATTGGCAAGTGAGGTCAATCAAGGGATTGTATTGTTGTTGTGAGTTAACATGCACAAGTGAAGTTTGTAACTCTGTATGTAATATGTTTACTATAATACTAAGTGGATTTACTTGGTGTGTGGAATTTTCTCCCGTAAGGGTTTTCCTACATAAATCTAGTTTTATCTATGTGTGTGATGAATGTTTCTATTCTTTTGTTATGTGAATGTGCATCTCAAATGAAGGTAACTTGTTAAATGAATATTTTTTCTACACTTTTGTCTTGAGGATTTTGCATTAGGAAGGTGTTTTCGCATCTCTTCTTTTCTTACAAGTGGTATCAGAGCCTGGCTAGTTGTGTTATCCTTGTAAGTTGGGCTCATTTTTTGTGCTAATATTGTTCATGGGGAGTCTTGCAAAAGAAGAACTAATTGTCTTGTTTACAGTTTGAGATGGAAAGTACATAAAGTAGAGTAGAAATTGAAATTTTCAATAGCAGCAATTTTGAGTTGTGGAAACTCGAAATGGAAGATCTATTGGTGGATAGAGACCTCTAGATTTATGTGTCTGGAACTATGCCACAAGGTATGAGGCAAGAAGATTGGGACCTCGTAGATAAAGCTAGAGGGTTGATAAGGCTCTATCTAGCTAATTTTGTTCTCCTAAACATCCATGAGGAAAACACTACATCTTCATTATGGAAGAAACTTGGTGACATTTATCAGAGGAAGTCTTTGGTGAATAATTTATTCCTAAGGAAGAAGTTGTACTCCTTGAACATGGAAGAAGGTGCATTTGTAGTAGACCATTTGAATTTATTTAATATGATTGTTTCTTAATTGACTTATGTGGGTGTAAAGATAGAGGATGAGGATCATTGTATTCTTATGTTATGCTCCTTACCTGACACATGGGATCATTTGGTAATGGCTATTGGAAGTACAACAACCACCTTTAAGATGGAAGACATGGTTCTTTCATTGCTATCAGAAGACATGCAGAGTAAATATTTTGAGATGGCCAAGGAGGCCCTCATTGTGTGGGGTAGATCAAAGGAGAGATGAGAGAAAAAAGACAAGAAGTCTAAATCAAAATTTGGAGGGAGATCAAAGTCTCTTGGAAAGAAGTCCAAGGTGAAATGTTGGAATTTTGGGAAGACTAGTCATATTTGGAAGGACTGCAAAGAGGAGGAAAAGAAGAAGAAGAAGAACATCTCTTCAGACAATGACTCTTCAAATCTAGTGATGTAGATACCTTCATTGCAGCCTTGGCGACTCTGGCATCAGATGATGTTTGGATGGTTGAATCAGATGCATCCTTTCACATGGCATCTCATAGAGATTAGTTCACTAAGTATGAAAAGTATGCTGGTGGAAAGGTGTACCTAGAAAGTGATTCAACTCTAGAAATTGTTGGCCATGGAAGAGTCAAAATCCAATTCCCTAATGGAAGAATCAAAGGAATTGATGGTGTACTATGCATACCAGGTTTGGCTCATAACCTATTTTTTGTTAGTAAGCTAAATGATGTTGGTGTGAAAGTTTTTTTCTCGAGTGGAGGCTATAAGATGACTAGAGGCTCAATGGTGATGGCTAAGGCTACACGCATAAACACTTTGTACTAGCTAGATGCATATGGACTGTCCAATGTAACAGTGCCTCTACAAACTCAAGAAAAGTTGCTCATGTAGAGAAGGAAAATGAAGCTCCTCTGGGTGCAAATTCCTTGGAGGTGAAACTCCCAGCAGAGAAAACCATGCTATGACATCATATAATTAGTCACATAGAAGAGAAAGGCTTAAAAGCCTTGAAAAATAAAAATCTAGTTGAAGGGCTTGATGATTGTATCCTTGAGTTCAATTTTTGCGAACATTGTATTTATGGACAGCAACACCATGTTTCATTTTATTTGAGTCCTCATAAATCTTTTGGCATACTAGATTATGTTCATTTTGATGTATTTGGTCTAGTAAATGTTCCTTCATTATCAAAGTCTAGATATTATGTTTCTTTTATTGATGATTATTCGAGAAGGACATTTGTGTATTTTCTAAAGAGTAAAACAAAATTGTTCAGTCAGTTTAAAGAGTTTTAAAACATGGTAGAATATCAGACTAGAAAGAAAATTAAATACTTGAGGATGGAAAAATTTTCAGTCAGTTTAAAGAGTTTTGAATCTTTGTGTATGATCATGTACTCACCCATGAATTCATACTCAAAATCCAAGGAACCCCAATCATTGTCTAATAGCTTGGTGACTAGTTCAATATGTTGTTCTTTGTTGTTCTATTGTATGGGTTCCACTTGTGTAGGTGATGTTGATGTGTTTAAGGAATTTTCTTTCTTTTTCTCAAGTTGTAAGACACTATCAGGTTTAAGATTAGCATCAAGTGTGTGGACTGTGTTGTTGTAGATGTATTTCATTTTACGATGTAGAGTAGAGGGCACCCCATTCATTTCATGAATCCACAGTCTGCCTAAGATAAGATTGCATGAAATTTTATAACATATAACATGGATTGGGGTATTCAATGTGGGCACTCCAACTATAAGAGGTATAATTATTACCCTGAGAAGTTTCTTTTCGACATTGTCAAATCCCTTAATAGATAAATAATTAGGTTGAATGTTCGATTGATCAATGCCAAGCCTATCCAAAAGGCTCACACTACACACATTAAGGGAAAAACCAATATCGACAAGAATTCTCTTTATCCCTTTTCATTTGTATTGCGCTATGATCATGAAAGGATTATTTTGTTTTTGCATGTCCAAAGAGGGGAGTTCTCTTTGGTGGTAAACAATGTCATTGTTTATTTTGTGAATGATGGATGTTATGCCATTTGGCTATGCATTAGAAGAGACAAGAACTTGTTATAAGGATTTTTGGATCATGTTGTGATAGTGAGTGGAGGCTTGAATAAGGTCCCACAATGATATCTTAGCAAGAGTATTCTTAAGTTGCTCGACAAGATCATACTCCTTTCGTCCTAGAAAGAAAGGGTTAGGTAGGATAGGATTACGCAATGGTAAGGGTGTCAGGGTTGGTTGTGATGGTTGAGATTGTTTCGAGTGTTATATGTATGATCAATGGTATTATGACTCAGTTGTTGCAAAACATTATTCTTAGGAGAATAAAGGAAAAGTTCAAGTTTATTTGGAGTTTGTTGTTGGTGTGAAGGTGGGTAGAGAATTAGAGGATTATTAGGATGTCCCACAGGGTATGTATGAGGTTCATTGATCAAGAGGTGTCTAATGGACACTTGTGCATTCATAAGCTCAATGGTCCTGGTTTGATGTATCTCTAAAGAAGGGAAATCTAGAATCACTTTTTTATCATGAGCTAAAGAAGACACATTACTATTGTTGCCATTTTCTAACATCATGATATTCTCCCAAGGAGGAGATTTTTTAGGAGAACAACAAACCAAATGTTCTGGACATTAAAGGATTGGTTTTGCTAAAATGACTTCATCGCAAGTAGTGGAATGATCAATGGTTGAATTTTTTTCATGTTTAACAAGAGTGGGGATGGTAGGAGAAGGCTCTATGTGATTGTCCATTGTCTCATTCTCTTGTTCCATATTATCTATCTTAGTAGTATAGCTTGTAATAGCTTGATCATAAGTGGGGGAGGCATTAAGAGAAGGACCTCTATGATTTTCCAATAAATTATCCCAAATGGTGGGAGCATTAGGGAAGAGAGGTTCAAGATTCTTACAACTCTTAATATCTATATCTTCTAACACTAACCTATCCTCATGGCATTGCGGAGGGATATTAAAAGGACAGTGTTGATTTCCATGTTTATGAAGACTAGGTAAGGTGATGTTTAGAAATGTTTCTATGATTTCATCCTCAAGTTGTCTAATGTCTTGCAAAGGGGAATGAGGAGAGGGACAATCAAGACTCTCAATGCTTGTATCTTCTTTCACCAAGATACCTTCGTCACTAATAAGAGAGGTATTGGGAGAAGAAAAGGATGATTGTTATGATTTTCTACACTATTATTCGCACCAGTGGGCAATGTAATATTAAGGATTGTGTCAATGGTTTGATCATGTTTCTTAAAGACATCACTGTTGTAATCAAAATTGAACTCATAAGAGGGAATGTTGTACTTATGCAATCCACTATTATTGAAATCAAAGCCACATTTTTTGAAATAAAACATGCTATGATGTAAAAGGAAATAAAGTACAATGCAATGATTTAAAATGAAATGCAATTTTCAGATATGAAACAAGGTAATCTTATGATTACACTATACAACAATCTGAAAGAAAACACAAATTTGAAATTAAGCAATGCATGAAATGAGCTAATATAAGCTAGATCTGATGAAAAGTATGTTACAAAAACTCAGCTAACTAATACAAGTAGGTAATGGTACCAAACATAAGCTAAAAAATAGGGTTTTTAGCTCTATAAAAGGTAGTTTTAGGGGTGAAAAGGGACTGATTCGCCCAAGGTGGCGAATGAGTCCCAATATAGATTTTTTTTAGAATTTTCAAAAAAAATTGAGTGATTTTGATGTTTTTTGTGCTCTATGATATAGACCTAAGATGTATATGCAGAATTTCAGAAGGTTTCAATGATTTAACATGCAAAAATGCAACCTATATATGCACTTTTGGTTAATGCAAAATTTGAAACATAGCATGCAAATGAATCCATGCATAGCATAATGCAATATCAATGGGAAGCTAGATCTATGATGAAGGATTTCAAATCAGATAAGTATTCAAAAATTAGGTTCACCAAAATTAACCATAGATTTTAGGGGTGTGAAATGTTATTACTCTTTTACTCAATTAGGGTTTTTCACCTAAAGGAAAGAGATAGATCCCAAACCCAAAATATTGGTGGTTCACTCAAACTAATACAAGTATAATGGAAATATGAATGAAATTTTCCTAGATGAGATAAACTAAATGAAAATAACTAATAAAATCTATTGATAATTAAGTGAAAACTATTGAAATGCAACTTGTTAGAAAACACATTGTGATATGCAAAAACAACTAGAAATGAATGCAAACTGTAACAGAAATGGATAAAATTGAATGTGTTCACCTGAAATCTTTTTGAAGATTGGAAATGACTTCTGAAATGCTACTGATCTTGACTTTTAGGCATGGTGGGACTCATATGCCATTCTAGGCGACCTAGTCTTAGATCTAGAAAATTGTTTTGGAGCCCGTTTTAGATAAATGGGTATCCAAAATTGTAGAAAACCTTGTTTAGTCCTAACAATGGGACTCATTCTCCATCCATGGAAAACTATTTCACTTTTGAATTTATGAAAATTGAAAGGTAGAAACTGAAGTCTCCATTTTTCACTTCAGCTCCTAATAGTTGTCTGCCTCTGAAAGTCTAATTTTTGAACCTAAAAGTTACTTTTTGTTGATATTTTGACTTCGTCAACAAGAGGATTTCTTCAAAAACCTTGCAACTTTATCTTCAATGATTTCCTAGCCTCCAAGATGCCTAAATCAACAAACACACAAGGAGAAGGAGAAATGTTGGATGTTAGGGCATGGGGGTTTTGCTTGATCAAACCCCTTTTTAGGTAATTAAACCAAAATGATGAAATAATGTAATGAATCATGAAAAAATGGAGTTAGTAACTTTCCATGATGTTTGATCTTTAATTTATGTAGCAATGGAGGAAGATTCTACCCTTGAATGTCTTTGGGATTTTTCTTGATGACTTAAAGTGATAAAACCCTAACTTCCTTGACTTGAAGTTGAAGATAAATGATGACTGAATTGTGAATGAGTTAAGAGATGTAAATTAGGGTTCAAAGACTTGATTTTATAAGAAATTATCCTAATTTTCTCATAAATTGGATCCGCAAGGCCGCCATGAAGAAAAATAAAACTTAAATTCCAAAATTTCCTACTCAAAAGTCAAAAGTAAGCCAAATGGGACTAATTCACCACCTTGGGAAAATTAGTCCCACCTAGTAGGGACTCATTCACCACAGATGGTGACTTAGTCTCAGAGGGTCGCATTTTCCAGTTGGGTTATTGGTAGATAAGAAAATCAGGTTTATATAGTGACTTTGTCTGTTATTTCATCAAATATTGCCTCAGGATGCACGATATGGGGTAATAGGGGCCTATTAATGGTGATGTAAAGGTCAATTAGGGCTTGGGACACATAATTCAATGTGAACATGTGATTAAATACACTTTAAAAAATTAAAATGAGGTCCTCTTAGCCTAGAAAGACATAAGAGCCAATGTGAATATATAAAATGCATTACAATAGTAGGTTAAAGTTAAGTTTAGTTTACAAGCCTTTTAGATTGATGTGAGAATACATTTTATAATGTTTAATTAGGGGCAAATTCATTCTACTAGACTACAAAAGCATGAAAGTCTTTTACAACACTTTACAATAGCTTTACAAGACATCATTAAATGCATTTTATTCAGTTTGCAAGGGTCAAAGACCCAGTGTGGATGTGGAAAACACCTCACAACACTGAATCAAGCACTTATTAAGTCCAATTTATCATCAACGTATTCCCATGTCAAGCAAGAAATACTTTTTTCTACGTTACAACTACTATCCTCCTTTGAAAAAATTGAATGAATCACCTCTCTTATCCTCATATCAACACACTTCTCAAGTCCTTCCTGAATCCCCAAATCAATTCATCCTTGACCTTCAACAAAGTAGATTTGAACACCAACTCAATATCATTTCCTTCCAAAATCTGATGCATCTTCATGTCTGTTGTCCTAATGTATCCATGTGTAGTAGTGGTTGCAAACTCTATGTTTTTCTCTTCATATAGCTTTATAAACTCTTTCCTACCAACCATCATTATATTATATATCTTCATTTGTCCTTTATCTTCCTCCATCAAGGGTGTCAAAGTAAAAGAGATTCCATCTTTCTCAATCTCATAGGTATTTCTTCTACCATCATACATTGCATGCCTATCAAATTTACAAGGCCTTCCTAGCCTCAAATGGCACACATCCATAGGTGACAAATCACATAGAATCTTATCTTTTTACCCTCCTATATTGAACTCTACCCAAGCTTGCTCATTAACCAAAAAAAATTGACCCCCATTCAACCAAGAAACTTTATAAGGAGTATCATGTGGTATTCTAGGAAAATGAAGTTTCTCAACCATCTCATTAGAAACCATGTTATCTATGCTTCTTGAATCAATCACAACTTTACATACCTTACCCATGCACTTGCAAGTGGCTTTGAAGAGTGTCCTTTGTGATGGCTCCTTTTCCTTTGATTCCTTGATGAGTGTCATTCTTACCATTAATGATTCTCCAACTTCAAGAGAAACATGTTGTGATGGAGAGTTTACACTCTCAATATCCTCTTCTTGCACCAACTGATTCCTTCTTTCACCTCCATGTGAACTAGAGGCTTGACCTTCATTACACTGTCATGTTTGGTGTCCAAATTTGTTGCATTGATAGCACCTTCCTGTGAATCCTTGTGAGCCTCTTCCTTAACCTCCAAATATGCCTCTAAAGTCTAATCTACCACCTCTAAATCCACCTTTTGCATCAACAACTTGTTCTTTTTCCTGGCTTGGGTATGTGTAGGATCATCATGGAAAAAATAGGCCCTTAAGTGGCAAAAAATTCAGAAAAAATAGAGTTACACAACTTGACGTAAAAATTTGAATAAGTTATCTATATTATTTCAAAAATATGTAAGAATAGAATCTGTAGTAAATTGAATGTAGTTTCTAAACTACTAGGTTTATTTTTTATTTTTTAAATCTATTTGGTGAAAATTTGATAATTCAATCTAATAGTACTTAAATTTCAAGGAAAAAATAAGTTGTCTATCTGACCACCCTAACCACAATAAAATGATAATGTTTTTTACAAGATTTTAGATATAAGTAGAGAACTCATGTCTAAATGTGATGCATATTTTTTTGTATTTTTTTCCAAGTAAGTAATTAATTGTGAATATTTTATTACAACTTTTTAAAAATATAAAAACTTGTATGTTTGACCACCTCAACTTGATCAAAACTTCATGAAATTCAATTTTATTTTTGTATCCTATAGTATGCAAAGCATGGAATGCGACGCATGTTTTGGATTCAAAAAATGTGATACCATTTGAAAGGTATAGATGTTTTTCAATCAGCATATCAATCAAGACTTTAGTTGTAATTCAAATAGAAAATGAATAATACTTATTTATCAAATTCAAAGTAAAGAATAATTTATATTGGTGGAAAGTTGATAATCTCCTTTAAAACCCCTTTTTGTTTCATCAATTTTGGGTTAAAAAAATTAATCAACCACATACCCATCATACTGCCACTTTTTGGCCCATCATGATCCTGCACATACCCGCTTGTATCTTCTTGGTTTTCATAGGACTTCCTTGGAGTAGAAAATGAACCTCTTCCTCTATTATTTCTGCTCTGCCCCTATTTGGATTATCTTGCCTTCTCTTTATTTTTCCTTTCTAGCCCTTATTGCAATTTGATAGCACTCCTCAACCATCCTTGTATTTTCCAAAGTTAACTCATCATGGATGTTGAATCACAATCCACTCAAATATCTATCAACCTTAACCACTTCATCCTCCATGTGACTAGCCCTTATACTCAACTTATAAAATTCATCACTATAAGCTTTGAAAACCATTTCTCTTTGTTTCAAAATTTGTAGTTTCTTAAAAAATTGCATTGCATAATCAAATGGTAAAAACTTACCTTTCAGCTTTGCCACCATTCTGTCCCAAGAAACAATATTTGACTTGCCCCTCTTCATCCTTTCAGTCTACTCATAATCCCACCATAATAAAGCATGACCCTTCAACTTTTTTTTTGCAATCTAAACCCTTTGCTCCTTAGCTACATCCTAAGACTCAAAATAATTATCAAGTGCTGCAATCCAATCTAAAATTTCTTCATCATTCAAATTACCTTCATAATTAGGAACACCAATCTTTACCTTGTTTTTATCTTCCTTGGCTGCTCTCAGCAACTTAGCCATCCTTAGATCATTAGGATCTAATTCCTCTTCCTCTTCTTCTTCAATCTCCTCTTCTTCTTCTTCGAAGTCACTCTCATCACCCATGACCATACCTCTTTTCTGACTTGTTCTCAGAGCAACAAGCCTCTCTTTAAACTCTCTCATCTCCCTACCATACTTTTCCTTCAACTCATTCACTTTTCTAGCAATGGTTTTCCCTTTTGGAGGCATCTTGTTCACTTTTTGCTTCACACTTCTCTTCTTGTTTCACACTTTCTCTCCCTTCTTTAGATCAGACCTATGCTCTGATACCAATTTTATGTAGATCAAGGTGGAAGAACACAAATCAACTCAATAAAAACCTTAACAAAGTCATAACATCTCAAACTCAAAGATTTCCTTCACAACTTGACACTATGCCTTGTAGCACAACAAACACAGTATTTTAGCCATACCATTCAGATAAGACATTCAACCCACAACCTAAAACCTGTTTTGAACACCCATTAATCATTTTTAAAACATATCTCAAAAAAATAGGGGTTTTTTTGGAACATAACCCTAAAAAAATGTTGCTACGCTTCACCAAGGCCCAATTTAGGCTTGTTTTGGCAGGTCACTTTGTGATTTTCACAACCCATACCTCAAAATCTTATGCCACCATCCCAAACATGTCCAATATGGTCTACACAAATATTTTCCATCACACAAAACAATTTCTACAAAGTTTTTTCATAAACCCTATCACCTATGCAATCTTTTATGCCTAAAACAAGAGAATTTCTACATAGGGCATCATCTAATCTTCATCACTCCTCCTCCCCTGCTCTTGAAAACACCATAAACTTAAAATAAATCCTATCTAACCCCATTCCACTGTTTCTAAAAGGCTTTCATCAGTGGAATGGTGAGATTTCAAATTTTTTTGCTCTCAAAGCACCAAAAAACTTAGGTTTTCAAGTAGTTTGGAGTAAAATGCTTCTAAAATGCTCAAAAAGGAATGAAATTCAATGAGACAATTTTTTTTGGAAAGTAGGTTCAATTCCACATCACATCCAATCAATTTTAGACCACTTTCAGGTCATACAAGGCCGTACAACCTCCTATAGCAGAAAATTACAATGAGAATTCCAATTGAACAAGTCTAGCTAAAATTAGATCTCTCACTTAGGTAAGACATAGAGATTAAGGTGGGAATCAACATTTTTCATAGTTTATTGAAATAAATAAAATCAAAATAGCATGACTAAATTAAATTAAATCCCTTTATATAATCATTCTTTAATTACTCAAATCAATCATTAACATGAATATAATAATTTGACCAGTAATTCCTAATGTGGATAAATGTTATCAATATATAATCCAAGGTACAAATTTATATGCAAGGTCATAATTTAGCTAGATTTGCATGAGTCATTAATCATGGACAATATAACTTGGGTCACAATATGATTAGGCATTACATTTAGATGGTAAAATATAATAATTATTAGAGATTAACTTTATAAGTATAAAGGAGTTTTGTATTTGTTGAGTAGATCCAAGATAGTAAACATGACCCAAAATAGAATAGAGAATAATTTTATCATTCTTATCCATACATATAATTGTCCAAAACATTTATATATCTCCTTAATTCATATTTTTGTTTAGTCCAATACAAAACTTAAATAATAACATGATTATCATCTATGCAAATAATTTCCTAAATTAAATAGAAAAGATGCTAAACAATCACAAAACCATAAAAAAAAATATTAAACATATCTATAAGCTAAAACTTTCTTCCAAAGAAAAGACTAGATTATAATTTAGTCTATTAACAAACTAATCCCTGAAAGGATTAGATTATAATTTAGTATATTAAGAAGAATAATTATTACCAGAAGCTGGGAGCAATAAAACCATGAGAAACACATACATGCCCTTCGCCATGTGAGCAAGTAGAGAGTAATGTATTCTTTGAGCAACCGATTACTACTTAACAGCCAATCTCCTTCGTGGGTTCCGCACAATTCTATTTATTTATTGTTACGCCGAAGTTTTGTTCTATGACAAAATGAATACTGCCATTCCAAATAATTTGATATGATTTCAAGCGTTGCCACCTAAATATCGTATATTATCAGGTGTTGCTATTCCAAAGTATATGCTCCGTGCCTTGTTTCCATTATAGAATGGCTCTGTAAAAGACAAAATTGTCTGTATCAAATACAAAATTGCTTCTTCAAGTTCATCGAAATTTACATTCCTAAGCCATTCTATTTACCTCTATCGAAATTTTCTCCTATAAATCCTTACAGGATTTTAAATCATTCATTGCCTATTGAATAAGGTTGAATTTAAAACATTTATCACCATTCAACAAGCTCTTTATAGCTGACAAAAACCCATGTACTAAATTTTACAATCTTGGTGCTAAATCTTAAAGGTTCTCAAATAGCTTATTGGTGTGGTATCAAAAGCTCATCAACGCATCTAATTATGCTTGGACAAAAAAGAGAGTGGAGTGGTTTATCACCATTGGTGGTGACTTTGGATAGGCTTGGAGTCTTTTCAAATAATAAATTCTATTATTTGGTATTAAGGCTAGGACAAAGCCCAGCCATATCCGTTGGATTGTAAATTCAAGAAGGGCAGTATAACGAGGGTAATGTTTAAAACCTAGAAGGATATCAAAGGTTGACAACAAAGAAAATGCATCCCTATAAAATATAGAACCAATCATAGTCACCACAAGCTAATAGAACAATAGTGTAGTACCTATAAATGACTTTAGCAATACCAAAGACACAAATATGAATAAACATAAAAGGAGATGTCCCTATATGTAATTATAAACATATATGTACCACACATATATAGAACAAAAGGAAAGGAACATAAAGCATTAGATATATAAGATATAGATGTGTAAATCAGAATATTGAGATAAAAAGCTGATATATAGAAGTGCTATAGATGTTGAGAGAGATTAATGTATATAAATGATTAGTGTATGTGTATATTTATTTTACATTGTATCATATTATAATTTGTCACAATGTTCAATTATTTTCCACATACATTTTAATTCTCTTTCTTATCAATCACACTAGAGTAAATTATAACCATAATAAAGAAATATCTTAGATATCCAACCTATAATTTCTTGTCGATATTTGGCTATATTGTTGGGACCCTAGTTGTTGGTGGTAATGATAGAAAAAAACCTAGGGAGTAGGTTGTGGTGAAAAAAATTCAAAAATAAGTGATTATAGATAAATATAGAAGCAATTATAATTTTGTGTGGTAGCATACATAGAATGGGCAGGATCTTCAAAATATGTGATCATTGAGATATGTTTAGTTGGAGACATTGATGATGAATAAAATAATTAATCTACAACTAAATAAAAAACACTCATGGCTGAAAGAGAGCAATAAATTTAGATAAATTGTTGGAGAGATTAAAAGACTTTTGAGATTAACATTGAAGAGGAATGGTGGTTGAAAATAGATTCAAGAGATAGAGGGAAAATATCACATAATCATTGAGAAGGTTATTGAATCCTCATAATAGTGTACCAAGAAGCTTCGAATTAAAGTTTAGAGAATCCATAACTAGAGGAAAACATAGATAGGTTACCACTCAACAACAACAAATTAGAGCAGTCAATCACCCTAACTAAAAAAGACAAAGAAAATTGGATGAGAATGGTAAAAGAATTAAATTAGTATAAAAAATTATTTGAGTTGGATAGGTGGGCTTAGAAGTAGTAATGTTCAATCAAGGCCAAGAAACAAGGGTTCTTGGCCAATTAATTTTTAAACATGTGAAATAAATTCTACTCCAAACCTATCAAATATTTATGTTACTATTAATGAAAGGTTTGAGAGATTAATAAGCTTAATTTCTAAATTAAACCCCTAAAATTTAGTGTGCATTATTTAGATGATGTGGTGATTAAAAATGTGTGAGAAGTAGGGTTATGAAAGATGCTTCAGGCCCCAACAGCTTTTTAAAAACTTTGCAAAAAGTTTCTTCAAAACCAAACTTAAGTGTAACTTTGGAAGTTGGGTAGAAAAAAGTTGTGGAAACTTAATCAATTCCCATAATAGTTCCAAAAACCATAAAAATGTGAAATATTGAGCATGGCTAAGTTTTTTTAAAGTTGGACGTGGTTTTGGGAGAATACAACCAAAATTGTGGTAACAACTAGGTTTGACTTGGGACAAGGATTGTGAGGGATGAATACATGAACCTAGGATCTCATTAGTAGACCATTGCCTTATGCATTGGGTGAAAAAGTAAGTACATTGAAAGGAAGGATCCAAGCAAACCAAAAACAGGGTAAACCTAAACTACCAACACAACAAAATTAAAATATGTACAAGGTAGGGAACAACTACCTTCAAAGGTGTTTAAGCTTGTGTGAAACCATCGACAAGCAAGGAGAAATATGACCTGCTGCAAAAAAGAGATATATTACTATGCAAAAATTGCACACCAAGACTAATGGGTTATCTCAGATAATACTTACATGACAGACAACTTCGTGTAGTGCATTTTTGTCTCTAAAAATCCAATTTTTATAATACACTTTTGTCATCCTGTGAACATGAATTGAAATATTTCTAGCTATCTTCATTTATCACTTCAAAGAAGCAAGCATCTAGAACCATGGCTTCATTCACTGAAGTGGGGAATGTAAGCATCTGGTACAAATTTGGTTCGAGATCAATTTGTGACTGCAAAGTATAAACTTTGTTATTTCCTTCAATCAATGTGTGTACATTGTAATTTGGCATGATTTTAGTATGATTTATGGATGTCCATTCAACTATTTCACTTTATTTCATTGACACAACTTTTGAATTACCAATCTCTTCCATCATCCCAATGGAAGATGAAGCATTTTTCTGTAAAGGTTGTTCAGTGGAGATTCTTAAATTATGATTTAAAGGATGAGGAGAACTATCCACAATAGAACCACTATCTACACACTTCTCCTCTTATGTGTCTTCCTCTTCCCATAGCCCAACGTCCTTCCTAGACTTCTTCTATAATTACCAATCATCATACTATCATGAGAAACATGAACCGATATCTCAAAGTTTTCTAGCTTAGACTCATGAAATTCAAATAAAGGATTATCTCTAATTTCAAAATCCTCACCAAAACTATCTATAAAGTATAAAACATTAAAACTACTTGACAAATTTTCATGACTACTATCTCTAAGCTTTCCTAATTTTCACAATATTTGACTATTGTTATGGTCTGGCTGACTAATCCATTGGTCTCAAAAATGAATAGTTCAAATTCTAGGAACATTGAGGTAACTTGCATTATAGAATCAAATAATTTCTCTATGGTCTTGCTTGCAGGGATTAGGGATACTGAAGTCGAGCACAATGTTTTTGGAGGAGAATAATCTTCCTCCTCGTCTTAGCTGTTAGAATCTCCTTCATTTTCTCAATAATGCTTTTCATGTGCTTTTGTAGTGTAGAAAAATTACATTTGTGATATTTTCACACTTGCTTGAGTCCTCCTAGTTAAATTGAGCTTAATGTTACCCTGATTTAGTGGTGTAATGTGTTTAACACATTCACATTAGGTCTTGGGCCCTTGTGAACTAAATGAATTTAATTGTACCTTATTTAAGGTCTTGTAAAGTGTTGTACCATACTTTCACACTAATCTAGGGTTTTCTTTATTAATTGGGATTCTTTATGCCTTATTTGGCCTTATGTTGCATCCACAAGCCTTAATTAATGCATCTTTCTGAGGATAATCCCAACATAAACTAGAATCCAATAATAATTCAGGTTTTTTTGGATTGTATGGCCCAGATTTAGTGATCTAGGACTCGTACGCCACATTGGGCGTATGTGTCCCACCTAAGTTTTGTGGGCCCGATCCTGATTTCACATGAATTTAAGCGTTTCTTGAAAAATGTGTCTCATAGCCTAGCCTAATGGGACTCATATGCCACTTCTAGCGTATGAGTCTTGTGTGGCTTAAAATTAAATTTAATTCAAATTCTAGGTAGGATTTTATCCTCCTAGATCTAATATTGGTTTGATGTGTTGTAATTTCAGGAAATTTGGCATAAACAAGTATAAATACAAGGTTGTTTCAATCATTTACATCTAGCAAGTTGAATGAGCATCCTTATACAAAATTTGAGTTCATGACAGCATTCAAATGTTTACAAGAGCATTCAAGAGCCTTCAAGAGTTGATTGTCAAAGTGTTTTGGAGCATTATTCAAGTATCAAGAAACATGTCAAAGTCATCATGCATCATGTTTGTTTATGAGCTAACAATTAAAGGATATAGTGTTTCATGATTCAAGCTAGCATTCAATTCAAGATCTATCACATTCAAGCAAGAGTCAAGGTCTACATACAATGGAGCCACTTCATAAATGTTTGTACCCTTTTATTTCTAGGGTTTGGTGAGTTGCAACATTAATTTTTGTTCATCCATTATTCTTTTATCTCATTTTATTTCATTACAAGGTTTGATTACCAAAATAGGGTTTGACCAAGGAAATCCCCTTTCCACTAACAAAGCAACATTTTTCCCTCTCTTTAGTGTGTGATCTGCAGATCTAGGTTGAAGACCCTCCAAGGAGAAATAGTGGAAAGAAGTTGTCAAGTATTCAATATTGTCCAAGTTGTCACCTTGTTTAGAAGATCATTGGAAGACATCTACAAAGCATAATTCAAAAATTCAGATCTGGAAATCATGTTGAGAAGGTAGAGCAAAGATTGAAGAGTAGATTTAGATCTTGATTCTCTGAAAAATCCAAACTAGAATGATACAAAACTTCTGGTATATGAGTCCCAATACAGTTAGATTTGTAGATTTAAAGAGTTTCATACATATCTTTGCTAGATTTTGTTCCTTTTGAGAAACCCTAATCTGGGACTAAATCACCTAGTCTAGTATATGAGTCCTAGTCTGCATTAATTTCAATATTTTCAGCATTTCAAGACTTCATTCAAGTTCCTATATATTTCATGGTTCCCCTCTACATTTCTCCAGTTTTATATTCTATTTTGCATTCATTTCTAGTTCATTTAGTGAAGCTATGCATATCATTAGGTTTCATATTTGATCTTGCATGTCATTTGTATTTCCAATCCCTAGCTTGGTGGTGAACCCTCTTTTAGTCTCTAATAATACCCTAGGACACCCTAGTGCAAGGTTTCTTTACCCTACTTTAGGGAAAAAATTATTGGTGAATCTTTTCCAATTGGCGAATAATTGAAATCGAGACCTCCAAAAATGGAAAATAGTACAAGCTAAAAAGGAGGCTAAATTGCTAGGTTTTTACAAAAAAAAATCTTCTCGATTAATTCGCCTATACATTATTTTTTAAAACTAATAAATCGAATTGATTCACCATGTAAATGATACATCATTGGAACTAATTTGCCAGTAGTTTATACTATAATTACAAATATTAATTATATTTTCTAGTAATATTATATTCCTACTATTGGTGTTCCAAATCAATAGATCAAATGAATCCTAAAGACTAGCCAATTTCTTATGTTCATATTCAAAGATGGATTTGGTCAACTGGCAGGAAATGGAATTAACACATATTTCCCCTGCACTTCAGGCTCTGTAGTACCTAGGGGGTGACCCTTTAGCAAAACCTAAAGATTTAGACACACAACTAACAAGATATTTCTCAATAGATAACACTCACAAAATTATGCTAAGAAACATAAAATATCACTCAATATTGGCAAAGACATTGAGTGAATTTCACTAACCAACATGGAGAACATAGAAAACACATAACCCAGAATATAAAATTCAAATGGTTTTTGATCTAATAATATGGGACCAAACTGAAAATAGCAAAAACATAAAGATTGACTAGTACCAAGAAGAGGGCTATGGAGTCATATAACCAACATTTCATCCTACAGTGTTAAACATGTTTTGAAGATCTTTGCAAATGTTGTCACATTATGATAACAAGACCACTGAAGCTTTCTTTGCTAACCATTCTTACAAATCCACCTAAAACACAACACTCTTGTTACATTTGTTGAAGTAATTACACCACCCCTGAACAATAGACAATAAAAAATGCAGCTCACATTTATTAAAACAATTACATTACTCATAGAACAGAAGGAAACAACTATTGCAACTTAAATGCAAAAAATGTGCATGAAAAAACTCAAATAATCTTTGATTATTGAATTCAAAAGAGCTTTACATTTCAGCAATGGAGACAATTATCAAATAAAATATAAACATGAAGCTCAATTTAGAACACAAATACCTCAGATTAAATGACTAATAGTCATAATTCACCCTAGCTTTACAAATTACCCAGAGCTTATGTTTGCTTTGCAGAGCTTTCAGAAAAATGGAACCCCGTACAATGAAAGAAAAAATAGAAGAAGCAAGAAAATCAATCTGATGATGACACTTGTCAGCTTCTTTCTTCACTCTGGAAAAGATTCTCTCATCTCTCTTCCCTTGTAGCAACAAATTTTGCCTCCAATTTGCAACAACAAATCTACTCCTCCGTGAAAATCTTCATACCCAATTTTACCCTGCAATGAGAAAATATCTCTACTTGCCCATGAAAGCGTTATTTTCTCTTTGTTTGATGCAACAACACATTTAAATTTCATCTCCCAACTAATAGAAAACTCTAACTTTAATAAAGAGGCCCTTTAATAACATATTTTGCATCAGGAAAAATATTTTATCCATCCTTCATTAAGGGATATTGGAAAATAAATCATTGGATGCATTGATTTATTTAAAATTACTATGTTGTATAATGTTTTCACCTTCATTTTCTATAGCGGCCCTTGTATTTATTCCCAACACATACGGCACTCAAACATAAAGTGAATATAAATTCACTTTAATCATATCCCTTTTACATTTTAACCTAGCAATGAAAAATGTTTACTTTACCTCATCTCCAAAAGTTCCCCATGCCTTCATTCACCTTTCACACTTTAAAACACTTTATTTTTTATAGTGGGGCTTTTAAAATATCCCTAAATAAAATATTTTGTTCGGCCCTTTCGTTTCACATTTAAATATTTAAGAACACCTATTTCTCAAAATATTTAAACTCCACATTTAAACAGGTAAATCTATTTGTTTTATTTTATTTGCTTTAAAGCCTCTCTTTTTTAAATATTTTCCACCTGCAAAATAAACTACCCATATTCACATTTCACTACATATCAATTTATATTTTCTTCCTTTTAAAAGCGAATGAAGGGTTCTAAGCTTTTAATTTTGATGGGCCCACCATCACATGGCCTCCTTCTCACCCATCACATGGAGTGAATGTGTGAGCAACTAGGAGATGTGAGGCTATGGGGAACACCCAGGATTGGGCTGCTCTTAGCTTCTCATCTTCACCATCGATTTCTTCACTCTCTTTTCTTTTTGCCCTAATTTCTTCATGCATTTTCTTGTACTCTGCAAATTCTCTAGCTATGGCGGAAAGTTTCCTTAAACAATTTGGAGATATTGCTAGTGCAAATTCTAGATATTCCATGCGCGGGTTCTCCTATGCATCTGTAGTGGTACCCCATCCAGAGTAACCCCTTTATTCATTGCATTTGCTTGAAGGCTTATAAAGTATTTTCCATAAATCCATTGTGTGTATGTCGCTCATTCCATATGTTGTTATCATTGTTCGAGCCTTGTTCTATTTCAAATGGTTGTGAATGTAAAGTATGTAATGGACTTCACAAAATAAGCGACATATTTCCACTTGAAGGTTTTGTTTGATCTCCTTTACAATATTAAGAGGACCCCCCTATTTCTTTTGCACACAACAAATTGGCCCCTTTTTGCAAGTGTATGGCTACCTTTAGTGTTTTCAACTTCATGTCACTGAGGAGTGAGTTAACAAAGATGTTTCTTGAAGTGGCTTCCTCTTTCAACTTCACTTGCCATCGCTATGCTTTACAAGGTGTGTTCAAGCCATTTTTTATTCACCTCTATACTTGGTCTTTCAAAAGAACTCGCAAAAAATTCCTTTTGCACATTGTTAAATTTCCTTTGACATGTTGGATCAGCCTTTGACTCAAGCCAGTCATTGGCTTTCAGCCCCATGTTGCCCAACTTACATAGGGCACTTGATGAGTTTTATCCAGTTTTCAAAAGGGAACCTTGAAAGACAATTTGAAACACATTTGTTTCAAGTGCCAGCCATTACCATGGTTTGAGCTCTTTCAAGCCATGTGCTAGCTATCCACCCACATCAACACTTCACTTTCTTGTTGCCAACACTCTAGCCCATTCGTTGCCACTCCATTGCTTGTCTTGATGGTGCCCAAGCTTCACACAAGCCAACTACATTTGCTTAAAGATTTCTAAGGCCTTTTCAACAGATCCGCATTGTGCATGGGCTGCAATAATGGTGTTCCATGGGATCATATCTTTTTAGAACTTCTGTCAAATTTACACACCTTGCCTATGCCACTCCATTTTGTGCATATTCAACAATCATGGTGTCTTTTGACATATTCTCATAGCAAGTGCAAACATTTTTCTATCTTAGCATAGTGGCATGCGCTAGGTCTTTGGCATTACACTGCCAAGTTCTTTTACTTGAACAATTTCTAAGGCCTTTTCAACAATCCACTCTTTTTTCTTTCAAGCAGCACCTATGCAAATGCTATGCTTCACTATTTCCCATTTTCAGTGTGCTCACAATGATCTCTATCTTCTTCTATCACCATCCTAACTCACTACTTCTGATTGATCCCATTTGATAATCTATCATAGCCATTGTCATCATGTGGATTTCTACAAGAGAATCTGAAATAGGATCTAGTGCAGCCCCTTGTCGTTCTTAAAGGTTAGTTGAATTAATGTCTTTAGGGAATTCATTACTTGTACACCATACATCAGAGTTGTTAAGAGGTCATCCACCTATGTCATATTGGGTGCAAAGACCATCACAATGTCCCATGAATTCATTTTGTTGTATTTCCCTTCTCAAACAATATGTGCCATTAGATTGACAACCTAGTTTAATAGACCTCCTTGAGTTAGAGGTAGAAGATTCATAAGTTCAAGGCATTCCTCCTCATTGTTGCATTGCATTGCTTGCTTAGGGTAAGAGAGTCTAACACTCCCCTAGGGAGCTCTCTGAACCATACCTTTATCAAATCTAGCGAACAATGAAGATTAACATCATGTGGCACAATCCCTTTGTTTCATTGGTTCCTCACATGCTCCTCTTGGCTATTCTTTGCATTTACTTTGAAAATACCTCCTACCTTTAGGCCTCCTTGGACATACAACCTATGATATATTAAAAAACAATTATGGGAACATTCTTCCCCTCTGGATCATAGAAAAATTGCATCGACTTTGCAGAAACTCCAAAGATACCAACACGTTCCACACCTATGCAGCATGTCGGGCCCCCATGTGGGCTCGGCTAAAAAAAAAATCATTTTCAAACAATTTTTTTCCTCAATTGAATTGCCATTGTTTTTTTAATGCATCTAGCATGAATATTTAAAATGGCTTTTCATTAGAACATGCTTTCAGACATGTTTGAACAATGAGCAAAACTGGCTAGGTGGGCTCTGGAATTGCCTTGGGAAACTGGTCAAACGACCTCCTACAGCCATAAAAACTTACAAGAATGTAGATATTGGACCCAAGAATGGAGTGCAATAGATGGCTCAAAAAAAGAGATCATGAGGTGAAAGATATTAATCAACAATGTTGCTCAGTTAGACTTTCTGCAACAATAATTGTTCAAAGTCAATTAAAACTCACCAAATCACCATCTTAAAAAAATATCAAATCAACTCCTGGAAAGCTACCACTTGAAACACAAGCTCATTTTGATACACTGAGCATGTGTACAAGAGGAATTTTCTTAAAACATCATTCATAAAAAGATATTGAAGTTCAAAGTTGACCTCCTTGAAAGGTTTCAGAAAATGCAGCTGCAAAACTAAACAAAATTGCATTTGCTTTTGACCTAGTAAAAATAGAAAATCAGCTTGTGAGACTCTGACACCTGACTTGGGAGCACATGAAGGTATGGAGAATGGATAGAAACAATCGTTTTAACTTGACAGTCATCCAATTGAAAAATATTAACTCAAACACAAGGCTACTTTGCAAAACAAAGAGTTTGCAAACAACAGAAAAGTGTCAAAACCCTTCAACTTTGTTTTTCAAAACCCTGTCAAAACTTATTGTGGGAGCCTGAAAATTGACATGCCTACTCACATATGTCACATGAATGGGTTCACAAAGGGGTTTTTCTTGAAAATGAACAGGCACCAAAATATGACCTTCTAAAGTAGGTCACTTGGGAAAAAAATTCAAGTGCACTTTTGAAAGTTCAGAGGCAATTTTTTTTATATGGGCACTTCAAATTTGCAAAATTTGAGAGTTGCATCACCTACCATTAATGTTGGGGCAATATCGCCAATAATAAAAAATTACCATTTAATTTTAAGGATATTTTAGCCTTGAATAGGACTTTTATTTATTGCCATTGAATCATCAATTAGCTTTTTAATCGGATGGTTGTGGTTAATTCCATGACCTATATGCGCATGCCTTTTAAAAGGCTTATTGAGGTCCAGAATTTGTTTTGGGCCACATGATTAGATTTAATCGTGTGGCCCAAAACAAATTTCAGGCCTCAACAAGCCTTTTAAAAGGCACATTCTTATAGGTCCCCGGACCCTGTGAAGGGGCATTGCCCCTCGACCCCCATAAGCGGGCTCTGCCCCCTTGACCCCCACAAGGGGTGCTACCCCTTGATCCCACTGGTCTACTGCCCCTAGGCCCCTACTTCAATATTACAAAAAACAAAAAAAATATGGGGGAATTGCGCTAACAAACTATGAAAATTTTTAAAGGAGAGAGTTGCCATTGTAATTAATCTTTCTAGTGATTATTCGCTAGGATTCACCACTATGATTATTATTTTTACCTATTATTCATTAAGATTCACCAGGATTTTACAATTTTTTAATAATGTGTATAGATTCGCCAGAAAAATTAATACTTTTTTCAAATAAAAGGAAAGATTCGACGAGAAATTATAGCACTTAGCTAAGATTCGCCAAGATTTTACACCTTTTCCGAGGGGGTATTTCTTAAAGTTATCCCTACCCTACTTCATCCTTGAATTGAGATCTCTAGGATTTCATTGAATGAGAATGACAGTTTTACATCTTTCATTTTGGTGAACCTGCATTTACAACACCTTCTTTTTTGATTTGGATAGCATTATAATCCTATATCTAGATTGCATTGACTTTGCATTAGGTTTTTCATTAGTTAATTCAAATCTAGGGTTTCTAAATCTTGCATTAGTGAAAGTGCATATAGGTTGCATTTTTCCTTCTTGCATCACTTTATTTAATCATAAAACTATAATTGCACTTAGCATAAACATCATACAAACTAGAAAACATAGCATTCACACAAAATTTGTTGGAAATGGTGCAAAAACTCTAATCTGGGACTCATACACCCCTCTGGGTGATTTGTCCAAATATAAGTTGTTTTCCTACTTTTTGGGAATTTTGTTGTGCATTTTCTAGCATTTGACCCCTCCAAAAACCTTGACTAGGACTCATACGCCCCTCTGGCCGAATTAGTCCCAGATCAGCCCTAAAAAAACCTTTTACAACATTGAAAACCTTGTTTTTGCACTTATGTTTGCTATCATTAGTTATCTATTTCAGTTCACTGAGTTTTTGTTACATGCATTTCACTAGATCTAGCTTAAATAGGTTCCTTTCATGCATTTCTTAATTCCAAATTTTTATTTACAATATTTCATTTTCAGATTATTGCATAGTGTAATCAATAAATTACCTTGTTTGAAATTTTAAAATTGCATTGACATATTTCATTCTAGGTCTCTTTCCATTTTAAGTTTGCATATATTACTTTTCACAAATGTTGGTATCTATATTTCTCATGTTTGAAAAGAAAAAGTTAGTCAATAAGCATGTTAGTCATTCATTCAATACATTCCCTAGTTATGAAAGTCTCCTAGTGCAAGATAATGAAGATGTTGACACTTTCCTTAAACCTATACCCTTTCCTATCTCTCTTATTTGTAGGAATGATGTAATAGAATAGGATACAAGAATAGATAACCATGATGATCATGAATTTTCTTCTCCCGACACCCCTCCTATTAATGACAAAGGTATCTTAGTGAAAGAATATACAATAATTAAGAATCATGAAATTCTTTATTTTCCTTCTCTTCCTCCCCCTTGGGAAGATATTGTAGCACAAGAGAACAAGAACACAGAAACATTTCTAAACATCACCTTACCTAGTCTCCATTCATCCCTTGCTTGTGAGAATATTTTAGTGACAAAGGATGAAGTCATATATAAACATGACAATCACATTTGTTCTTTTCCTAGTATCTCTCCTAGTTGTAAAGAATATATTTTTGTGTTAAAAGATAAAACCAATGAGATTCATGAGAATCTTATGTGTCTATCTTCTCCTAGGAAAAACATTATTAAACAATACAATGAGATCGTTGATGAACAAGAAAATCCAACCATTGATAACTCCCTTACTTGCAATGAAGTCATTTTAGAAGAACCACCCTTTGAATGTCATGAACATCTAGCTTTTAGTTCTCCTAAAAATTCTCCTCCTAAGGAGGATATCATGGTGCAAGAAAATGATAACATTGACAATAGTGATATAGTTTCCTTAGATGAGGATGATGAAGTAACATTAGACTCTCCTTCATTAAGGGATGTTAATATTATTCAACCTCAACTCATCCTTTACCCACCTTCACACAAACCTCCAACTCAAAACAAACTTGAACTTATCCTTTACCCACCTAAGATAATGTTTCATAGCAATCGAATTACAACACCATTTCTCATCAATATAACACTAGAAATAATCCACAACCAAGAAAAATACCTTCAACATCCCTCCCACTTCCTAACCCTATCTTACTGGGTCCTCCTTGTTTTCCTTCACAAACTGGAAAGGAGTATGATCTTGTTGAACAACTAAAGAATACTCATAGTAAAATATCATTATGGGACCTTATTCAAGCATCCCCTCATTAGCATAACATGAGTCAAGGTGCCTTGCAATAGTTTTGGTCCCCTCTAGTGCAAACCCGAATGACATAGAAGCTAGATTCAACGAATAAACACTGACATTGTTTTCCAACAAAGTGAGCTCCCTCCTTTCGAAGTGAGAAAACAAAATGATGCTTTCATGGAAATAGTTCACTACAAGGGAAAAGGCATAAAGTGAACCCTTGTTGACAATGGCTCTACCCTTAATGTGTGTAGTGTGACCCTTTTGGATAGACTTGGTGTGGATAAAACAAAAATTCAACCTGATTCCTTATCGATTCAAGGATTTGACAATGTAGGAAAGCATCTGCATGGTGTGATTACTTTACCTATTACAACTGGAAAGGCCACATTAGAAACAATGATCAATGTTATGCCTCATGATCTTTCATATAACCTTCTTTTAGGAATGTCGTGGATTCATGCAATGAATGGGGTGCCTTCTACTCTTCATCGTGTAATGAAGTGCGTCTACAAAAAAAAAGTGTACACACTCAAAGTTGACCCTAAACCAAATAATTGTTTAAACATTGAGAAAAATAAGGAAAATTCTTTGAAAACATTGACACTGACTACACAAGTAGAACTCAGTCAATAGAAAGAAAAAAATATTGAAGAAGTCACAAAGCTATTAGAAGATGATTGGGGTTCCTTGGAATTCACATCATTCATGGGAAAATACACAATCATAAACAAGGACTCTAAAAGGGGAAAAGAAAAAGTAGTAATTTCAACACAGAATTCAAATGAACCTTCAAAAGATTCTACCTCAAACACTTTAGAAGAAGCAAATTACACAACAAATTTTATTGAAGTTGATTATGACCAACCACTAAATCCAAAAGAAATGAAATTAATCTTTATGGAAAAGGAACTATGAATTGATGAAACAACTTGGATATAGTGGAAAGGGATGTGGTGCTAGAGAACAAGGTATTTGTGTCCTTATAGAGCCTCACATGCAATAAAAGACTAGTGGTAGTTGGTTATTGTACCCTAAAAGAAAAAAACAAGTGTTCACTGAATATCAATACTCTTACAAAAGATTCATCTAATCCAAATTTAACATTAGTGCATCTTGAATTGATAGACAATAGTGGTCTTGGTTTTTTTCCTTTGAAAGAAGTGAAAGAAATAGAGAAATCCTACCTTAACATTAGTGTCATCACACAAAACACTATCGATTCAAATTTGATAGATTTTACACTTTCTCATAAAGGAGAGTACAAAATCCCGCAATCTATAGAGACTTGTGTAAGTATGCCATCTTGTACTAAGCGAGAGATATATTTGTTACAAAATAAAGGAACATCTTCTATTGATCAAGAGGGTATCTTATTGAGACTCCTCCAAGAAGATGAAAGAATTTTTACGACAAGAATTCATTTTGTGCATATCATAGAGTTCATGGTCATTCTACTAGAATGGATGTAAGGCTTTGAGTAAGAAAATTCAACATCTTAAGGAGTGTGGTGATCTTCCTTGTGTTGAAGTACCTAGTTCCTCTTATTGGTACTGATTTTCCTATTTCTCATCAATCATCTAGGCTCATCCTTATCATGCACTAAGTGGGGGCAATGGGGTTAAGTATCCTTGTCCTTGTATATGTCACTTGTAATTTTCTCTTTTGGCTTGTTGACTACCTTTCATGTACATATAAAAGCAAGCTTGGGATGTGGATGGCATGCCTTAAGTTCGATCACATGTGATGTACTGAGTTTTGGGGGAAACCTCCTTTTCATGATGTAGTTTCATTCTAGAACATATGACTTGGCATAGTGCTTTTTGAATAACCTCCCATGTCTTCTTCTAATTTAAAGAAATTTCTCACAACAATGGTTTTAACAACCACTTTAAAGTGGGGGAACATATCAACACTCATGTTTCACTGTGTGATTTTCTTTCCTCTTATGATGTGTCCCTTTCTTGGTGGTGTCATTGGGTTTGATTCCCTTCGAGAGCATGATATTTCTTTGACTTTTCCTCTCTAGGATACATTAGGCACGATTTTCCCTAAGTTAAAGACCTCACATTAACTAAGAAAAAACTACTTTAAACATTCTTTACACTATGTTACAAATTTTTGTGATGGCCACCTTGTATAACACAATGTGCTTGCCTATGGAGCCATCTTGTCTGCTCATGAGTATCAAGCATACGACTTTTTTCTTTCCTCATGAAGCTCAAATTTAATTTTTTTGTGGTGTATTATCAAAGTTATCAAGAGATATAGCTTTGGTCTGGTTGTATGTGAAGATGAACTTAGGTGTGGCTTTTGCATAGCCACTTTCTTGTGTGTGTGTGAGTGCATACCGACCACAAGCATATGTGTCTCACCTGTTTGGATACTCACCCAGTGGAAAGTCTAAAGTTTTGTTGCCTCAGAGTGAGCATGCATTTTTGACAAATAGCCCAGATCTGATCCACAATGTGTGGGACAAACGGTCGAAGCTTGGTCCACCCCTTTTATTTTTATTTTTTGTTTTTTGTCTCTTTTTGACATTGAATATTTTGGTACCTTATTTTTCTTCATATCATACACCTTGTGCATGTCCTTTCATGATTATGTTGGTTTGACATAGGATCTTGGAACGTAGGGGCTTGGCCACCTCCTTTGATCTTTGTTGTCCTTTTTTGTTCTAATTGGTACACTTGGACCCCTCTTGAATTTCTACTTTAGTTTGACTTTGAAGCAAGTTCCACCTCTCACTAAAGTGGGGGCTAAATTTATTGTAGAAAAAATTATTCCATGACATTTTCACACTTGCTTGGGTCCTCCTTGTTAAATTGAGCTTAATGTTGCCCTGATTTAGTGTTATAATTTGTTTAACATATTGACATTAGGTCTTGGGCCCTTGTGAACTAAATAAATTTAATTGTACCTTATTTAAGGTGTTGTAAAGTGTTGTACCACACTTTCAAACTAATCTATGGTTTTCCTTATTAATTGGGCTTCTCTAAGCCTTATTTGGCCTTATTTTGCATCCACAAGCCTTAATTAATGCATCTTTCCAAGGATAATTTAGACATAAACCAACATCCAATCATAATTTAGATTTTTTTGGATTGTATGGCCCATATTTAGTGATCTGGGAATCATATGCCACCTTGAGTGTATGGGTCATGCCTAATTTTTGGGGCCCTGATCTTGATTTCACATGAATTTATGCATAATTTATTGAAAAATGTGTCCAATAGCCTAGCCTAATGGGACTCATATGCCACTTATGGTGTATGAGTCTTGTGTGGCTTCAAATTAAATTTAATTCAAATTCTTCGTGGGTTTTTATCCTCCTAGATCTGATGTCGGCTTGTAGTGTTGTAATTTTGAGAAATTTGGGATAAACAAGTATAAGTATAAGGTTATTTCACTCATTTTACACCTAGCAAGTTGAATGAGCATCCTCATAGAAATTTTGAGTTCACAAGAGCATCCAAGTGTTTACAAAAGCATTCAAGAGCCTTCAAGAGTTGATTATCAAGTGTTTTGGAGGATTATTCAAGTATCAAGTATCATGTCAAAGTCATCATGCATCATGTTTGTTTTTGTGCTAGCAATTGTGATGTAGGGTTTCATGACTCAAGATAGCATTCAATTCAAGATCTATCAAATTCAAGCAAGATTTAAGATCTACATCCATTGGAGCCATTTCATACATGTTTGCAACCTTTTATTGCTATGGTTTGTGTTGACAACAATTTTACTCGCAGCAAACAGGGTGAATAAATTCTTCATAGACAAGACCACAAAGAGCCTACCCTTCTTGAAAATATGGAACAAAGACAACCTAAAAGGGGATTATGCATTAAGAGGGAAAAAATTGGCTTTCGTTCAATCCCAAGTCTCTGATAACCAAGTCATGGTTGCACTAGGGTTGCTCTTTGGTACTGATGTGATATTGTTGTTAATCTCAAAGGGACTACGGTTATTTCTAGATTTTCTAGGAATTATAAGCATTACACACAAAATTTCCACTTTATTCATAGAATAACATCATCAAATCAAAATATTTACAATAATATTTCATGAACATCACAAATTCTTTGCTATCACTTAAGTAGATTTAGCATTAAGCATTCAACAATTTTATGGAAAACAAAATATTTTTATCAAAATTTCATCCATTCATTCAAATTTTGGAACATTTTCAATAATTTAAACATCTTTTCTAAAATAAAGCATGAAAAATACTGAAAAATTAAAATTTTCTTCTGGTTATTCTCCATGGATGCCCCAAAGAATCAATTAAAATAGAGAAAACCACTTTATACTTCACTAGATTGCTTCACAGCTACATATAAAATGGTTCAAGCTTTTAAAGAGAGGGGTTTCATTTTTGGACACCAAGTAGGTTTTGTATGCACCCTTAAATGGCGCAACATTCAGTCTTGTTCCTAGCTGAACTAACAAAACCAGCTACAAAAGATACTAAGATAGGTAGCTATCTAATAAGCTCTGATATTAATCAATGTCTACATGCATACAAAGTTCTACTCTAGAATGGTTCAGAAAATAGGTAAAAAGAACAAAACTTAAAATTTTATGCTCCTCTAACATCCACAAATTCTAAACATAAAATAAAATAAGGGAGTAAATAGCCTTTTATAGGAATAAGACCCCAGAAGTTCAACTTAAAAGTCTATTCAAAGAATCATAAATAACAAATTAAAAAGTTGAACGTGGTATCTTCCAAATTTCATCAAGAATATTCTAGACTAAGTCAAGGTTTTGACTTCATCAATAGTGACACTTTACTTCATACTCTAGCATGAACACTTTGCATATGTCGAAGCTATCAGCTTCCTTCCAAAATACCGAAATAAGGAACATCTACCGAGACTGGGATCAACCTGCAAACTCAAAATTACAAATAAAAAAAAAACTTCATCACACTTCTAGTGTTCGGTATCTAGTTCTTCATCTTCTCATTCATGACTCAGGCTCCAAGATTCTTTCTTCACCTTTCTTCAACTCATACTTTTCGAAATCATTTAATACTTGATGCATACGTTCTTTTGAAATCCCTTGTTTTTCCTTCCAAGTGAGCTTGAGGCTAATATATTCTTCAAATACCTAGAGTATGATATCATTCTTCTGCATTTTGTCTGCTTCATATTTGGATATAGTGTTCCTGCACTATATAATTTCATTAATGACCTCCCACATTAGCAACTAAACAAGATCTCTATTTATTCGCTCTATCCATTCCTTGAAGGATTTAGCTTATTTTTCTTCTTGTCCTAATGTTTGGGGATCACAACATTGACGAGCTAGTATTTCAATAAATTCTTGATTTTCACAAATCAATTTTCTGCATTTGACGGTGACCTTTTCAAATGCTTCAATACATTGTATTTGTTGGAAAATGTGCCTCAATCTCACATGTTGAATCATCTGAGAAAGCATGGTCACTGTGACATTTATGTTGTCTGGTCGACTAACAGTTTAGTAATCTTGTGGTTTGCTTATGTCATTGTGACCTTGTTTAAGTCTTTCCAAATAGACCTATCGTTGTGACTTGGTGCATTCATTGTAACTCTTTTCTGAGTGGGAATGTCTCGGTGACAGAAGGGTTTGTTATTGGGTGCTTAGCAGATGTTGGTGTGACCTATGGTGACTGGAGTCATCGGTGTAACCTGTTTGCTTCGATATGAAGTCTTAGCAATGGAGGGTTGTCTCACCAATATGTTTTCTCCTGGAGCCGTCGGGGTAACTCATGTGTGTCGGTATGTGGTCCTAGCAACAGGGAGATGTCTCACCGATTGTAGTCATCAGGGTGACTTGAACATTCAAGAAGATCTCTTGGCGACTTGGAGATGTCTGGCCGACTAAATACACTCGGAGTAACTCAAAGGGTATCAGCATGAAGTCTTGGCGATATGTGAAGTCTTGCTGATATTGCTTGTGGTCATCGGGGAAACTCATATGTATTGAAATTATGTCTCAGCGACGATAGGAAGTCTTGTCGATATTAGTATGACCTTTTGGTCTATCTGGCCAATGTGGAAATTGGCATGACTTGTTCCAATCGACATGTATTCTTGGTGACCAGGAGATGTCTTGCCAATTGGAGTCATTAGTATGACTTGAAGGCTTCACTATGAAGTCTTGGCGATGGGCATTTGTCTCACCAATGATGTGGGATGCATTCGGCATAACTCCTAGTGAAAGGTGAGCTCGGGGTAACCTAGAGACTTTGGTGTGAAGTCTTGGTGACAGGTGTTGGTCTCACTGACAGGGATGCAACTGAAGTCATCGGTGTAGTTCTCGATGCTCGGTGAGAGGTCTTGGTGAAGTCAGATGTCTTGTCGACTCAGCAAGACATGGGTGCTCAGTATGTGGTCTCAGCGAAAGACAAGTCTTTCTGACTGGTGAATGTAGTGCTCGAGGAGACTTAAGACCTCGGTATAAGGTCTTGGCGAAGACGATAAATCTTGCCGACCCTTGAATGTGTTTGGTATGACTCCTGAGCTCAATATGAAGTCTTAGTGAAGATGGAATGTCTAGCTGATGGGAGACTTCGAAGTAACATGGAGGCATTGGTATTATCTCTTGGAAAAGAGCGAATGTCTTGCTGATGGGAAACCTAATATCGGTATGACTATTGGCGACTATTTGGGTTTCGGTATAACTTAAAGACTCGATGTGAACTCCTGGCGATAGCGATAGTCTTACTGATGTGCTTGCTGAGGTCAATGTAACTTGTAAGCTCAGTGGAACCTCTTGTCGATGGAGAGGACTCTTGGGGACAATGTGTAATTAGGTCTTGTGGCATCGGGGAGACACTTCTAGTGTCTCACTGACATGCGACACAAGTTGATCGTTGTTGACCGAGTGAAGACTATCTGACGTGGTGCACATGGACCAATCAAAGGAAGCAAAATTCAAACGGTTGGGGTTGAATTTTCTGAACGGTCTGAAAGGAAAGATCTACACAAGAGTGGAAACATCCACGATGATAGGGATGCCAGGTTGGTACATTGTTGAAGTGTGATCTTGAATCGATTCATAGAGATCCTATTGAGAACGAATGCATATATGTATGCATTGGATGTTTTGTAGAGGGAGTTGATCAGGTTAACAAGTCGAGAAGTTGAAGAGCTGAGAGCCAGAGAGAGATTGATAGAGAAAGGCTGGGTGGCTAGCTGAAAGGCCAGAGCCATGAGGTTGAGGCAGATAGTGAGAGAGGCAAGGTTATGCTGGAATCTCTCCTAAACATGAATGTCATGGTTGATCTCTCTAGGGGTGTTTGCTACCAGTTGTATCTAGATGAACAAGATGTAATCTCTGAAAAGGCTAAGAGCATGCAATTGTATTGTAACCATTGTTGTTGAATAATACAATGGCTCAAGCTTTGGAAAGTGGGGTTTTTTTACCCGAAAGGGTTTTCCCCATGTAAAATTTGTGTTCTATTTTTTGTAGTGTCTTTCATCTATGTTGTTGATTGTTGTTGAATCTACATTTGTTTCTCTCAGATGGATCAATGTAGGAAATAAACTATGTCTGTTCCACATTTGGACATAGTTGTCCGTGTCTTTTGGGTAACCTAATCGAAATGAAAGTTACCGAAGGCACTACTATGTTGGAAGGCACTATTTCCTGTTAACCTCGAATGCTTGAAGGCTATGAAGTTAATCATTAGATGACTTGCAAGCTTCTGAAATATCCTTTCTCTCTTTCTAGGATGCATGTACATGTTGGTGGTTTAGAGTTGGCCTAAAAGGGGTCTAGATTCTCTTGAACTGTTGTTTCCTTTCTAAGGATGTTTTGTATTTGCATGGCTCAGTGGTTTTGCAAGTTTTACATGGTTAAGCAAAAACTTGTGATCATGTGGAGTTGTTGTTAAGCTATTGTCTAGGCATTGGCCTTTTGGGGTGTTCTTGGATGAGATAGTTGCAGGTCTGCATGCATGCTTGGTGCATGGTTTGAGGAGGTATGTTTTCTTCTCTGCATGGGAGTGTTGGTAAGTGATTTGTCACTCAACATTCTTGTGGTGGTGTTCCTTGATTATGGTGCTCATTGTGGACATGTTTGGCAAGTTAGATCTGGTGTGATCTGGTGTTTGAGTCATATTGTCTACATGGTTATTCTCTTTGATAACTCAGTGATGCAGTTTCCAATGCAATGATGGGTTTGCATGTTTCTGTTGAATGTATCTATGGGTTGTGCAATGTTGTGGGCTGTCTTTACCTACATGTTTGCTATGAGACAACTCAGATGTGGAATTTCTATATCCATGAGGTTGATTCATTATTGGTACAAACTTGTTAGCTAGCCTTGTCTATGGTCACTTGTGCATTGATGTGATTGCTTTTAGATGAGAGGATGGATACTATTGAGTGCCTGAATAGTTGGTTATGGGAACCTGTAGTAGGTGGTCATGATGCTTGGAGAGCTCGGATGTCATGTTTCAGTGGGAGCTCTAGCAGTGACTATGGGTTCATCACATGGTGGTGAACGGTCTTCTTTAGTGTTGTAGAAGGGTTCTTGCGCTTTTGCATGGACATTATTTGAATATGTACAACATCTTGGAACCATGGAGGATGCTTGGAGTCTTTGGCTAAGGTCTTGGTGGTGCTTGACAGGTGATGTTTTTTTTTGAGTCTATTTTCTTTATGTCATGGTATACTCTTGCTTGTACACTAGAGTTTTGGCATTGTGCATTGTACTTGAGACAATGGAAAAGTCACCTGAAGCATGGGATCTCCTATGGGGATGTGTAGATCATGATGTGATGATAAGTTCCTGATTCAGCTAATTGGAACTTTGACAGTGGTCTGGTAATTCTTTGTGTATTGAGTACTTTGATTACTTGCTTGATACTTCATGTTAGTGTAATAATGTAGTTGAAGTTTAGCATGAGATGATCAGTTGTGAGTACTCATGGATACATGAAGAATAAGGTGAGGCTATTTTTTCTCTTATGACAGATGTGTTGCTACTTGTTACTTTTGTTAAAGGTGTTTAGCAGAAAGTCCGAGAAGCCTTCACCTTGGTTGAACATGAGTTCAATGAGAGACCTATGAGGAGATTGCTCTTGGATTAGTCATGATGACTTGCATATCTTGAAAGAAGTATTCTTGTTCCCACTCTTGGTCCACTCGGTAGTTTATCTAAAAGGTATTTGGCCCATTATACTTTTCAGATGTGTTTTATTAAGTTTACTTTTATGATATGGATCTTGAATTACTGTTTAATGATTCTGGAAGATTCATAGTGGAAGTTGTATAGTTTCTCCTTGTTACTAATGAGAATTGGTAGGAGATGATGTATGGGCTAATTTCCTGAAATGGGAAATGAACAAGCTTGATCTTCTTTGAGATGCTTACATCCATGTTGGTTTTAAAGATAGTTTGATCTTGGTAAAAAAAATGGATGGATGTTGTTAAGGCTTTCTTTTGGGATATGAAGAAGATCATTTTTGACACAGCTGGCTGTTAGAAGTGTACGTAGAAGGATGTTCTACAGGAAGATGATGTGCAGAGTTTCTCTCTGTGGCCGTGAAGGTTTGTGGTGAGAGTTCTTGTGGTAGTTTGTTGCAGGATGTGCATATCATTGTGGAGATTTCCTTGGCACTACATGGTTACATTTTCTATGTGCTGGTATTGGTAGACTTGTTGATGCTTTTGATCTTTCAGATTTGGATTACTCAGGCAGTGGGAGTTCATGTATGTGTCTTGTCTTCTTTGATTGGTTGACACTGGAACTTGTATTTGTTGTTAATGGATTGGTGGAAGTTTACTAATGTTGATACCTATGAGGTATGTGAGATTGGATGGTATAGCACAAGCTGTGGGTGCTATTTTCAGTCACGTGGGTTTATCAGTTAGATGGAAGCAGTCAATCTAATTGTTGTTCTAATTGATGTTTAGTTTCTTGTTTTTGGATAATGACTTCACTGTTGTGTTTTGTTTGAAGCTTTGAAGTTGATATTGCTTCTGTATAGCATTTTGAACACAGTGAGGTGGTAGCAGTATCTTGTTGGTGAGATCGTTGGGATCTTTTGCTTGTGTTTGTTGGAATGGTGCTTATTCACCTTGGCTTGTATCTTTCTTCCACATGTGCCATGTTGGAAGATGACAGGACTGGATGGTGGACATCTTGGATGTTGGAGCTGATTTCTTGATGGAGCATGAGAGCATGTTTGAGGTCTATGTGGTTGCCTAGATGGCTATGATCAGTTTTTTTATTGGTCAGTGAGTTGCAGTTGGATGCCTGGTCTTTGTTGCAGATTGTCTTGTGGATTGTTCTATTATCTGTTGAATCATGTTGATTGGGTGTCTTGAGTATTGCGGGGTTTGAACTAGTGGAGCTAGTGTGATCTTAGTTCTTGGTTGCTTTGGAGGTTCCTGTGTGTCTTTGTCAAGTGGGAGATTGTTAGAAAATGTGCCTCAATCTCACGGGCTAAATCCTCTGAGAAATCATGGTTGCTGTGACATTTATGTTGTCTAGTCGACTGACAGTTCAATAGTCTTATGGTTTTCTCATGTCGTTGTGACCTTGTTTAAGTCTTACCGAATAGACCTATCACTGTGACTTGGTACATTCGTTGTAACTCTTTACTAAGTGGGAATGTCTCAGCGACATAAGGGTTTGTTATTGGGTGCTTAGCAAATGTCAGTGTGAACTATGGCGACTGGAGTCATCTATGTAACCTATTTGATTCGATATGAAGTCTTAGCAATGGAGGGTTGTCTCACCAATATGTTTTCTCTTGGAGCCATTGGGTAACTCAAGTGTGTCGGTATGTGGTCCTAGCGACAGGGAGATGTCTCACCGATTGTAATCATCAGGGTGACTTGAACATTCAGGAAGATCTCTTGGTGACTGGGAGATGTCTGGCTGACTGAATACACTCAGAGTAACTCAAATGGTATCAGCATGAAGTCTTGGCGATATGTGAAGTCTTTCCGACATTGCTTGTGGTCATCAGGGAAACTCATATGTATCAGAATGATGTCTCAGCAACAATAGGAAGTCTTGCCAATATCAGCATGACCTTTGGTCTATTTGGCCAATGTGGAAATCTGCATGACTTGCTCCTATTGGCATGTAGTCTTGGCAACCAGGAGATGCCTTGCGGATTGGAGTCATCGGTATCACTTGAAGACTTCGCTATGAAGTCTTGGCAATGCTCATTTGTCTCATCGGCGGTGTGGGATGCGTTTGGCATAACTCCTAGCGAAAGGTGAGCTCGAGGTAACCTGGAGACTTCGGCATGAAGTCTTGGCGACAAGTGTTGGTCTCATCGATGGGGATGCAACTGAAGTCATCGATGTAGCTCTCAACACCCAGTGAGAGGTCTTGGTGAAGTCAAATGTCTTGCCAACTCGGCAAGACATGGGCGCTCAGTATGTGGTCTTAGCGAAAGACATAAGTCTTGCCGACTGGTGAATGTAGCGCTCAGGGTGACTTAAGACATCGGTATAAGGTCTTGGTGAAGACGATAAGTCTCACCGACCCTTGAATGTGTTCGGTATGACTCCTGAGCTTGGTATGAAGTCTTAGCGAAGATGGAATGTCTGGCTGATGGGAGACTTCGGAGTAACATGGAGGCATTGGTATTATCTCTTGGCAAAGAGCGATTGTCTTGCCAATGGGAAACCTAATATTAGTATGACTCTTGAAGACTATTTGGGTTTCGGTATAACTTGAAGACTCGATGTGAACTCCTAGCAATAGCGATAGTCTCACTAATGTGCTTGCTAAGGTCGATGTAACTTGTAAGCTCAGTGGAACCTCTTGTCGATGGAGAGGACTCTTGGCAACAATGTGTAATCAGGTCTTGTGGCATCGGGGAGATACTTCTAGTGTCTCACCAACATGAGGCACAAGTTGATCACTGTTGATCGAGTGAAGACTGTCTAACGTGGTGCACGTGGACCAATCAGAGGAAGCAAAATTCAAACAGTTGGCGGTTGGATTTTCTAAATGGTCTAAAAGGAAAAATCTACACAAGAGTGGAAACATCCACGACGATATAGATGCTGGGTTGGTAGATTGCTGAAGTGTGATCCTTAACCGATTCATAGAGATTCTATTGAGAACAAATGCATATATGTATGGATTGGATGTTCTGTAGAGGGAGTTGATCAGGTTGACAAGCTGAGAAGCTGAAGAGCTGAGAGCCAGAGAGAGATCGATAGAGAAAGGCTGAGTGGCTGGCTAAAAGGCTAGAGCCATGAGGTTGAGGCAGATAGTGAGAGAGGTAGGGTTATGCTGGAATCTCTCCTGAACATGAATGTCATGGTTGATCTCTCTGGGGGTGTTTGCTACCAGTTGTATCCAGATGAACAAGATGTAATCTCTAAAAAGGCTAAGAGCCTACAATTGTATTGTAACCATTGTTGCTGAATAATACAATGGCTCAAACTTTGGAAAGTGGGGTTTTTTTACTCGAAAGGGTTTTCCCCACGTAAAATCTTTGTGTTCTATTTTCTATAGTGTTTTTCATCTATGTTGTTGATTGTTGTTGAATCTACATATGTTTCTCTCAGATGGATCAATGTAGGAAATAAATTGTGTTTGTTCCGCATTTGGACATAGTTGTCTGTGTCTTTGAGGTAACCTAATCGAAATGAAAGTTATCGAAGGCACTACTATCTGGAGTTTTCACTAGAGACGCTCCCAAATTTACTTATAGTATTAAAATTTCCCCTTCCCATTTCAATTGTTTCTTCCTTTTTTCTGGCAATGGAAGTTCTTGTTCTGATATTACATTACTCTGTATTAACTCTTGGATATTGAATTGCATGAGAATTTCAATGCTTCGCCTTTCTTCAATGACCTACTGCTTGCGAAATTGATATTCATATTAAAATCCTTTTGATTTATTTGAATGGAGGTATGCTTCCTTGCACTTCCTTATTGCATCTGTAATGAATTTTTCTCCTTTCTTTACCCAGTACTCAATCCATTCTTGAAACATATTCATTTTATAGCAAACTATTGCAATTGTATCTACTTGTTCTTGTGACATCACCACTAGATTTTTAGGCAGCTCAACTTGCTCTTGACTAGATAAAGTTAATGAATTTATAAAATTTTCTAAGGTAGCAACCCATTCTTTCAATCCTCTTTTCTTTATGTTTCTTATTTCTACACTCTAGCAATAGTAGCATTCAAATTCACTTTTATTTCCTCTAACTCTTGCTTCCAAGATGAGTGTCCAAGGTTAATACTTGTTATCTTAGACTCCTTAGGCATTATTTCATGTCTATCCTTGTTAGCTATTGGAGTAGCTATTTGAGTGGTTCTATTATCATCTGCATTTCTTTGTATGACATGCTTTATTTTTTCTTTGCACCTAGGTTTAGGAGTGTCTACTTCTTGTATAAAATTATTAAGATTCAAAGGAAATATTTGCACTTCCATTGGAGAAGTCAATTCCCTGATCAACCAATTAGGTGTATCATCATCTCCTTGTACCTCTGTAACATTTCTTTGTTCCAATTTTCCACTTGTTTTGGGAACTTCTTCTCTTTGACCTGTCACATTTTCTGAAATGGGAATTTCTTCAATGATTTCTAGCATAGATTATGGATTAGCAGGGTTTGACATTGTCTCCTTTGTTTAAAGCCGTATATTTTCCTATCTATATATATTTTCAACTTCATCTCTCTAAACATTACCTTATTTATTCACTGCTACATAAAGGTTTTCTTCATTTTCAATTCCATCACTTGAAAATTGTGTAGCTTCCTCTTCTTCAATTTCAATTTCAATTTCAACATGGGCTTTCTCCAATTCTTCAAAGACCTATGACTATTCATTAACACTTGGAACATTCCCAAGAGAAGGATGGGAATCAATATTATCTTCAACAATTCTTTCATCAATAGGATCCTGCTCTACAGTTTCCCCTATTTCCATCTCAAGTACATTAGGGTTTCCCATCTCTAAGGTGAGTGTTCCTTGTATAAACTCTTCTTCTTCAACATTTATGGGATTAGAACCTATATCCGAAATTTCTTTTGTCACTGGATATGCCATGGGTTTGTCTTTAGACTTCGTTTATTTCACTTTCTCTCACATAGCACCCCATTTGTCCACCTATTCTTTAATTTTGGCTTCACCTTCTTCAGAAATTTCCTCTAAAACTAGAGGAGTCCCTCCAAGTGCTTGTTTCATACTAGCAATGTTAACAGAAGGGTATGTGCAGGATAATCATGGAAAAAATAGGCCCTTAAGTGGCAAAAAATTCAAAAAAATTAGAGTTAGGAAACTTGACATAAAAATTTGAATAAGTTATCTATATTATTTCAAAAATATGTAAGAATAGAATTTGTAGAAAATTGAATGTAGTTTCTAAACTAATAGGTTTTAAAAACAAAAAAATCTATTTGGTGAAAATTTGAAATTTCAATGCAGAGTACTTAAATTTCAGGGAAAAAATAAGTAGGTGTCTATCGACCACCTTAACCATAATAAAATGATAATATTTTTTTATAATATTTTAAATATATAAGTAGAGGACTCATGTCACGATGTGATGTATATTTTTTGTAAGTTTTTTCAAAGAAATAATTAATTATGAATTTTTATTACAACTTTTAAAAAATATAAAAACTCATATGTCGACCACCTTAACTTGGTAAAACTTCATGAAATTCAATTTTTCTTTTTTAATCCTATAGTATGTGAAGCATAGAATGTGACACATGTTTTAGATTCAAAAAATGTAATACCGTTTGAAAGCTATAGATGTTTTTCAATCATCCTATCAATTAGGACTTTATTCATAATTCAAATAGAAAATGAAAAATAATTACTTATTAAATTAAAAGTAAAGCATAATTTATATTGGTGGAAAGCTGAGAATCTCCTTTAAAAACCCTTTTCATTTCATCAATTTTGGGTAAAAAGAAAATTTTCAGCCACATATCCATCATATTGAAACTTTTTGGCCCAACATAATCCTGCACATACCCAAAAGGAGGAGAGTTAAACAATGTTGCACCTCTTTGAGATGTAGACTTGGTTTGTGCACCAACATTTTTTGTTGCTCCTCTTTTTTCATCAATAATCACTCTAGTTCTTGGTTTTGTTGTAGAGGAAGATGCACCTTTAGGTCTCTATTTTTATTTATCTTTACATGTCTCTACATGTTTTTTTTTATCAGATGGTTTCATGGGAACTTCTTGTTTTGTAATTTCACCGGTTCTTTCTTGAATTCTTATTCCTGGAGCCATCTTAATAGTTTTCCTTCTCTTCTTAGTAGGATCTCCATTCTCGAATGTTGTCTCATCTCTTTTCTTTCTCCTTTTATCTTCTGAGAATGTAGGCTCAATTCCTATTTCTCTCAAAAATTTACAAAAATCATCAATCCAGTGTTTATTATATACCAAGACTATTCTGGCGAACTCATCAATTAATGTTATTTCTTCATCATCAAAGTCTGGGTCTAGAATGGGTTCATCATATACCCTATCTTCATTATAGAACTTTCTCAGCACTTGGCCATCATCCTCTTCCAACTGATCTAGAATATCATGAAGCTTGAGAGTCCGGGAAAATTTTAGAGATATTCTTTCATATTTTCTTCTTCTTACCACGTGCTTGTCTTCATAATTAAGCCAATAATCTTCTAAGTGTGGCACATGAGCATAAAAACTAGCTATATTATTAGCATTATTTCCTTCAATATCATAATATATTCTTTGGAGTGGGAACTCTTCAAAATGGTATGTCCTCAATTCTTCTTCACACAAGTCAGTTAGTTTAATTGCACTACACTTGTAATTTCCTATTGCAATGGGAAATTTAAAAGAGGCCTTCTTGTGAGCATGGCTATAAAGAGCCTGAGATGGTTTGAACTGTCTCACCAATTCTAGTAAAATAATTTTATTTGTAGGGTACTTGGGTAGCATTAATGGATGTCCATCAAATCCCTCCACTCTGATGTAGGAGTAAGTAGGGAAATGTATGTACTAGCCTCCCATTGGTCGAATGGCACTTTGTGCTTCCAAGGATAATATTTTTGTTTTATCACCTTCCATTGTTCTAAACAACTTCATGGAGAACAAAGCATTGACTTCGTATAATCATCTTTATATCCATGGATGGTGACCTGGGGTAGATGTGCATATATCAAACTATTTCCAACCTTTGTTCCCAGAGTACCAATCTGTTTCAACCCTTGTTTGTTGGCCCTCATAGCAAAAGATTAAATAACATACAATGACATATAGAAGCATCAGGTTTTGGGAAATGTAGTTATATGTTCATATAGTCTATCACTTATCAGCTTTCCCCAATGCAATTCCACTGGACCTTCCATCAGCCGAGATATTATTACAAACATCCAGGGTTCAAATTTGCTTGCATCTCTTAAACCACCTACTCTGCTCAACAAAATTATAATATCTTGTATTTCTTGTTTTAACATAGACCTCTGAATTACCTTGGTCTATGGTGTAATTGGCTCTTGGCACCATTGGGTACTCATAATTTCTCTATTATGCTCTTTTACATTCTGATATGTCTTTCCTTCAGCCTTTATATCAACATTGTACATTTGTGTGTAAATGGGGAGACCAAATGTGTATATGATCCCTTTCTATGATAGGTCTACATAAATTCTCCCTTCTTTCTCAACAACCCTCTTAGCTAGGTTGTAGTAATTTATACATTGCATAACTAATTCAAGGGTCTCCATCGCTGGAAAAAACCCTCCTACCAAAAGTAACCCATTTGTTGCAGCATTCTTGGTACACTGAGAAGCATTTTCTTGTAATATCCATGAACGGATTTCAATATCAGAAGACCATCCCAAATCAGTGTATGTAACCACTACATTGATCAATATGGCTTGTGAATTGCAATATTTGAATTCATCGTCTGGCCTTGCATTAGATGTGCTCATTTTGTCTAATGTGTTATGCAATTTTCAGAATGTGTGTCTTTTGTGCGAGTTAGAGTTAAATTTAACAAAAACTTACAGTTTATAAAATTTCAATTCATTTTCAATTAAATTCAGGAAATCAAAGAATAATCAACATTTCATTTCTAAATGGAAATACAATTATCAACATTTTTTTAGCTTGAAAATCACTTAACACAATATCAATTATTCAAAACATACCTGGTTCTGGTTGATAATGATGATTTTTCATAATGCAACCTCAAAACCCTTGGTAGTTGTGTCTTGGTTTCTCAAAATTTACCTCTCCTTGTGCGCCAGTGCCATTTCATTGCTTCAATGTCCTTTGCAAATTTGCGATATGACATGAAGTGGAGTGTTGTAAAAGCAATTGCATGCTTGAGGTGGTGCCAAGTACATAGGTAGTTCTCCACCTTCATTAATTACCTATTATTTTGCATTAAATCCTTGAATAAAGGTGCAATAATTACATATTATGGTCCAAATCATGAACAACTAGATTTTTGTGCGGCCTCACTACTAGAGAAGAAAGATAGTGTGATGATTATATGTGGCAATCAAATGTCACGTTGATTCTTGTTAATGTATATGTCATTAAAGATACGTGATCAATTTGTGATCACCAGGATTGAGGATTTTTGGTATTAACTTTTGAAATAGAAATATTGGGATCTAGGAAATACCTTATTAGCTTGAGAAAGAGAAAACCAGAACAAGAGAAAAAAATTGAAAACTGCGTCCAAATGATTGATTAACAAAATTTCAAAATGGACTCTCCGATTTCCAACTTTCAAGTAAGAAAAGAAAAGGAAAGAATAAAGTATCGAGCTCTAATAAAAAGGAAACTACTAAGATTGTTGATGTCAGTCAAGAAATACCTAGTGGATCTAAAATCATATGAAGATACAAATTTCCTTGGTGCAAGCGCAAGACTCTGCGACTCTAGTTTCTGGTAACATGTTAAACTTTGTAAAAAGATTTAAACACCGAACTCAGGAAACAAAAGGATAAAAAACAAGAAAGCCAAGAAAAATTGAAAGAAAGATCAGCAACCAATTGAGTAGCAAAAAGGAACAAATAAAAAGGAAAAAAAAGAGGGTCCACATTTTTCCAAGGGGAAAAATGGGGCATGTTGTGTGACCACACAACAATTAGCAACCAACAAAACAATAGAAATTCAATTCCAGATCTGACATCGATGTACCAACTTTCTTTTGTCTTCTAATTATAAGTCATTGGATCCTTATTCCAACATTCATATTTCACTTTGGTTAGCATGCAATATTAAGTATTACTAAGCTCACTTGTGTGCAAGTGATTTTTTCTGCCACAGTAACCATAGAAATAGCAATTGTTTGCATTAATCTACATAATATGACAATTCCTTTTAAGCCAACCAGGGATAGAGCCTTGTTGCTATTCAAGCGTACACAGCCCCGACAAGGTTATCTCTGTAATTCCCCCCAAACATAGCTCTATTGTCAGTCAGACATCTATAGCCCCGGTAGAGTTATTTGGATGGCCTAAAGAGTTGATATCATTTTTTCTTTTTTTTTTATATAGCAATGATAGCTCATTTTTCACTTTTGATATTTCAATGATAGCTCTTTTATCAACTCGCAAGCAATGAAGCCCACTTTTAACGTTGGGAATTATAGTGGTAACAAAGGTAGTCTTTTTATTTTTCAATTAATGCAAACAACTGTTATCCCAAATTTCAGTAGAATGATTTAAATGTATTCATTTGTAGCTCAACATCAACTGAATGATTCATGCTAATTAGAATATAAAGAATTGAATAATTCTCTGACATTTTATAAATGGTTCAGACTATTTCCAGTCAGGACATAGACTAAATTTCTAGTGTTGACGTTCTATTGACTTGTACACCTTCAAAATTTTCTAATTACTAGGAATTAAAACGACGCAACACCCAAAAAAAGAAAAACAAAAGAAATAAATGACTATTTACAGAAAACAACAAAAAAAAGCTATTTACCAAAAAAAAAAAGATATTTATTTATGACTAGAAATAATGCTTTAGGAATTGCCGGTATTGGCATGGTGTGTTGGTTTAAAGGTGGCATTGTTGTTCTTGCCACCAAGGTTCAAACCCCGTTGGGGTGGTATTGTTGAATGGTTGTATTCCGGTTCATAGCTCCGGTCAAAAGCGTTTACCCCTTGAATAATAAAGAAATAATGCTTTAGGAACTACCCATTGATAGGCAATGGGATATCTTCACCAGTCAAAGACTTCAACCTAGTGCTATCACCCAAGATTTTAGAAATTTGATATGAACCTATCCATAATTTGTCAAATTTACCATGTTCGCCCTTACGTTCATGCGCTTTCTTCCAATACAGGACCAAATCAACTATTCTAAATGTCTTAATCAAGATCTCTTATCAAACCATCTTTTTACCACAGATTGATGCCTAGAAAAATGATCCATAGCTCGAGTAAGTTTCTCATCTAAATGCATCAGTTGCAACAATATGGCTTATGTTTGGTTGTCTAATCCAATATATTCTTGTGCAAACTTCCAAGTAGGGATTTTTAAGTTTATTGGTAGTATAGGATCTACCCCATAGACTAAGTGATAAGGAGAATTTCCTAATTCAACTTTCATCCTATTACGGTCTACCCAAAGGGATAATTTTAACAAAGAATTCCATTCCTTGGGGTTCTTTTCAATCATTTTTCTAATTATATCCAACAGATTTTTATTTGATGATTCAACTAATCCATTTCCCTATGGACAATAGTTAGATGAAAATTTTAGTGTTATACCATATTCAAATGCCTAGTTAGAAAATTTCAGTGAAACAAAAGCAGGTCCATTATCACATACCAATACATATGGTGTTCCAAACCTGGTAATGATATTCTCTTCCAAGAATTTGATGACCACATTTGTAGTGCATTGCTTGCTAAGACACAACTTTATCCATCTAGTACAATAGTCTGTAGTAGTTAATATAAATATATGACCAGTTGAAGATAGAGGATTGATGGTTCCAATAAAATCTAGTCCCCATTGTGAAAAAGGATGCATCTCCATCACCGGCAGTAACGGTTGAGCATTGAACCTTCCTTTATCTGACCTAGTTTGACATGTATAGCATTGTTTATTGTGTTCATATGTATCTTTGAAAATTGTTGGACAGTAGTAACCAAATATCAGAATGAGGTGTGCAATGGCTAGGGGTGCTCCATGAGCTATTCCAAATTTACCATGTAGTTCCTGCAACACTTTATTGGCTTCTATTTCATTTAATCATAAATAGATTCCTTTGTGGTTTTTTTTAATAGAGCTCCTCCTTTGATCATGTAACTTTGTGATTTTATTTTGAGGGCTCTTCTTTGATTCCTTTGCATATGATCAGGGCAAGTATGGCTAACCAAATAGTGCCAGATGTCTAAACACCAGTCTTCTTGATCTTTTAAATCCAAAGTGTATTGTTGAATCAAAATTTGTGGGTCTATTTCTGCAATAGATTTAACAAAAGCTTGTCCTTGGAAAAATCTCATGGGTATGATTTCTAAATCAAATTCTTGTAAAACTATGACCCATTTAGCTCTCTTTTCTATGAGCTTGCTATGTGTTAATAACATTTGGACTACATAATCTAGAACAATAGCTTTGACTATACTTTTGAGGACATAATGTCTAAATTTACGTACCACTTTGACCAAAGTAAAGGATTTTTTCTCAATGTATGTATATCTCATCTCTCCTTCCTTAAACGAAGCACTCATAAAAGCAATTAGTTTTCCTTCTTTATTGTCTCCTTTCTATGTTAATACTGTTGCACAAGTGTGACCAGAAGTAAAAGAGTAAATACAAAAAGGTTTGACATAATCCAGACTTACCAATACTAATCTGTATAGGATCTAGACTAATTGCGAATCTGAATGCTTAATTATAACAACTTAATGGAAATATAATTCATGCATACATTATAGAAATTATGCATAAAAACTGAAAACTTAAGGTGAAAATCAAAACATGAGAGAGGAGAGAAGAATTCCAAACAATTTGATAATGGAGTTCATCACAAATGTGACTATGTCTCCGGGTCCGCTCCAATAGAGTGAGACCGATCCAATTAATCTCCAAAAATGATTACAAATGCACCAAGACCATTCTCCTAGCACTTCAGCAACATAACAATACTCCGTCATATGAAAATGGCTCAAAAATCTCCACAAGACCTCTCTTTCATGTCACTTGTTCCAATACTTCATCACTTGACTCCTAAGAGCTACATTGCCCCCCTCTTTTATACATGAAATTAGCCTAAAAAGGCTAAAACCTCCATAATAAATGCATAACCCCCTTACATTTCATTTATAACCCCTTTCTAACCCATTTTGTCTTTTGTATCTAGGTTATTTAATGTAGGGTTGTTTTTTTTAAACTTTAGGGGCCTTTTTGTTATGGCCTCGGCCAAAACATACAACAAAACAAACCGGAGCCCACACATATATTGGCAAGCATCGGTGGCCTGTCGGTGGTCTTCTATTTTTGTCAAAGGTTGATCGGGGGTTCCAACCCCGCCAACCATCTTTTGTTTTCATATCTTTCGCAAACTCTAAACAAAATAAAAATGAGCTATATAACAGTTAAGAAAACCGTCGGTGGTGCAACGGTAAACCGGAAGGCTCCTATCTATAGGGTCACGGGGTCAAGCCCCATAACAAACCTTTTACCAACCAAAAAAACTCACTGACCAAAATGGAGGGAAGAAACTGAGCCACGTGTCGCACCAAGAGGGTGCCACGTGGCAGATGCTATTCACCGAGGATGACATGTCATTGCTAACTTGACCGCTAATGAGGCTGATGATTTGTCTACCAACTAAGATGCCACGGTGTACAGATGGACACATGTCAACCTTTGATTGGTTTGTACAATCCAAAACAACTACCAAATGTCACGCTTAGATTCGTACACTTGTATTCCGTATAGTACAAACTGACTGATGACGTCACCTATTGTACCATCAAGTCAACTGAACTTTGACTACCAATATCTCAAGCATACGATGTCAAATTTTGATGAAACAAACATTGCTGGAATCATCTCGACGAGCTCTTTGACTTGACACCACTTGTGTCAATTTCTAAAAAAATCATTTTTTTCTCTTCCTAGACAACCCCTGATGTTAGTTTAACCCAAGGTTTTACTAGCCATAACTTGTGCAAACGGACTCCTTTTCGCTCCATTCTAATTGCACTGGAATTAGGACATTGAGATCTTTCTGATGGTGCAGAAATGTGGAGTATTGGAGACATTTCAATTTTCAATGAAAATATCCCCCGGATCAGGCCTCCCCACTAGAGAACTTTTGGACCTCCAAAAGTGGCATTTATTCGAACATCAAGTGAGGACTTAGCCTTCCCACTTGTCCTATATCATCTATACATCTAAATACCTGGCTCACAAACACAATGAAGATTGCAACAATATTGTTGAACATAAACATCACTTTATCACTTCCATAAGCATCTACATCAACTGTTGTAGCCACTAACCAACAAATATTGACTAGCATCAAGCTAAACAATAATGCAGAGATGAAAGAGAATAAATCAACAACATATCGATCCTTCACAACAGAAACATTTTTACCCAAAGATTCATCAATGCTTTCAATCACCATTCCCTCATGTTGTACTGTGGGTGAATCCTACAACATCTGACCCTGGTTAGCTACTCCAAGTTATTGTCTAGAACCACTTGTGCTGATAGAAATAAGAGTTAAATCTTTACTTGCATTAATCACCCTCTTTAATTACCCTGTGTTTGTAAAAGAACGATCAGTCTTTATCCTGTGAGAATGTACAATATACTAAATGCCATCTTTAAACATATGATAATGATTATTTTCCCTGTAGAAAATAGTTTTTCAATCATATAGATAAGGGCTACCCAGAACTATCCCACAAATATCTAGTGGAACCACATCAAATTGTACTTCATCCACAAACTTACTAGAGATTGCAAATTTTAAAGTGCATTGTCTTGTTACTTGCAACTTATCATTCTTGCAAATCCAACCTAGTGGATAAGGTTTCTTATGCAATGTAGTTTTCAATCCCAAGTTTCTTACAACATCTTTAGAAATTAAGTTAACTTGAGAACCACTATCTATGAGTGCATCAATCTTAATGTTCTTAGCAACAACCCTTAAATGAAATAGCTCATTCCTTTTCTTATCTTCAGAGACATCATTAACTTTAGAAGTAGAAGCACAATATCAAAGGAAACACTGAAAGTAGGAGCTTTACCTTTCACACCCATAGTTGTTATCTTAGTTTCATCATATGAATCGGAACCAAGATCCATAACAACATTTGTGGCTTTCTCCTTACCCTTCTGTTTCTGATTCTGTCTCTGAGCCCACTTAGGCTTCAATTCGGGATGCAACTTCCAGCAGTGATCTTCATCATGACCCTTCCTGTCACAATGAGTGCAAGAAAACCTGTCATCCTTCTTGATTGTAGCTGTCTTCTTTCCTTTCCCTGTCTTTGCATTCTTAGAAGATTTCTTTATAGAGTTATCATTATCAATGAAAGAACCCTTTCCTCTTGACTCTAGATGTGTAGCTTGAATAGACACTTCATCCAAATTACAAGGATTCAAAACCAAAATGGAATGTCTAAGATATGAATGAAGACCTCCTATGTACTTTAATAAAGTATCTTGGGTGTACAAAGGTACATTTAATGCAATATCCTTCTTTCTGAATTCATCGGTGTACTCTTGGACAGTTTGACCTTTCCCTTGTTTAAACACTTGCCAATTCATCATTAACTGCTACATGTGACCTAAGGGATAAAACTACTTTTTAAGAGCATTAACAAATTCTGACCAAGACAAAATGACTCTACCATGCTGTGAAATTTCTGCTTTAGTCCTACTCTCCCACCAGGTAAGAGCTGAACCTCCCAACCGAAGAGTGGCTAATTGGATCCTAGAAGCATCATCAAAGAGATTTTGATATCTACAATAGACTTCTACTTGCTAAATCCAATCATCTAGTTTTTTAGCATCTAATTCACCACAATACTTAGGTAGTTCAAATTTAACATCCAACTTAATTTGAGGCTTAAGTACACCCTTAAAAAGATTACCAGAAAGAGAATGTGTAGAAGAAGAAGGAGAATGAGGAGAAGGAGGAGTAGACGGAGGAGATTTTGGGGGTTCATCACCACCTCCTGATTGCTTCTTCTTTCTTTTACTATCCCCATGATCTTCTTCACATTTCACGCATTCTTCCCTTTCTTTGAGTAGCATATCCAATGAAGCTCTCATCTACTAGAAAGCTCTTTGAAACTCCTGCTTACTAAGTTCCTCAGGTACCTCCATTCCAGACATAGACATCTTCGAAAAAGTTTTTCATTTCCCGATCTCAAGATTAAATTCCTCAAGCTTTCCTTCGCCCTTGTGAATCTTGGATCTTGTTAGCATTCAAAACAACTACAATAATAGTCACCAAAAGCTTTGATACCACTTGATCTGTATAGGATCTAGACTAATTGCGAATTTGAATGCTTAATTATAACAACTTAATGGAAATATAATTCATGCATACATTATAGAAATTATGCATAAAAACTAAAAACTTAAGGTGAAAATTAGAACATGAGAGAGGAGAGAAGAAGTGCAAACAATTTGATAATGGAGTTCGTCACAAACGTGACTACGTCTCTGGGTCCACTCCAATAGAGTGAGACCGATCCAATTAATCTCCAAAAATGATTACAAATGCACCAAGACCATTCTCCTAGCACTTCAACAGCATAACAATACTCCGTCATATGAAAATGGCTCAAAAATCTCCACAAGACCTCTCTTTCATGTCACTTGTTCCAATACTTCATAGCTTGACTTCTAAGAGCTACATTGCCCCCCTCTTTTATACATGAAATTAGCCTAAAAAGGCTAAAACCTCCATAATAAATGCGTAACCCCCTTACATTTCATTTATAACCCCTTTCTAACTCATTTTGTCTTTTGTATTTGGGTTATTTAATGTAGGGTTATTTTTTTAAAACTTTAGGGGCCTTTTTGTTATGGCCTCGGCCAAAACATACAACAAAACAAACCAGAGTCCACACATATATTGGCAAGCATCGCTGGCTTGTCGGTGTTCTTCTATTTTTGTCAAAGGTTGGTTGGGGGTTCCAACCCCGCTAACCATCTTTTTTTTCATATCCGCCGCAAACTCTAAACAAAATAAAAATGAGCTATATAACAGTGAAGAAAACTGTCGGCAGTGCAACGGTAAACTGGTAGGCTCCTATCTATAGGGTCACGGGGTCGAGCCCCATAACAAACCTTTTACCAACCAAACAAACTCACCGACCAAAATGGAGGGAAGAAACCAAGCCACGTGTCACACCAGGAGGGTGCCACGTGGTAGATGCTATTCACCGAGGATGACATGTCATTGCTGACTTGACCGCTGACGAGGCCAATGACTTGTCTACCAACTAAGATGCCACGGTGTACGGATGGACACGTGTCAACCTTTGATTGGTCTGTACAATCCAAAACAACTACCAAATGTCATGCTTAGATTTGTCCACTTGTATTCCATATAGTATGGACTAACTGATGACGTCACCTGTTGTACCATCAAGTCAACCGAACTTTGACTGCCAATATCTAGAGCATACGATGTCAAATTTTGACAAAACGAACATTGCCAGAATCATCTCAAAAATCTCTTTGACTTGACACTACTTGTGTCAATTTCTGAAACAATCAATTTTTTCACTTCCTAGACGACCCTTGATGGCAGTTTGACCCAAGGTTTGACTGGCCATAACTTGTGCAAACGGACTCCTTTTTGCTTCGTTCCAGTTGCGCTAGAATCAGGACATCAAGATCTTTCTGATGGTGCAAAATCATGGAGTATTGGAGACATTTCAATTTTTAGTGAAAATATCCCCTAGATCAAAAACTAGTGCTTCTTTGATTGCAATCTTTATAGTCTCGAAGGTGATCTTATCTTTGTTCTTCCACTCTATTTTGGCATCTTTCTTTAACATATCATTGAGTTGTTTCACTATTTTGGCAAATCCAGTAATAAAATTTTGAACAAAATTAATCTTACTGAAATATGACTTCAATTCCTTTCTACTTCTCAGAGGCTGTAGCCTGAGTAATGCACTCACTTTTTCTAGGTCAATTGAAGTACCTTGTTTGAAAATGATATGTCCCAGTAACTTTCCTTTAGTTACCCAAAAAAATACATTCTTTAGGATTTAATGAAACTCCATAAGTTTCACACTTCTGTAGTATCAATTTGTGATCTTGAACATGATCTCTTCTATCTTTAGAAAATACTATAAGGTTGTCCATGTAAATAATGATGTATTTTCCTATCAATTATCAAAAATAATAGTCCATGGCTCTCTAGAATGTAGCTCTGGCATTTATCAATCCGAATGAAATCCTTCTATAAGCGAAGTTTCCCCACTTTGTGGTGAAAGTTGTTTTCATGTGATCTTCCCTTGCTACCATTACTTGGTTATATCTAGAGAATCCATCCAAAAAAGACATCATTTGTGAAGTGTTAACTATCTATAGCACTTCTTCAAGTGAGGGTAGTGGATAATTTTCTTTTTCAAATGCCTTGTTGAGATTTTGGAAGTCTACACAGTCATATATCTCCATTTTTCTTTCTTATGAGGACCAAATTTGCCACCCAAGTAGAATGTCTGATAGGAGAAATTATCTTGGCTGATAAAATTTTTTGAACTTCCTTTTTAATTAAAGGCTCTAAGAGTGCATTTACTAGATGTTGTTTCTATTGGAAAGGCTTCACATTAGGCTTCTATTAAATAGGCACAAGAAAACTGAGAGGGGGGTGAATTAGTTGTCACACAAATTCAAACTTAAACTTTATCACTTATCAATTCTTCAACCACACTATTTTATTATTAAATATGAGCATGAAACACAAATAACAGAAAGTAAATTAATACAAAGAACACTAGATTTTTACATGGGAAAACTACGGTGAGGGTTAACTCACACTATATAGTATTTTCAAAAGATACCCATTGCCAAAAGAAGGACTCACTGTCCAAGTACAAAGGCTCTTTTCCTACAAAAGGGACTCACTATCCAACAAGGAGGTTCATTTCCTACACAAGATTATACAAAACAAAATAAGTCTTTACAGTCCAAAATGAACTGGAAAGATGCACCTATCATGTGTTGATACAGTTCCAGAGATTCTTAGTATTCAAACTTTACACCCTTCATTCTTCACTCATTTTCACATCAACTTCTACCTTTCTAATCACACCTTTACATTCATTACTTTCTCACTATTTCTTCTATCTCTTCTCTATTGTCTACACACACACCTTTCTTCCAAAAACTATTCACCACATATATATATCTAATATCCATCGCAAGCATCAATTAGGTCGGCCAAATTAGATGCCATTAATTTATAAAAGATATCAACTATCAGCTCCAGTAGATCACAAAATATTTTGAAAATGCAATTTAACCATTGGCACGTTACATTATGTCGACTCGAACCAAGAAATAGATCACACATAAATTTTCATATCATATCCAAATTAACGTAACTATTCAACTAGGAATAGTCTTTAATGCAACCAACAGAATAATGTTACTTCATCATATGAACACCAAAACATGAAATAACCTGATCATGTATTCCTTTAACGTCCATAAGTAATTTCCCAAAACTGCAATCAGAAATTGTCAACGATGGAGAAATGCAGACTAGAATACTAGAGAGGCACCAAAAATACCAGATCAACCACCGGAGAAGATAAGTCAATTATACGCACCGGTTTTAGAGTATTGGACCAAGCTACCAACATGGTGACATCAATGACAACATATAGATAACCTACTCATTCTTCCAACAATCTTTCCCTTTTTCATTGATGGCAACATGTAAACAAAATTCTCCTTCTTTCCTAAAAAACTTTTAACTTTCTCCAACTTTCTCCACTATATCCAACACAATCCCTATTTGGCATCAATGGAAAAGGGTGACAAAAACAAGTGTAAACATGGTGACATCCAAATTTCAAAAGATTTCCAAAAACTTCAAAAACTTCCAACAATCTAGAGCTTTTAAGAAAATGGAAATTAAGTGAAGATGACATTCTTTACCTGGAATACCTTCTTATATCTTTCCTTGAGAACTGGAAACAACTTCTTCCAGTTGAATATAGCAGATTCCATTTTTTTGCATGTACTTTCCAATACTCCCAACAGAGTAAAATAGGGTGACCAAGATGTAATAGAACATTGATTATCAACATCTTCTGCATCAATAAGAATTCTGGAAAGATAATCTAACTGGACTTCAATAATTTCTTTAAGAAGCCAGAAGGTCTTTGTCACATCATCTCTCTATCCTTGCATAATGATTAGTTCAGCCTATAATTCACCAACTCTTATTCTTTTCTTCCCTTCTTTATCTTCAAATATATCAAAATTCTTTCCAATGTTGTTCACTTCAGCTTCAATCGCTTCAATTCTACTTATGAAATTATCTACAACTGCAGGCCACCGAAGACAATACTTGTAAACATCTAAAATTTCTTTAATACACTTAGACTTTGTTTCCGCAATCAATCTAGACAGTCTCTACTTAGCCTCTTCACATCTTGTTTCAACCAAGATTCCCATCTTACGTCCTTCTGGACCTTCAAGCAACATCCTTTTTTGAACAATCTCAATCAGATTTTTTGGTAAGAAATTAGAAACAACAAATACTTCAATACATTTTCGAAGTAGATAATCTACTAGAGAATCATCAAATTTTAGTTTGTCAATAGGAGAGGTAGAATTCTATAGTTCGCCAATCTTCTTCATTTTTCATTCAACTATCACAAACTAGATGTCATTAAGATCAGGCGATTCAGTTCTACTTAGAGATTCTTTCTCCTTCTCATCTAAAATCTCAATGATGTCTTTAGTTATCTCTTTTCTCCTTTTTGATTCTGGGGGGGAATCACTGATAACACCCTCCAATTATCTTTTTCTAGAGGAAGAGCCCACTTCAAATCGACTTGATGCAGATATATCATAGCAAGGGTTTGCTTTCAAAGATGATAAATATGATCTGCACAAGTTTACATTATCTTCCAAAGACTATAGATATCTGTAAATTTTCTTTCCAATAGGGATACCAGATTCCCACATCACATTATCTTTTCCTAGTAGAGAATTCAGAAAGTAAAACACTAGGCGCACCAACAAGGATCCAAAACCAATGGCATTCAAACATTTTCAAGAAAATTATCAAGTAACAAGCTACATAAATCAAGCTGTCTATTCTCCTTAACCATCATGTGGGAAATATGTATGACAATCACCGAAGTTGAACTTTCATGATTTCTGAAATAAATTTTGTATGAAAGACCATACACAGCATACCTAATGACCGTATCAACAAGTGTATCAATCAACATTGCTCGACTAAGATCTCTACAGATGCCAGTGAGCTCCTCCACATCTTTATACTTCACAGTTTTCTTTCCAGGGAGTTCTCCAACACTGCATAATCCAATGATCACTTTGATTACTTCCTTCAAGATCAAATAGGGTTTTTCCAAAACAATGCTTCCATCCTTGAAACAATTCAACAAGAACATGATAACCTCTTTATCTTTAATCCACAAAAATTCACTCCATAAATCCATCCTTAGGGTTTTTATGTTTTGTAATTCGACTTCGCTCAACCCTAGTTCAATTCCATTCATTTTCCTATGATTGTATTCTTCTAATTCTATGCTTTTCAACTTCAGAGGGGTAACACCACAAGATCCACTATCCATTGTTATGATTTCTTGAAATTCAATGAAACTTCTTTAATTTTCTTCCTTCCTTTTGCAATCAGAGAAAAGGTTTCCAGATTACCTGATATAATCTATTTGAATTCCTTTTAGAAATGCTTTAGGCTCACTCCAAGATTATACTAGGCTTCTGTTCAAGCTCTTCAAAAGCATGATTTAACCTAAAATTTACTTGTAAACTTTATCTTATACACCATCGAACTTATGCTAAAACACATTAAATGTGGTAGACACCAAAAAGTTGTAAAAAAATGTTCTCTTATCACAGAGCCCTTATTTGGTCCACAAATTCTCATACCAGCATATTTTCCTCTGATTCTTTTCCCAAAAGCTCTGAATAATCATTCTTCACATTCCAACCACATGCCAGCCTCTGATAGGCCATTCTTCTAGGGGGTTTTTATAATCTTCTCATAATACTCCCCCTAAGACCATGCTATGTCTAAATTCTAAATGAGTCATATGTACCAAATGAGGGCACAAACACATCAAGAGTCTCAGGTTTTTCTTCTTCTTCTTTCTTCTTCTATACCTTATCCATCTCTTGCTTCATCTCTTCTTTTTCATTCTTCTTTACCGATTCACTCTTCTCTTCCATAGCAAACTTCTTTCCTTCCTTATTCTTACAAACTTTAGATACATGTCCAGGTTTGTTGTAATTATAATAGACTACACTTTTCTAATTAAACTATCCTCCATTATTCCTCCATCTACACTGATTTTCTCTGTGTCCAAATTTATTATAGTATAGTAGTAGCCATTAAAGAATTGATTCATTTTTCCTTCATTAAACCCATTCCTCATTAACCAACTAATTACTCTCACTTGAGATCTACATTTTGTAGCCTTATGTCCAATCTTCCCACATTCAAAACATTTTCTACAAAGAGAAGTAGAAAACTGATTCATCTTACTCCTACATTTAGTTTCTCTATGACCACATTTATTACAAGAAAAAAAACAACTTTGAAAGAGGGGTACCTCTATGCATTACATTGTCTCACAGTCAGTCTTCTTGCAAAATTCCTTCTCTACTTCCTCTTGCCTTGATTCTTCTTCACATCTTTAGAACTTTTACCAATATCAACTCCCAAGCCACCTTTGTCTTTACATGGTTTTTTTCCTACAAGCAGTTCTTCAAGTTTATCAGAGCTAGATCTGAAATTATTTTCACCAAGGAACCAAAAGCTCTGATACCAATTGTTAAATAGGCACAGGAAAAATGAGAGGGGGGGAATCAGTTGTCACACAAATTCAAACTTAAACTTTATCACTTATCAACTCTTCAACCACACTATTTTGTTATTAAATATGAGCATGAAACACAAATAATAGAAAGTAAATCAACACAAAGAACACCAGATTTTTACGTGGAAAACCCAATAAGAGAAAAACCATGGTGAGGATTGACTCACACTATATAGTATTTTTAAAAGAGGCTCACTGCCAAAAGCACTAATTGTCCAAGTACAAAGGCTCATTGCCTACAAAAGGGACTCACTGTCCAACAAGGAGGCTCACTGTGTACACAAGATTATACAAAATAGAATAAGGCTTTATAACCCAAAATGAATTGGAAAGATGCACCTATCATGTGCTGATACAGTTTCAGAGATGCTCAGTATTTAGACTTTACACCCTTCATTCTTCACTCATTTTTACATCAACTGCTACCTTTTTTATCGCACCTTTACATTCATTACTTGCTCACTATTTCTTCTATCTCTTCTCTACTATCTACACACACAAATTCATTCTTCCAAAACTTGTTCACCATATATATATATGATCTCCATCATAAGCATCAATTAGGTCGGCCTAATTAGATGCCATTCATTTATAAAATATATCATCTATCAGCTCTAATAGATCACAAAATATTTTCAAAATGCAATTTAACCATTAACACATTACATTATGTTGGCTTGGACCAAGAAATAGATCACACATAATTTTTCATATCATATCAAAATTAACTTAACAAGTCAGCTAGGGATATTCTTTAATGCAAACAACAAAATAATGTTACTTCATTGTACGAGCACTAGAACATGAAATAACCTAATCATGTATGCCTTTAACATCCATAAGTAATTTCCCAAAACCACAATAAAAAATTGTCAATGGCAGAGAAATGCAAACTAGAATACCAAAGAGGCACCAAAAATACTGGATCAACCACTAGAGAAGATAAGTCAGTTATATGTACTGGTTTTAGAGTACCGGACCAAGCTACCAACATGGTGACATCAATGACAACATATAGATAACCTACTCATTCTTTGAACAACTTCAATGGTATTGTATGTGTAATGATGGAAGTGTCATAAGTCTTCAAGTCTTTGTATGTCCAAGCTATGACTTTCTAGTAATCTTTAAGTGCCTGAGCAATATTTTTCTTTTCTTCTTCAATACAAACCTTTCCTATGAGCACATTCTTAGGATGTTCTTCAATATGCAAATTGAATAGTTCAGATAGCCCTCTATCACTTTGAGGAAAATCTTCCTGTTTAACTATTTGATCAATGTTGAACAATCATTCTAATTCAATTATTCCTTTCAAAATTCTATTATCTCTAGCTTGAGTCAATTATTCATCTTGAATTTCGTTGTTAGGGAAATCTATCTCTTCAATTATTTGTGTTTCAAAAATATCAAATTAGTGATAAATTTCAATATGTTTTGGTCATCTTCGAATACCTACAAATTAGTAACATTATCAGGAACTAAAGGTAATTGTACTAGTTCAACTATAAATCTTTTTAGATCTGAGGCCTCTAAAGGTTTTAAAGTAATGGTAGCAGTAGCCAAAGAATTGGCTTTTTTATTGAATCTTCTATGGATATGAATAATGTTGAATGCATCGAATCCTTCAATTAAATCCCATACTCTATGTCGATAATTGGATAATCTCTTGTAGTGGAAAATATACTACTTTTGGACTTGTTTAACCACCAACTCTAAATCACCAAACACTTTAAGGATTCTAACTTTCTTCTTGATTGCTAGGATCAAGCCATGTATAAGGGCTTCATATTCTTCCACATTGTTAGTACATTGAAATTGCAATCCATATGTAGCAAGAAAAGACATACCTTGTGGGTTGATAAGTTCAACTCTGATTTCAATTCCTTGTTTCAATTTAGATCTGTCAAATTTTAGAATCTGGGCTTGATCATCTCTAGCTAGTTTTTTACCATTTTTTGATATCATTGAATTAATCTTTTTTGTCTATATGTCTCAAAATTTTCCTTTATGTATTTTTGATCTAGTTCTTTTTACCTTATCATGTTCTAGAAAATACCAATTCTTGATTTTGCGAATTATCTCTAGACACATTGTACAGTTGTTTTCCCAATGTGCAGCATTATGCAACCTACACCAATCTTGCAACAACAAAATTTTTAGTGAAATTTTTATTTTATCACTCTCCTGAGCTTTTGTAACAATATTCTTCTAAAATTTATTATAATAACTATTCTCTTCTTCAGAAGAATCACAATTTGATTCAATTAGAACATTGGTTTTAGGAGTCAGTCCATTATATTTCTTAGCATCACAGGTGAAAAACTGTTCAATTTTAACTCTTGAACTCCCTATTTTTAAAAATCCTAGTTCTACATCGATGTATAGAACTTCATTTTTCTTATTATAATTTGTATTCATGTATTTCATGTGTGGTTCTCTTTCAATCATGATTTGATTAGGAACTCCCTTCCATGGTAACCACATATGTGAGAAATCAGTAGCCATGTATCCATTCAATGTTTTAGGCCATTCTCCACTCAAAAGCATACCATAAGTATTAGGTATCTCCATGACTTGAATGTCAATGTAATATTGGATTGTAGGATCAAAAGCCAATTACATGTGAATATTAGTCAACTCTCCAACTACATTTACCTTAGTTTTATCAAGTTGAGTGACTTTCTTTAAAGAGCTTGCCAGAGTTAACCCTAATGTCTGACATATGGATAAAGGCATCACATTAGTAGACGCTCTAGAGTCTACAAATAAATTATGAAGATTCTTACTAAATATTCTCAAAGTGAGCAAAAATGGTGGAGACTCCAATTTTCCTTTATAAAAGGCTACTTGCACATCTGCTATGGGAACAATTTTTTTATCTTTTATCTTAACTTGACTATCTTTCACTTGAATGTCTTTGAATTTTCTTTCTTTAGGAAAATCTTCTAAATTATTTAAGAAAGATTTCTTGATCATAGGCATTTGAGTACAACTCTAATAGAGAAAGGCTAATCTTTACCTTTTTTATTTCTTTCGCTATATAATTAGTCAAATTCTTTTGATCAACGGAATCTATCTTTTCACCTTTTGAAGTGTTTAATGAATTTTAGTAAGATGTTACCTTAGGTAACCTTGGGTTATTGCTTGATTTATCATTAGGTGGAGTGTTAAAGTTATTAGGCGGGATAGATGTTGTTAAAGGCCCATTGAATTTACCTACATTATTAACATTATTCCTTGTGTTGTAATTGTGTCCCTTCTAATATTGTTGAAAGGCATGTATTTCATCAATTTCTTCTTGAGGCTCATTTTCATCCTGATAGGGAAAAGTATACGTTTCCAATATCATAGTTGAATTATCACTTTCATACTCATGAGTGTGACTCATGATAACAGAAGGCGTTATAAAACATTCATAAATTTCAAGGACTACAGCAGAGTCATATCCTACTAGAACTAACTCATTTCCCTTAGGAGGATGGGGATCACAATGTTCATTGTAATGTATAGCAACTAGAAAAATGTCTGAAGCAATTTTGAACTATGAACAATCTACTTCAACATGAACATGTGTATTATGAATTCTACACCAATTATTCATCGCAAGGTCTGCTAAATTCACTTTTGATGTAGACTTTTCATCAATTGAGTAAGGATTATCTAAAGGTGTTGATACTCCCCCACTATTAGGTCATGTATTCCAAGTTCTAGGCGGCCTGGGAGCATTATACATCTAATTTTACAAATTCTGATTATTATTCTGAGCATAGAAATTTTAATTCCTTAACTATGTAAGCTTTGTTGTTAATATTTTGAGTTGACTTGTAACTTCTTTCGTGTCTTCCTTTTCCTCAAAGATATTAACATTATGATTTTCTTGAGTTTGTGAGAAAAAATAATTTCCATTAGGATGTAGCTTTGTAATAGCTGGACCAGGGTGAGGGAATAAAGATTGACTATTTCCTGGTTGAAAGAAAGTACTTTGAGGAAATTTCCCATTCTAGACCACTGAAGGATAAACATTAGGAGCTATAGGGTGACCTACAAGTATTCCATTTACATTTGGGATAGGGTAAATATTCAATACATTCCCATCGTTCGTAGATGACCCATTTCCAAGGTGTTTCATTTCTAAATTAACACTTACAGCTTCAAAATAGGCTTCTGGTAAAGTAGTGTGAGGATTTTCTCTTCACTTCACAAATATAGCAGTTAAAGGATCTACTATTGTATAATAAACGATAATAGCAGAAAAATTATCCACCACATAAGGTGCTTGTAGCCTATAATAATCCTTTTGAAACATGTCATTAAAATCAATTATAGGTTCCCCTTCGAACCTCTTAATTTGAGAAAATTGATGATATAATAAAGTGGGGTCAGTCGGTGTTCTAAAAGTGGCTAAGAATTGAGTTTCTATATCTTTCCATGATCTGATAGAATTATGAGGTAGGTTGATATACCACTAGTGAACTTCATTGCTTAAGGTGTATGGGAACAATCTACATACAACGTCTTCATGTTGAATCCTTGCTCTCAAGAATGTATCTTTCAATATACTAATATGTTCTTCTACATCTTTGTGAAAATAATACTTAGGACACAACTTGTCAGGTTTTTTTGGTAAATCATTGTATACAACAAATTGAATCAATGGCTCCACATTAAAAAATACCATCACTATGGGAGGTGGTGGTACAACAACAGTTGGATTCTTCAAACTTACAATTAAACTTCTAGACTTTTGAGGTCTAGATGACATTCGACCACTAAGCTCGACTAAAGTCACACGGGGATCACCAGATCGAGATCTAGTGATTCTACAAAACTCTAGTTTAAAACTTAACAAAACCAAAAATGAAAACAATAGGCCCTCCTTCTAGCACCAGTTCCTATTGACGAATATTTTACTCACAACAAACAGGGTGAATAAATTCTTCATAGACAAGACCACAAAGAGCCTATCCTTCTTGAAAGATATGGAACAAATACAACCTAAAAGGGGATTCTACAATAACATGGAAAATATTGTCTTTTATTCAATCCCAAGTCTTTGATAACCAGGTGAATGGTTGCACTAGGGTCACTCTCTGGTACTGATGTGATATTGTTGTTAATCTCAAAGGGACTATAGTTATTTCTAGTTTTGCTAGGAATTATAAGCATTACACGCAAAATTTCCACTTCATTCATAAAATAACATCATGAAATCAAAATATTTACAATAATATTTCATGAACATCACAAATTCTTTGCTATCACTTAAGTAGATTTAGCATTAATCATTCAAAAAATTTATGGAAAACAAAATATTCTCAACAAAATTCCTTCCATTAATTAAAATTTTGGAACATTTTCAATAATTTAAACATCTATTCTAAAATAAAGCATGAAAAATATTGAAAATTAAAAGTTTCTCTCGGTTTTTCTCTGTGGATGCTCCAAAGAATCAATTAAAACATAGCAAATAAAACCACTTTATACTTCACCAGATTGTTTCACAGCTACATATAAAATGGTGCAAGATTTTAAAGAGAGGGGTTTCATTTCTGGACACTGAGTAGGTTTTGTATGCACCCTTAAATGACATAGCATATAGTCCTATTCAGCTAAACTAACAAAGCCAGCTACAAAAGATACTGAGATAGGTAGCTATTTAATAAGCTCTAATAGTAATTAATGTCTACGTGCATAAAAAGTTCTATGCCAGAATGGTTCAAAAAATAGGAAAAAAGAACAAAATTTAGAAGTTTATGCTCCTCCGACATCCACAAATTTTAAACTTAAAATAAAAATAAAGGAGGAGACAACTTTTTATAGGAACAAGGCTCGAGAAGTTCAACTTAAAATTCCATCCAGAGAGTTAGAAATAACAAATTAAAAAGTGGCACATGGCATCTACCAACTATCATCAAGAATATTCTAGACTAAGTCAAGGCTTTGACTTCATCAACAGCAACGCTTTACTTCATACTCCAACACAAAAACTTTTCATATGTCGAGGCTATCAGCTTCCATCCAAAATACCAAAATAAGGAACATCTACTGGGACTAGGATCAACCTGCAAACTCAAAATTACAAACAAAATAAAACTTCATCACACTTTCAGTGTCTGTTATCCAGTTCTTCATCTTCTCACTCATGACTCAGGCTCTAGGATTCTTTCTTCACCTTTCTTCAACTAATACTTTTGGAAATAAGTTAATACTTTATGCATATGTTCTTTTAAAATCCCTTGTATTTCCTTCCAAGTGAGCTTGAGCCTAATATATTCTTTAGATACCTCGAGTATGATACCATTCTTCTGCATTTTGTCTGCTTCATATCTGGCTATAGTGTTCCTATAGTATGTAATTTCATGAATGACCTCTCACATTAGAAACTGAATAGGATCTCTATTTATTCTCTCTATCCATTCCTTGAAGGCTTTAGCTTATTTTCCTTCCTATCCTAATGTTTGGGGATCACAACCTTGATGAGCTCGTATTTCAATAAATTCTTGATTTTCACTAATCAATTTTCTGCATTCGACGGTGACCTTTTCAAATCCTTCAATACATTGTATTAACATGTCACCTTCCCATTTCAACTATTTCTTCCATTTTTATAGCAATGGAAGTTCTTGTTCTAATATTACATCACTCTGTATTAGCTCTTGGATATTTAATTGCATGAGAATTTCAATGCTTTGCCTTTCTTCAATGACCTGCTCCTAGCGAAATCTGCATTCATCTTCAAATCTTTTCAATTTATCTGAATGGGGGTATTCTTCCTTGTACTTCCTTATTGCATCTGTAATGAATTCTTCTCCTTGGTTTACCCAGTACTCAATCCATTCTTCAAACATATTCATTTTAAGGAAAACTACTATAATTGCATCTACTTGTTCTTGTGACATCAGCATCTGATGTTTAGGCAGCTTAGATTTATTTTGACTAGATAAAGTTAATGACTTTATAAAATGTTCAGTGTTAGCAACCAATTCTTTCAATTCTCTTTTCTTTTGTTTGTATTTCTGCACTCTAGCAACAATAGCATTCAAATTCACTTGTATTTCCTCTAACTCTTGCTTCCAAGATGAGTGTCCAAGGTTAATACTTGTTATCTTATACTCCTTAGGCATTATTTCATGTTTTTCCTTGTCAGCTATTGGAGTAGCTATTTGAATAGTTCTATTATGATTTGCATTTCTTTGTATGACATGCTTTGCTTTTTCTCTATGCCTAGGTTTAGGAGTGTCTACTTCTTGTATGAAATTATTCAAATTCAGAGACAATATTTCCACTTTCATTGGGGAAGCGAATTCCCTGATCAACCAATTAGGTGTATCATCATCTTGATGTACATATATAACCTTTCTTTGTTCATGTTTGCCACTTGTTTTAGGAACTTCTTCTCTTTGACCTATCACATTTTTTGAAATGGGATTTTCTTCAATGATTTCTAGCATAAATTCGGGATTAGTAGGGTTTGACATTGTCTCCTCTATTTGAATACTAATATTTTCCTATCTATCCACATTTTCAACTTCATCTCTATGAACATTACCTTCTTTTTCATTGCTACATTAGGGTTTTCTCCATTTTCAATTCCATCACCTGAATATTGTGTAGCTTCCTCTTCTTCAATTTCAATTTTAATTTCATCATGACCTTTCTTTGATTCTTCAAAGACCTTCCATTGTTCATTAACATTTGGAATATTCCCAAGTGAAGGCTGGGAATCAAGAGTATCTTCAACAATTCTTTCATCAATAGAATCTTGCTTTGCAGTCTCCCTTGTTTCCATCTCAAGTACATTAGGGTTTCCTGCCTTTGAGATGAGTTTTCCTTGTATAAACTCTTCTTCTTCAACATTTATGGGATTAGAACCTATATCTTGAATTTATTCTATCACTGGATATGCCATGGATTTGTCTTTAAAAAAAATAATTTCACTTTCTCCCAAATAGCACCCCATTTTTCCACCTATTCTTTAAATATGGCTTCATCTTCTTCAAAAATCTCCTCTAAAACCACAAGAGTCCCTCCAAGTGCTTGTTTCATACTAGCCATGTTAACAAAAAGGGGGGAGGTAAATAATGTTGTAGCTCTTTGAGATGTAGACCTAGTTTATGACCAAAATTTTATGTTGCTCATGTTTCTTCATCAATAATCACTCTAGTTCTTGGTTTTTTTGTAAAGGAAGATGCACCTTTAGGTCTTACTTTTTATTTAACTTTACCTATCTCTACATCTTTTTGTTTATCAAATGGTTTCATGGGAACTTCTTGTTTTGTAATTTCAGGGGTTCTTTCTTCAATTCTTATACCTAGAGCTGCCTTACTAGTTTTCCTTCTCTTCTTAGTAGGCTCTCTATTCTCAAATATTGTCTCATCTCTTTTCTTTCTCCTCTTATCTTCTGAGAATGTAGGCTCAATTCCTCTTTCTCTCAAAACTTTACAAAAATCATCAATCTAGTGTTGAGTATACACTAAGACTAGTCTGGTGAACTCATCAATTGATGCCATAACTTCATCATCAAAGCATTGGTCTATAATGGGTTCATCATATACCTTGTCTTCATTATAGAACTTGTTCAACACTTGGCCATCATAATCTTCCAATAGATCTAGAACATCATGAGGCTTGAGAGTCTGGAAAATTTTTAGAGATAGTCTTTCATATTTTCTTCTTCTTACCATGTACCTATCTTCACAGTTAAGCCAATAATCTTCTACGTGTGGCACATAAGCACAAAAACCAGCAATATTCTTAGCAATATTTCCTTCAATATCATAATATATTCTCTGGAGTGGGAACTCTTCAAAATCGTATGTCATCAATTCTTCTTCTCATAAGTCAATCAATTTAATTGCACTACACTTGTAATTTAATTGCACTACACTTGTAATTTCCTATTGCAATGGGAAATTTAAAAGAGGCCTTCTTTCGAGCATGGCTATAAAGAGCCTGAGATAGTTTAAACTATCTCACCAATTCCAATAAAAAAATTTCATCTATAGGGTACCTAGGCAACATAAATGGATGTCCATCAAATCCATCCACTTTGATGTAGGAGTAAGTAGGGAATTGTATGTACTAGCCTCCCATTGGCCGAATGGCACTTTGTGCTTCTAGGGATAATCGTTTTCCCTTATCACCTTCCATTGTTCTAACCAACTTCATGGAGAACAAGTCATTGAATTTCATGTAATCATCTTTATATCCATGGATGGTGATCTGTGGTAGATGTACATATATCAAACTGTTTCCAACCTTCGTGCCTAGAGTACCAATCTATTTCAACCCTTGTTTTCTAGCCCTCATAGCACAAGAGTAAATAACATATGATGACATATAGAAGAATCTAGTTTTGGGAAATGTAGTTATCTGTTCATATAGTCTATCACTTATCAACTTTTTCTAGTGCAATTCCATAGGACCTTCCATCATGTGGAATATTATTACAAACATCCAAAGTTCAAATTTGCTTTCATCTTTTAAACTAGCTAATATGCTCAACAAAGTTATAATATATTACATTTATTGTTTGAACATAGACCTCTAAATTACCTTGTTTTATGGTGTAATTGGGTCTTGGCACCATTGGGTACTCATAATTCCTCTATTACACTCTTTAGCATTCTGATATGCCTTGCCTTTAGCCTTTATATCAACATTATACATTTGTGTGTAAATGCAAAGACCAAATGTGCATATGATCCATTTATATGATAGGTTTGCATAAATTCTCCCTTCTTTCTCAGTGACCCTCTTGGCTGGGTTATAGTAATTTATGCATTGCATAACTAATTTAGGGGCCTCCATAGCTGGCAAAAACCCTCCTGCCAAAAGTAACCCATTTACCGCTACATTCTTGGTACACTAAGAAGCATTTTATTGTAATATCCGTGAACGGATTTTAATATCAAAAGACCATCAAAAATGAGTGTCTATAACCACTACATTGATCAGTACGGCTTGTGAATTGCAATATTTGAATTCATCTTTAGGCCTTGCATAAAAAGTGCTCATTTTGTCTAATGTGTTCTGCAATTTTCAGAATGTGTATCTTGTGTGCGAGTTAGGGTTAAATTTAACCAAAACTTACATTTTATAAAATTTCAATTCATTTTCGATTAAATTCAGGAAATCGGAGAATAATCAACATTTCATTTCTAAATGGAAATACCATTATTAATATTTTCTTAGCTTGAAAATCACTTAACATAATATGAATTATTCAAAACATACCTAGTTCTGGTTGATAATGATTATTTTTTAGAATGCAACTTCAAAACCCTTGGTAGTTGTGTCTTGGTTTCTCGTAATTTACCTCTCCTCATGCGCCAGTGTCATTTTGTTGCTCTAATGTCCTTTGAAAATTTGCAATATGATGTGAAGTGGAGTGTTGCAAAAGAAATTGCATGGTTGAGGTGGTTCCAAGTACATTGGTAGTTTTCCACCTTCATTAATTACATGTTATTTCTCATTAAATCCTGGAATAAAGGTGCAATCATTATGGATTATGGTCCAAATCATGAGCACCTAAATTTCTACACGGGCTCGCTACTAGAGAAGAAAGATGACGTGATGATTATACGTATAAATCAAATGTCACGTTGATTCCTTCTAAGGTATATGTTATTAAAATATGTGATCAATTCGTGATCACCAGGATTGAGGCTTTTTGATATCAACTTTTGAAAAAGAAATATCGAGATTCAAGAAATATTGTATTAGCTTGAGAAAGATAAAACCAAAACAAGAAAAAAAAAATGTAAACCGAGTCCAAAAGATTGATTAACAAAATTTCAAAATAGACTCTTCAATTTTTGACTTTCGACTAAGAAAATAAAAGGAAACAATAAAATACTAGGCTCTGGTAAAAAGGAAACTACCAGGATTTACGACTCTAGTCAAGAAATATCGGGCGGATCTAAAATCATATGAAGATACAAATTCCCTTGGTGCAAGCACATGACTATGGGACTCTTGTTTCTAGTAACATGTTAAACTTTGTAAAAAGACCGAGACACTGAATTTGGAAAACAAAAGGATAAGACACAAGAAATCCAAGTGAAATTGAAAGAAAGATTAGCAACCAACTGAGCAGTAGAATGAAACCAAAGCAAGCAAAAGAAAAAAGGAATAGAGGAAATGGATAAAAAGGGGGTCCAAATTTTTCCAAGGGGAAAAATGGGTTGTGTTTTGAGAGCACTGATTCAGAGCATGTAGGGAAGGCAAGAATTTTGTTAAAAAGCTTCTCTCAAATACTCTAAGTGGACACACCAATTCCACTATTTCTTCACCAAAGGAACCCAACCACACAACTTGGGCTCTCACATCTAGACATAACCAAGAGGATTGGAGGAGGCTTAGACACACTCAACATGATAGGTTATGACCATACAACCCAACTTTGTGCTTAGAAACTCCCAACTACCAATCACTCCCATATAAGCCTATGCTTCCTTGTAGCCCTGTCCAACCAGGATAGTCAAAATAAAAAGTTTTTAAAGGCTTATCTAGGGACTGTAAACTAGAATTATGCATCCCATAAGAACCCCAACAACTCCCAAAATTCACAAGATAAGACACCAAAAGGAGTTATTCCAATTTGTTGAGTTTCAATGCCACAAAGAAGCCTAATTAGGCCTGCACAATGAAGGAACCAACCTATCTAGTTACACCCCAACACCCATAAATCCACCAACAGGTTCCTTAAGACTCCCCAATCCCTCTTTGACAAATTTCATCCATCATTCTTTCACAAACACTCAAGATTCTACAAGATACTCACTTTAAAGTTCAATTCTAGGCCTATCACATAGAGATGCTAGGTCTAGGACATCATGGATCTCCCGCCAAACCCCATTTCTCTCCCTAAAACCACTTGCATCATAAAGAGGACTCCTAACCCTACCATTCCACCAAGAATTATATTTCTCCTGTGGTGGGATGGGAAGATAACTTTTTTGTGTTCAAACTCTAGTTTGGTAGGGTTTCATAGCCCCTTCTAGAAAAATAGATGTAACTTTTGATTTCCTTAATGAAATTGCTTAAAATCACCACCAAAAGAAAGGTAACTCTCTCCTATATCATCCCATGGCTGTTTTGATCTTGTACAATGATGTCACAATCCTTACCAAGCAAAAAAACAAAGAAAAATGCTGGAAAATAGAGAAAAATAGAGTTCTTTTCATTCAATCCTTCAAAATTGGAATCATCAACCTTTCCTTGACCATATGGAGGATTTTTAAACATGAATCCACCTCTTCCAATGGTCCTCAACTATTTTTTGAATAGGAGACCATTGGTTAATGTGTTTACAACATTATTTTGAAATTACATCAATATAATTACTTGGTTGCACAAAGTTTACAATTGAACTTTGGCACCTATTGACACATATTGGCACCTATTACAACCTATTACAAATGGTCTATTGGACCTTATTACATCAAGGAAATATTGAAAAAAAAAACCAACAAGACAAAGGCCTCATGGAGGCATGAGAACCGTTGGGTGCCCTTGCACCATACACCCAGGGTTGAAAAGATCTCAAGTTCCACCTAAGATCAGTTGTTATAGAGAAGTACCATGGTCTTTGATGTCTTTTTCACTCATCCAAGTTGCATCCTCTAGTGGAAGACCATGCCATTTAACCAGGTATTCATTATACACCTTGTTTCTTGTCCTTGTTACGTCCTTGGTGTCTAGGATTGCTTCAAGATTCAATGGTTATGAAGGTTGTAAGTCCTACACCCAATATTCATCAGTTTTTGTACTTGCACCTACACCTGCATCCAAAGATCCCTTAAAGGGGTACAAGTTAGAAATATTAAATATAGGTAAGATAGCCACTCCAGGGGGAAGTCATATATCATAGGCATTTTTCCCAAATTTGTGGATTATCCTACAAGTGCCTATCTTCTTCATTTGGAGCTTGGTGTATCTGCCCTTGGGTAACCTCTCCTTCTTCAAATGTGTAAGAACCAGATATCCCACCTTGTATTGGACATTTCTCCTCTTCAAATCTGCTCTCTGCTTGTATTTCTCCACACTTTTCTTGAGATTCTCCCTCACTTCATGGATTTCATTCATTTCTATTTCAAACTCCTCTCCTTCTACACTCTTCCTCTCCATTCCTTTCAAGTCTCTCAATTCAAATATACCCCTTGGGCTCATTTTGTAGACACCAAAATCTGGTCTAAGCCTACGACTTCAATATTTCTTCATAATTTGTATTTCTATGGTCATGATTAAATAATGTCAATTATTTAATTATTTTCTAAAAGTCTTCATTTCTTCTATTAATTAAATAATAAATTAATTATTTAATTAATTCACACTTTTCTTTGTTCTATCTGATTAATTAAATAAACAATTTTTATTTAATTATGTTACTAATTAACCTTATCCTTGTCAAATTATATAAATTCTTATTTAATTTACCCTTTATCATATGTCAACTATAATTAAATAAATCCTTTATTTATTTAATTATTCATTTAATCCCTTCGTCACTTAGTTAAATAAATCTTATTTATTTAATTATTCTTCAAATATCAAATCTTGAATTAAATGAATTATTTAATTTGTAAAGATCTATTTTAACACGTTCCTCTATATTTAGATAATTGTGTAAGTTATCTAAGTATTCACTTTGACTTGACTCAAGATCTATTTAATTCGGTTAGTTAACTCTTGATTTAATGTCTGAGTTGCTTGCATGAATAATCTATTTGTCATATCATTCAGTCATCTAGCTCTAACTTGTTTGCATGTACATGATTATTAATTAAATATCTTTATTTAATTAATTAAATCTTGTGTGTGCATTCGAACAGAGCGTTACTTTAATCCATCTTTATCTTTGTTATGCAAAGGTAATTCTTCTATTTTCAAATACCAAACTTGAAGATTAAATAATTTATTTAATCTTTATTTCTATTTCTAATTTGTATCACTCATGTCGCTACTAACAATTATTAGAATGCATGCCTAATCTTTTGATCTCAACCATTCATCAATCTTTCGATCCTAGCATGTCATTCGAATGATAAATTTTCTATAAATTGATCTTTCCTTCCTTATTTCAATCTCTCTCGAAATCTTATGACTTTTGGAAGCATATCTATTATTTGAATCTTCAATTTTTTGCTAAATCACTATTATAGGCTATACTTGCACAAGAGAAATCTGAGGGAAATTATACTACAATGACAAAATGGAGAAGGGCAATCGAGGTTATACATGGAATTACGTAGATATTGGGTGAGATTGTTCAGTTTATTTATGCTTTAGCTTTCCTTTGTTCTCTGTTGTTTAGCTTATATTACATTTAGAGCTTAGATCGCACTGTTGTGTGTTGTTTAACCTTTCTTCTACATTTTATAGATGTTACATTTGGTGAACCCGATGTGAAGACACCATCTTTGCATATCCATAGACTTTTATTTGATTTTTGCAATTTTTTGTACAAAATGATGCATATGTTTGACGAAACGACACAATTGACATTTGGAGACGTAGTTGCTTGATGAAAAGATGCAATTGAAATACTAGACCACATTTGATATCAGAAATGACTCAATTGACTTACTTGACCACATCTGAGCTCAGAAATGACGTATCTAAAAAATACTCACGCATCTATTATTTTTAGAGTCAAAACTAACTGGTAAAATGTCGCAACGCATCTAACAGAGAAAATGATGCATCCAATAGGCAAAATTTTAGGTTTAGATTTTCAATTTACAACCTTCTTTCATGTTTTTATTTTTGCTAATCTTCTATTTTTAGCATGTGTCTTGAGGAGTTAACGAAGTTTTTGCAGATTAATAGTCAAAGACCAATATCAAAACTACTAATGAATCTTTCTGCAGAACTCATGTCGAAGACCATAGTTAAATTTTTGAAATAGATTGTTTGGTAGTGTAGCAAATCTTTCATTTGGATGAAAATTAAAAAGTGTCTACTGTGTTTGGTGTGAAAGCACAAATTTTTTATTACCCTCATGATTTGGTATATCGAATTATCCTCTCCCCTTGTGCATTTGTGTGATCCTAGGTGTAAGAGAAATGGTTACTAACTCTAGAAATTGGGCCTATCCTAGCAGGAAAAATTACTCACCCTAGGATGACTCAGACCAGTAGCACCCTGAACTCGAGGGACTTCCAGCCAGTATATAAAAGTGGATTCTTGGGGAAAGCCCAAAAAATCACGTGTATGGTTCTGATAAGATGGATTCGAAAGGGGACTCTCATCGTATGGATCATGCCCTAAGAATGGAATGCCTGAATTAAACACCTTTGTTTGTAGTTTCCAAAATCCTTCTATTTGCTAGTGCAGTAGGTTAGACCTATGAAGTCATCTCATATTCTTATTATTCCATGGGATGTTCATGGGTAATATAGCTTAGCTTCCCTGAATGACGTTAATGAGTCGTGGAGGGGAGCCAGAGGGGTCAAGATACTAATCATCCACCTTGAAGAAGCCTAGTTGGGAAACCAAGTGAGAACTCAATAAATACTATCGTACATAGCCTAGGATGTGCTTGTTTATTGTCAAATTAAACATTCTTTGAGTCCAAAATCAAATTGAAAACACTTTGTCTTATGATTGTCTTTATTTTCCAGAACTTGATCACAAAAAATAACATTAGTTTTATATCTCGATTCAGTGAAAAAATGCAACTGTTCACTAGAGAGTCGCAATTGTTATGTTGAGTCGCATCTGTTTAGCCTAGAGTCACATCTGCTAGATTAGCTCTCGTTTTCTCTATCAAAAACTGTATCTAATTTAAAAGACCGCACTTGTGACATTCTGTGACCCATCTGAAAAGGTGAGCCATAACTGCAGTCTAGAATGATGGATTTGCCACTATCGTAGAACTTTTAATAGTGAACAAAGTTTAGAAAATCGCATCTAATATAGTCTGATTTGCAATTTCCATCATGAGTCGCATCTGTTAGAAACTACACTGCAACTATCTAATACTAGATATTGAATTTTACAGGAGTAACTGATCACCAGAAAACTGTAACTATGAAACATAACCGCATCTATCATATTCTATGGTGCATCTTCCTGAGTATTAGTAAATGAGCATTTACAGTCACAGTCCAGTCGACACAGTCATACCAGTCTTTGATTTGTCTTTTCACAGTAGTCCTTGGATAGAAGCCTAAAATGATTTGCTCAATTTTGCATCCTCTAGGTATCATTTAGTCATAACTATAGTCATCCTAATTATGAGTTTTAGTTTCATCTTAGACTACATATTATCTTTAGATTAAAATTTTAGGAAGGTCACTTTTACAAACTCTAGAATAGGTCCACCTTCTACACTCCAGAAAAATCATAGCATCAATGAAATCTTTCATTAAACCTATTCTTGTCATCATATCCTTTTTCCTACAGAGAGTCCTCCTAGCTCATTAGTCTAGTTAGGAAACTCACCTTATCTTTGATCTTATTCCTACATTAGTTCTTTGACATAACTAAATTGACACCTTGGTTAGACTTTAGGTAGTTGGTACCCTCATCTCAGGTTTACAAAATTGATTACCTTAGAAGCTTGCTTAGACTTTGCATCTTTAGATATTGTCATTCTAGACTAGTGTCATCTTAGACATTCCTTATTTTGTGTTCAGAAAATCCCAAAAACATAGACTAGAGTTATACTATCCATAGACGTAGTTTTGCATTCCTCACATATTTAGCTTATCTTACATGGTTGAAACTAGGTCTAAGAGAAAAGAGAGAGAAAAGATGTCGAACCCAAAAAAAAATCATCAATCCATTCTTGTCCGAACCTCTAGGACTTTGTTAGACAAATTCACCACTAGAGACCCTCAAGGACACATTAGATTGGAAGACATAGAGGTTGTTGCACAAGACCCTGAGTTTTCCTCTTTTGTAGATGAGTATCTAGCAAATGATTGCCAATGCTACTTAGCCAAATTATTAGCTGAAGGTGCTACCTTACCTATAGGATTTGATATTAGCACCTTACAAACTCAACCTACACAAGGGACAAACGTAACAACTGCTAGTACCTCTATACCTTAGGTTAATACAGCCATACCATCTGGCATACCTACACAGAGTATGACAGTCCATATGTCTCCATTCAGTACATCTGGCATGAAATTGGGATTTAATTTCACTGTAGGTGTATCATCATCCACTCCCTTCGGTCCTCTTATTGGGAACAAAAGATCTAAAACGTCAGCTTCTACACCAAATGTCAGTCACTGGTACCATACCATAGTCAACAACCATACCTAGTGTTCATGTCGCTAGTACTATACCATAGACTACACAGATATGAGGAATTCCCTCTTTCCAATATGGCAATCAGAATCCATTCTCCAAGATTGGCAGTTAGAATCCATTCACACAGATTCTGAATCAGAATCCATTCTCACATATCCAAGTCAAAACCCATTCACATAGATTCCAAATCATAACACATTCACCAACATTTTGAATCCAAATCCATATCAAATATAAACATTCATTCAAAACCCATCATGAGACCTTGGATTTTAGAATACATACATAGATCTGCATAATTTTCCCAACACATCATTAACCTAGGTTGACGTCTTGCAAACACAAATGCATGCACTACAAACAAAAATGGATAACATGGTAGTGCCAACTAAGAAAACCTTTTCAACAAAGGACATATACCCATTTCCCTTTGATAAATCATTGTACATGACACCTTTCCCTCACGGGTATGTCATACTAAATCTTGCTAACTACAATGGAAAACAAAATCTGATAGAACATATAAGGGAATTTTCTACCATGTGCATAGATGTTGCTTATGACCCCACATATCTTATGAGACTATTTCTAAGAAGTCATGTAGGAATTGCACTCGAGTGGTTTTCAGGTCTAGACTATGGCATCAAATCATGGGGTGAATTGGCTGAGAAATTTGTTGAGCAATTCTCCTTCAACATAGACAACAAGATAAATATAGCAACATTGTGTCACACAACACAAGATGAAGGAGAAAATTTCATCACCTTCTTCCAAAGATGGAAGACTATAGCAAGTCAGTGTCCTATCGAGATACCTGAAAAACAAAAAGTCACTATGTTCCAAGAAAACCTTAATGCAAAACTAAGGAGTAACTTAAGGGTACATTTTTGCACATCCTTTTCGGAACTAGTGGAAAAATGGGGTATAATAGAAAAGGATCTCATTGAAAAAGGAGAACTTAAGACACTAACATCCAACATAATTGAATAGTGCAAAACACCCCCAATGATAGAAATAGATTTTGGTCTCAGAACAAAAACATTACCAATGACGGGGTAGTTGATGCTAAAACTATACAAGTAGGACCAATCATCACATTACGAGGACCTAACCCTTATGCCAACATGCTTAACTATGTCAATCAACCTCCCAACACGGTCCAAAATACTCAACATCCGCAACAACAGAGGAGGTTTCAAAAATGTGAGTTCACTCCCTTAGGGGAACCCATCAAGTCCGTATTTAAACAACTATTACAACACAATCTTATATAGCTTCAAGAGCCAAGACAATACGATCCAAGACAATTTAAAGCAGTTTGGTGGGATGACAATGCCTTTTGTGATTATTATAGAACTAAGGGACATAACCTACAAAATTGTCACCAACTAAAAAATATCATACAAGATCTTGTCGAAAAGAGAATTATTGAATTTAGCGGACAGAAACAAAAGCCATCAAACACTGATCAGCAAGTCTTTTTGGATTCATTACATGACCATGGGAAAGGATATGTCCCTAGTTTGAGTAACAAGAACAATATGTCAACCAACTACACTAATATCAAGCATGATTATAATAGTGGCAAAATCATAAATCACCTTTGTGCTGCCAATGAGAATATCAATACCATTACCATCAATACAACTTCGAGTGTGTTGTCAACACTTGCATACTAAGATAACTATCCAAGGTCCTCCATTGCAGAAAACACCGCAAACTTCCAAGTTGCACTATAACTTGATCAATTGGGGAAGACCCCATCCCAAATCTCCATCTTGGAACTGCTGCGTATCTCCCCTGAGCATTGATACGTTTTAGAAAAAGCTTTACAAAGAACCATTGTCCCTAAGGATATCGATGTTAATCATTTCTAGGAAGTGGTAGGCTACTTGACCAATAATCATCATGCCACATTCTTCGAACAAGACTACACAACTGAAAAGACAAATCATAATGACCCTTTACATCTTGAAGTCCTTGTTGACAACACCAAAGTTAGACGAGTTTTGGTAGACAGAGGAGCAAGGTTAAATATGTGCACCTTAAAACTAATTAAGGTATTAGTTTTCTTAGAATCATTTGTAGACACAACCAAAAGTATTGTCATTAAGGCTTATGATGATGAGGAACGAAAATCAAAGGGGATGGTAACACTTCCTATCAGAATTGGTCATGCAGTAATGGAGACAAAATTCCAAGTCTTGGATCTCACCCTTCCATAAAACCTTCTGCTAGCCAGACCATGGATTCATGCCATGAAGGAAATCCCTTCCACATATCATCAATGTCTCAAATTCCCTTACAATGGCACTAAAATAACAATAGATGGTGACCCAAATCCATTCCAATATTGCACCAATCTAAAAGAGATACCCCAATTCCAAGTGCCAGTAAACTAGGAGGCTTCATCATCCAATTCATCTCACTATGTTGATCCATCCACTCTCACTAGAACATCCACTTCACCTTCATTTCCTACCACTCATAGGGTCGAGATCCAAGACAAGGGTTGTGGAGAATACACATGAAGACAACTTATTTTGTTAGCCATTTGATTCCTCCTAAGTCATACGGTTTACCTACACTAGATAAGAGACAATCTATGGTCACTATACACATTCCTCCCACAACAAATTTCACTAAATGGGGAGAATTAAGCAAAGAAGCTATAAATACAGAAGATGTCACCTCTTAGTTGTATTGAGAAGATAATGAAGAACCTCTCTCACTTGCTCACATTCCTACAGATCTATATGGCAAAGGTTTCACAATCATGCAGAGAAAGGGATATAATGAACATAGTGGCTTAGGCTTACATCAAGATGGGAGAACTAAACCAATCTTTGTTTCTCAGTGGCCGAAAGGCTTAGGGTTTTGGTTTCAAATTATTCATATTGGTATTCCTAGTAACACATCACCCTTAATCGAGGAAGTAAGTGCTTTAGAAGATATTGAGACATCTCACAAACCATCTGACCAACACTACTATGACTCCCCCAAGTCAAATGAATATGAGTGGGATTCCCTATCCTCCACCTCTTCCATGAACCTTGACAAGCTATTTGGAGAACTGGACTTAATGTTGAAATCCTCACCAAATCCATTGAATTCATGTCCACCAAAGAATATGACAAAAGAGGAATGGTTTAAACATTACTATTGGGAATCTCTTGATCCTATCTCTTGGCTGGCAACCTAATACATCTATTTCAGATAACCAAACCTTGGTATTAGGCCCATCTCTCAATCCACCTAGATCTAAACAATAGAGAAAAAAGAACTTAGTACAAAACTTTTCTGACCATATAAAAAACTTAGTCTTTACCTTGAATCCTTTGAACTTTGACAACTCCAACAATGACATGCCCCTAGTTTATCCCCAACTCATTGATTGGGACCAACAAGACAAACCCGTTGTAGACATTTTTTAGAATGACAAAGCAATTGTTGAGTTCTTGGGATTACGAGAAGGCATACCTAGTGGTGATCACAAGGTTGGTTTTACCATTGACTTGGAAAACAAAGAATATTTTGGGAAATCTGTTCAACCCTCTAGTCGCAAAAATGAGAAAAGGAATAAAAAAGATAAAAAAGATGAGTCTCTAGGTGAAAACTGAAAGGTGCCTCTAGACAATGAAAAAGAAAAAATAAAGGACACATCCAAAGGAGAAAACCTCTCTGAGGCACCTAAGGATGGAGGTTTGAAAATTCTCTCCTTTGCACAAGAAAATTCACCCATGCTTGTTTAAGAATCAGTAGAAGTCAACATAGTCACAGAAGAGAATCCTCGACTGGTTTATTTTGCAGCGTCATTAACAAAAGAAGAGTAGCCAAAATTCTACAACTTCTTCAAATCGAGATAGAAAATTTTTTCCTGGTCATATGCAGGCATTCTTGGGCTGGATCCTGAACTTGTTCTACATCACTTTCCCTTACAACCAGGTGTTAAACTAGTGAAACAAAAATTGAGGAAAATGCATCCACATATTGCTTTACTAGTCAAGGAAGAACTCAAGAAACTATTAGACATTTGTTTCATTAGATCAATCAACTATGTAGAATTGGATTTCCAATCTTGTACTAGTTACTAAACCAATAGGGGGTATCTGCATTAGCACAGATTTAAGAGATATCAACAAGGCTTGCCCTAAGGATGACTTCCCTCTGCCTAACATTGACATGCTAGTAGACATGACAATAGGGTATGAGATGTTGTCCCTTATGGATGAATTTTTAGGATATAATCAAATTATAATTGCAACTAAAGACCAACCTAAAACAACTTTCACATGTCCTTGGGGAATTTATTGTTGGAATGTTATGCCGTTCAGACTCAAGAACATTGGAGCAACCTATCAACGTGCCATGGCCACTATTTTTCATGATATTGTACACACTCTTATGGAGGATTATGTTGATGACCTTATAGTTAAATCCAAGACAAGGGAAGAACATTTACAGGTTTTATACAAGATATTTCAAAGGCTAGAGAAGTATAAAGTAAGACTCAATCCCAAGAAATGTGTGTTTGGGGTACAATTAGGAAAGCTTTTAGGGTATATCATTTCTAGGAGAGGCATTGAAGTGGATCCAGCCAAGGTAAAAGCAATCATAGACATGCCTCCACCAACTAATCTTAGTCAACTAAGGACATTACAAGGGAGATTGCAATCTATCAGAAGATTTAAAGTGTAGTTAGCAAATAAGACACATCCTTTTCAACATTTACTTAAGAATGGGGTACCCTTTGCATGGACAGTTAGGTGCCAAGAGGCTTTTCAACTGATCAAAGAATATCTACTCACACCACTAGTCTTAATTCCACTTGTTGAAGGATGACCATTGATTCTTTATATTTCAGCAACCCCTTCATCACCCAGAGCATTGCTTGCACAAAATGATGATGAAGGTCATGAAAGGGCAGTATACTATATCAGTCAGACTTTGGTAGGTTATGAGCTCAACTATAGTACCATTGAACGTGCTTGTCTTGCAGTAGTATTTGCTACTCAACAACTAAGGCACTATATGCTAAACCATCAAACAATGTTGATTGCCAAAATAGATCCTCTGAAATATGTTCTAAGCAAAGCAGCATTAACATGGCGACTAGCCAAATGGGTTATGATACTTAGTGAGTATGATATCCAGTATGTAGAGAGAAAGGATATTAAAGGACAAGTCATTGTTGATTAGTTAGCTGATGCACCAATACAAGCAGATCACCCATTAGTTGCAGACTTTCCTGATGAGTTTATATTCACAATTGATACAAACACAACATGGAAACTATACTTTGATGGCTCACATACAAATCATGGATCAGGGGCTGATATATTGTTTATCACACCACAGGGTGATTCCATCCCTAAGTCATTTAGGATTGTGTTTCCATGTACCAACAACATAGCAGAGTATGAAGCTCTAGTGACAAGATTATGCATGGTAGTCAAGTGGAAAATTAAGAACCTATAGGTATATGGCAATTCTCAACTAGTAATTAGACAAGTAAATGATGATTATAACACCAAGGATGAGAAGCTTGCTCCATACAAACACATGGAAAATATTTTTAAGGAGTACTTTGACAAGGTCAAATTTCATTAGATACCTCATGTTCTGAATAGGGCAGCAGACACTATGGCTACAATTGCATCACTTCTAGACATTCCTAGCAACATGCCTAAGTTTGAGTTCTTGGTAGAATAGCTTTTGGTCATGGCCTACGATATCCCAGATTCTAAGATGTTATGTGACATTGTTGGTCCTGATTCCCCAAGGTACAAAGAAATCTATGACTACCTCCATGCCAAAATCATACCCCCTGGCCTTTCAAATAATCAACATAGGACTTTAATTCATAAGTCAATGAAATACACCATTGTCGGAGACACTCTATATAGATGCACCTTAGATAATACCCTATTGAGATGTCTCGATTCTGATGAAGCACAAGCAACCTTGCATGGGGCGCATGAGGGTATATGTGGTTCCCATTCTAGTGGTCCTACTTTAGCTAAAAATATTATGAGACTGGGATGCTATTGGCCTACTATTGAAAAGGAATCATATTTATTTGTAAACAAATGTCGCCAATGTTAGGTTCATGAAGACTTGATTCATGCACCAGCACAGGAGCTTCGTCCCATAACGTCACCATGGCCCTTCACCCAATGGGGACTCAGACTCATAGGTAAGAGCCATCCTACATCACCTAATGGCCACAAGTTCATCATCACCGCCACCAAGTATTTTACAATGTGGATTGAGGCTATTCTCATGACATGCATTACAGGCACACAGATCTCTAAGTTTATCCTGAACTATATCATTTGTCAGTATGGTGTCCCTCAGTCCATAATCATAGATAATGGCCATCCATTCAAGAACCAAGAATTATGCCATCTTTGTGAAGAATTCCATATTCAAGATCATATTTCCACCCCATACTACCCACAAGGTAATGTCCAAGTAGAGGCATCTAACAAAACTATCATTAGAATCCTCAAAAATATTATCAATGATGTTGGTCATGATTGGCATTTACATATTAATCCCGCATTATGGGCTTATCACACAAGTATTCATACTCCCATTGGCACCACTCCATATTCACTAGTATTTGGTTTTGAAGCCATTTTTCCTATTGAGGTCGAGATTCCTTCCCTACGGGTATCCTTGAAAGGGAACATTGATGATGAAGAGTACCAAATATCAAGACTACATGAGCTAGAATTCCTAGATGAGTGAAGACAGAAGGCACTAGACCATCTCCAAGCATATCAGAATTTCCTTCGTCATAGCTATAATAGGAAGGTCTCGAATAGAAACTTTGACATTGGTGACATGGTCTTAATGGAGAACCCAAAGAATCAAGCAAACAGAGAGAAACTAGGAAAGTTTGAACCTAACTGGTTAGGACCTTATATTATTACAGAAACCTTTGGATCAAGAGTGTATCAACTCTCTACTCCTAAAGGGGAACCATTTCCCTTGCCAATCAATAGTCTTCATCTAAATAAGTTCTACTCATAGCTTCTAAGAGCCTTATCTTAATTAGCAAAAATATAAAAAAAAATCAAAAAATCAAAAAAATTGTTACCTAGGTGAAAACCTTGCAAACAGGCATCTTGGTAACATCAAAAAATCAGAAAATCCATAAAATAGTAAAGAGAAATAATTCATCCAATAGAGAAAACCACTTCAGTGGCACTTTGGATAAGTACCATGGTGAAAACATAGCAAATAGATGCCATGTGTAGTTGACTCTGCTCCTTTGTCTACTATTATTCTAATCTAACATCCATGTACATAGTCCTTATCCTTGTACATAGTCCACTACCTTGTACACAGTCCTTATCCCTAGATACATAGTCCACTACCCTGTACATACTCCCTATCCCTATATATATCACTTATCTTTCCCATCCATCGCTTTTACATACCATTCATAATAAGTGGTAGTCTTTCCCATAATATGGGATGATTGACATCGAGTGCATTTCATATCCCCCATTTTATCCTATTCATAATCAATAGGTCTTATACTCGACTGGGGGAAAACACTTGGCATGCATCATATTGGTTCTTACATTGGCTGTGCTGAAGACATAAAACCATAGGAAAATCCAAAAACATCACAAATGTCCTAAGAAAATACAAAAACATCATAAAACTTCAAAAAGATAGAAAAATCAAAACATGTCGAAAATCCAAAAAAAAAAACAAAGTCAGAGTCAGTCACACTTGTCATTCTTTGTCATTTGTCAAACTACGTTGCCTCTGTGACTGGAAGTATGCAAGGCCATCTACCGATGTGCCCCTGAGGCATTAGATCAGTCCTTTTAGGTTTGTCTGTATAAAATCATGATTCAATCCATATTGTCTATATGACAAGGTCATTGTTCATGTTGAACTATGAGGTCTCTACGTGTATAACGTAGGCAAGTCCATCAATCGATGAGCCCCCAAGACCACACTAGGTCAGTCCATTAGGGTTCATCACATTCACTATCACACACGTCTTCTACTTGTAGTCAGTCTTGTCAGTCAAAGGTCAAGTCAAACTACGAGGTCTTTGCATGTATAACATAGGCAACGCCATCAAGCGATGAGCCCCCGAGGTTGTACTAGGTTAGTCCTTTACGGTTTTTCATCACACACAGTCAATTGTCAACACATCATATCAAGTCATGCATCAATCTAGTGAACAAGTCAGCAATGTCTCTAAGAAAAAATCAAACAAATTGCCAAAGCAACATCCAAAATAGATCAACTAATGTCTATTATAGGATGTGTCCTTCCTGGAAACAAACTTCATCAAAAAAATCAACTTGTCTCTTATTCAGGATGAGTCCTTCCTGAATACCGATATCAGCAAAAAAATATGTCTTATATAGGATGAGTCCTTTTTGCATATAGACATTGTCAAACAATCAACATAGCCTTACACAGGTTATCACATCAATGACATCAGAATCAACATCTTATACGATACATGTCTTTCTGAAACCAGGCTTTGTCATGCCTTATATAGATAGTCATAACATCAAAACTAGACTCAAAGTCTTATCTGGTATGTGTATCTCCTGAAATTAGGCTCTATCAATCAATCCTTTTATCAATCAAAACAAATCAAACAAACAGATCAAGTTTTGGCAAATATTTTACTAGATTTTTGACTTTATGGCTTATTTATCTTATCATTTCATTTGACTTTATGATGGGAATTATGTTACTATCTTTCTCAAGGATGTCCCATGAAGGATTTAGAGAAGCAACGATGTATCAAAATTCTATTTTCTTTGACTGATGTCTATTGAAATTTTATTTTATGATTGGAATCCTGTTACTAGCTTTCTCAAGGATGTCCCATGAAGGATTAGAGAAGCAACGATGTATCAGAATTCTGTTTTCTTTGATTGTTGTTTGTCAACTATCTTTTAAATTTGATTTTGAGTCATGTTACTACTTCCCTCAAGGATATCACATGAAGGATTTAGAGGAGCGATGATGTCTCATGACCCATCTTTTATTTTGTTTGTTGTTTGTGGTTTGTCTTGACAAAAAGACTGGGGAAATTGTGCCCTTAGTATGAGTTATGACAATCCTTGTCTGTGACTATCTATTGTTAGCAAGTGGATGACCTTGCACACCTTGATCTATGCCATATCATGGTGTTTTTCTCCATTTGTATTAGTCCTGACTAATGATGATAAAGTGAAATACCTTTAGTGATGCAACAAAACATCAAATATTTCTAATACTAACATTCCTCTCATTTCTTTTATTATTTTTCAATCTTTCTTTCCACACTAACAGTTCTTTTTTGCATTATGATGGAGTCCTGTGACACACAAAAATATAAATCATCTTGCATACACATTCATGTTAGAAATATCATTTCCAAATCATATATCATCAATCATACATACATCTTTCATTTGAAATATACAAACATATAAGCATTATCATATCTAGGACATTGTGACATAATAGACATTCATCATCATAGATTACATATCATAAGCATTACATGTACATAACAAATGTAAATACATGCATCACACTACAAATGTATAGCATCACATATAGAAAGCATTGTACATATAACATCATATCGCATCTCATAATTATAAATTGCATACATACATCCATCGACATCATAGATATTAATACATACATCATCACATAGAATCAACATCATATCATAGGCTGCATAAACACATCATAAAGTAGATATGATCATCCATCACATAGGTATCTCATATAGACATAACATGTATAAATAAATGACTACATAATCAATAAATAGAACTGCATATCATGAGAATCACCACCAAAATCATATATATATATATATAGTTCAAAATTGTCACATCACAATGTCATAATGTATCAATAAAATTGAAGCTCGTAGGCTATATGATCATAATACAATGTCTTAGTACATATCAAGAAATGTCCCTATCCCAAACTACCACTACTATCATGACTAGAGTGTGTGGATAAATGATGTCGAGATCTTGATGACTTGAATGTGGCCTGTCGTATGGACTAGATCTGCATGGCTACTCAACACCCTTTGTGCTAATTGTCCTAGTGTGGGTCCTAGTCTAGGACCTGTCACTGCATGCCTATGAAAAACTTGGAGCCCATCTCTCTGGAGGAACTGCTGCCTCATACAAATCTCTCTAATACGAAGCTCTCTCAACAGATCTGACTAACTCTAAAAAAAAATGCCTCTACTAGCCCACTGCAAAGAGCTCTAATCTTTGTAAACCACTGCTCGGTCTCCTGTCTCTGAGCTATGGCTTGATCCTTGTCCATATAGGCCTTTTCCCTCTCCATCCATAGAACATCTTGCTCAGACATCAAAACCCTCATCTGCTCCTCCAAAGATACAAGTTGGGCACGAAGTGTAGTAGTGTTAGGATCAACTGCATTTGTATCATCCTATCTCACCCTCTCCAAACCATCATCATCATCCTCTAACTCCAAAATCTTGTCTCAGACCTCACGCTCCTAATCATCCTCCTCCTCATCATCATCCTGATAGACACCAAGTAAGCCAAGGGCATCAATCTCTACCTCCTTTCTATCTTCCTCCTCCTCTGCATGATCCTTTGGAATGTCCTCCTCTATAGCATGCTCCTCATCCCTACCAATATCAACATGCACCTCCTCCTCACCTTTTCCAATATTTGGCATGTGCACATCCTCCTCCTCCTATCCCTCCTCGCAGATAGGTGATAAAGGTGGCCCTCATCCCTCTGTCCATGCATCCCTCTCCCACCACCCCACCGACCACCTCCACTACCATCTCCATCATCGCCACCACCACCTACATCTCTTCGACCTCTGCCTTTGCCACACCTGTCACATGGTCCTGTCCCTCGCTGCTCTATCGGCACATCCTGATCTATGTCTATAAGGGGAATCAGCCTGTGAATGGCCCACCATTGATCATATGCCTCAGTGGTACTTGGATCTACCAAACCATCTCTCCACACCCACTACACTACCTTAAATGCATCAATATCTACCTTGATAGTGGCCACTGGTATCTCTACACCCCACAGTCTGATCTCTCTCGAAGACCTCGCAAAATCTACCCGTCCTCTAGTCTCATCCTAAACCTCTCTGAACTAACACAACGTATGATCTATAAAATGTTTCTCTATAAGATGAACATCTAAAATAGTTCACCCAATCAAATATTGTGTCTGACAATAATATGGAAAATGATCATCCTCATCTGACCACTCTGGACAACCCAAGTATGGTCTCCATGTGAACTGTACCATGGTATCAATAGCATGTCTAAAATATTTAGTATCTCCCATATGGTGCCGAGTATTAGCCCCCACATAATGGAAGGCATAGGGTGCTCCATGTTGCACATCAACTGTAATTAGAGGACGAAAGATGGTAATGTGTTCCCACGCCCATACCATCAAGAGCGTGGTACCACAACTCGTAGACTGTGCCTCTCAGTAGGCTATATCATGCAAATGAAAATATAACATGGCAAGAAGACAAGGGCCCCAAGCATACACCTCCCGATACTCTAACATACCAACCAGCATCTCTCCCCATCCCACAGGAAATCCATGACCTCGATGGTCAGGGAGGACTATAGCACCTATCAATGTACACAATAAACAATCTAACTGCCTATACCTCTGAGCCAATACATGCCATCTAATCTCATAATGGTTGATACCTAACTGTCTAATATCCTCATGAGGATAATATCTACACATTTCAGAGAATCCTCTCTGAGTATCATACATCACCCTAGTGCCTCTAATTGGCAATCTGAGAATCCTGTATACATACTCTAAAGTAACTATCGCCTCTGCCATAGGTAGGTGAAACGAGGATGTCTCTGAGTACCACTGCTCTCACAATGTTGTTAGTAGACCCCGGTTTGCCTGAATGATGGAAATGTCTGTCACGTGGAGGAGACCCAAATGCCATAGGAACCATTTCTCCACACTTTGAAAACTATTCCAGAGGCAAAAATTCAATGTTCTCGACTCTTGCATATAAACAGGGTCCAAAACAACCTGCAATGGAATTATACATGCCTCATGTCAAAATCAATCACCTATCCTAATGCAAAGTGACAAAATCAAATGCTAGTCAAATGAGTCATTATTTTGTAAATACGTCATTCCTTTGCAATTGTGTTACAGGAAACCAAAGGCATCATTTTATTTTGCAAATGCGTCATAAAATTTCACATGCGTCATTTTAAATCACAACTACGTATAAAAATATCAAATGCATGTCAAAATCAAATGCGACTCATAACATCTACATATACAAACATCCATCATAAATGCAAATGTGATGCAATACTTACAAATGCGTTGAACACAAAGCACATGTGTTTATTCTAAATACAAATGTGTAACTATTTCTCATGTGTTGAAAGAAAAAAAATCGTTGAACTTTCAAAAACTACGCTAAAGAAGAACACGTGAATTTACAAATGCGCTGATCCACATGCAAATGCGTTGATTAAGCATTCAAATGCGACTTTTCAATAAAGTGATGCATGAAAAAAAAATGCAAATAAACACATAAAAGAGCATGAAAACCAAAAATTCAAAAGTTGAGATCTAGGTACATATCGGGTGGTCTGCATTGGTCGGCCGCTTGAAGGTCCAGATCCTGTATGCTCGATGGTGGGTGTGTGGAATAGGAGACATCTTTGCTGAGGGTGCAGAGCAAAAATCTCAAATTTCAAAGCTATGTGGGTAAAAATGAATGGGTTTTTACCCCATTTTCTATTTATACCTAAGGTTTTGGTGGCATTCCTTTCTACTGGCCATGTCAACTTCCAACCTTAATCAGCCTGTACACGTCCCTAACACTTCCAACTTCAATTTCATCAACTCCACTACATTTCTAGCTATCAGATAGACTAATCGGGACTATTTCCAAAAAAAATTAAATTTTTTTGAAATTTTGTCAATTTTCCTAAGGGGGGCATACCTTCACCTATTTTACACTAGGGCATTAGTGGGGCATATTTTTGATCAATTTTCTTTGACACAATGCTGAAATGACATTGTATCAAAGAGGGGCAAACATAGACACCGAAATCTAGTCTAAGCTCGCGACTTGAATATTTCTTCATAATTCGTATTTCTATGGTCATGATTAAATAATGTCAATTATTTAATTATTTTCTAAACATCTTCATTTCTTCTATTAATTAAATAATCTTAATTATTTAATTAATTCACACTTTTCTTTATTCTATCTAATTAATTAAATAAACGTTTTTTATTTAATTATGTTACTAATTAACCTTATCCTTCTTGTCAAATTAAATAAATTCTTATTTAATTTACCCTTTTATCATATGTCAACTATAATTAAATAAATCCTTTATTTATTTAATTATTCATTTAATCCTTTTGTCACTTAGTTAAATAAATCTTATTTAATTATTCTTCAAATATCAAATCTTGAATTAAACGAATTATTTAATTCGTAAAGGTCTATTTTAACGCATTCTTCTATATTTAGATAATTGTGTAAGTTATCTAAGTATTCACTTTGACTCGACTTGAGATCTATTTAATTTAGTCAATTAACTCTTGATTTACTATCTGAGTTGCTTGCATGAATAATCTATTTGTCATTGTAGACAATGAAAAATGTCCTAAGCTTGCGAGTGTCATTTTTCTTCATCCTCGTCCTTTGATAATTGAATAATTTTAGTTATTCAATTATGTTTGATCATATTCCTTTATTAATTAAATATTTTTTAATAATTATTTAATTAATTCACTTTCTAATCTTTATTCTATCTTGATCGATTAAATAAACTAATTGCATCACTAATTTATCCCTCTTCTTCAATAGTTAAATAAATTATCATTTATTTAATTATTTTGTCACCTTTCATCTATAGTTAAATAATTACCATTAATTATCTATCTATTCATGGTCATTTAATTCTTCTATAGTTAAATAATTATCAAAATTATTTAACTATCCCATGCCACCTTCCCTATTAAATAATTAATGTAAATTAATTATTTAAGATCTAATTTTCATCTCTCCATTTAATTAAATTGATAAATTTAATTAAATGCTCCTCTTTTCATTTTCTCCAAATAAATAATTTGAATAAATAATTTATTTTCCACTTGTCCATTTCCTCCACTCTCTCCATTTTTGAATAAATTATTTAAAATAAATTATTTATACACCACCTAGTCAAAGATGCTCTATCATAATCCCCTATCATAGCCTGCATGTCTTGCATGTCTATCACAGTTGTCAGGCGTCATAGTCATCGACCTCATAGCTTTTCCATCCATGGCATATTTTTGGTGCATCAATTCTAGACCGTTGATCTTGGCATATTTTCTGAGATTTAATCTCAACCATCCATTTTGTAACCTCCCTCTCATGCATTCTCATCCATTGATCTTGGAATCTTTCTAGAAGATTAATCTCAGCCGTCCATTCGAAAGGTTGTCTATAAAAGCAACCTTCCTTCTCCATTTTTACCTTAACAGCTATTCTTCTCTAACTTTCTACTTACAATTTGCAGGTATTTGCACAAGCTAGATTACAAATCTAAGGGCATATTTGCAAAAGGAGAAATAGGATAACAAGAGAAGTGATTCAAGTTCCAGCATGGGGAGTATTTTGATTTGATGTTTTATTTTCCTTATGCTTTCATTTTTTTCTCTTGTTTGGATGAGGTTAATAGTTTAGAAGTGTTGGCTGTCACTTTGTCTATGCTATTTGATTTCTGATCCCATCTCACATTGGTGAACCCAACATGAATCTTACAATTTTGTAGAGAAATTTGTGTGTTTTCTTGTTTATTTTCGTTGTTTTGTAGGTTATAGGCAATAATTTATATGAAATTCCATCATTTTCTTTTGAGCACAAAAAAATGGGCGCATATAGTCTTTTAAAAACATTTTCTAATTTTTTTAGGCCTTGTTCTCATCTTTTCGAAACCTTCAAATGGTTTAAAATTTTGTTAAGATTTGAGAAATTTATGGTCGTTTTAGTGATTGTAGCTTTTTTTAGATTTAGGTGTTAATGTCTAAATTTTCTTTTGTTAATAATACTTTTGTTGTGCAGAATTTTGCAAAAAAAAATTTGGGTTTTGAAGGTCTATGTCTTAGCTCTCCATAGATATCTATGGTTTAAAATTTTGTTTAATTTTGAGAAATTTATCACTATTTTAATTTGTTGTTTTCATTCATGTTTTATTTTTTTTGTTTTACTAATCTTCTGTTTATAGCATGTGACTTTGGAGTGGGGCTCCCAAAAACTACTTCTTTTGGAGCAACAAAAAAATTGAGCTCTTAGTTTTTAGTTTTCTTTCATTTCCTTTTCTTAGTTTAGTTTAGTCTCTTCATTTTCTAGTTTAATTATTTACTGACTTTTAGCTTGGTTTTTAATCTCTTGTTCTAACTTAGTTTTTTGCAGCTTTCTCATTGGTCCAAAACATTTATGAAACTACTAACTTGTGGTTTTGGAGCTCCATTAGTTGAAGACTCATTTTTCAAACAATGTGTTTGTGATTTCTAGTTTAGAAAACACTTCCATTGGTGCATTAAAATGAACATGTGTTTGATTTTGTCTGACTGTGCTTGAAGGTGGTAGGTGATTATGCTCTCACCTTATAAAAATTAGGTGATCAGAAAACTAGACCCACCTTATTTTGTGTAACCCTTAAGACTTAATAATCAAAGTATCCTCTCCCCTTGCACTTTTGGGCGATCCTGGGTGTAAGATAAATGGTTATTATTTCTAGAAATGGGCCTGCCTTAAGGGGAAAATTACTCACCTTAAGGGATGACCTGACTAGTAACAGGCTAAAGCCAAGCCACTTCCATCCAAGATATAAAATGGGTGCTTGAGGAAAGCTCAAGTACCACGAGTGTGGATGTGTCACACAGACGGAGTAGTACTCCCATAAACCCTGATGAGTGTAACCTCTTCAGGCTAGAGTGCCACCTAATTGATGATTAATCTCTCGCCCCATGTGTGGCCACTCGAGTGGATGCCCTTACTAGACACCTATTATTTTAGAAGCCAACCATTTTTAGTTTTTGCTTGGTATAGTGCAAGGTATAGTATCATGCCCAAAGATACTCACTAATGGCTCCCTTGAGTAGAGATAGCAATTCTTGGGAAGTGACTACCTAAGAATCTAAATTTGGTGTGCCCATAGAAGTGAGTGTCATGGAGGGGAGCCAGTGCCACCAAAATTCTAAGCTATCTACTCTCAAGAAGGAGAGGTGTTCAACACCAATCCAGGGTATATCGGTGGGCTATACCAAGTATACAAAACCTTGGCCTATTAGGATCGTGCTTGTCTTATGTGTGTTTGCTTACACTAAAACATTGTGCTTGTCAAGTTTTTTTTGGATTTTCAAACAATATACACAAAATTCACAAATCTGGACACAAACAATTGACCTCAAACAACTTAGAATTTTCAAAAAAACATCAAAAAAAGTCTTAGCCTGCTGTCAAACATTTTTTTCTAAGAGGTCTCTAGAAAAAATCAGCTTTGAAATTGCTCAAAATCCTCATTATTCAACCATTATTTTGTATTATTGACCATAGGCTTAATCTTTCAAATTTTAGTGGCATACATCAGGCTTCATAACCATAATTTTTGGCATTAGCTTGACCCTAGGTTTTCATCTTTGCATACTTTGGATTAGGCTAACCTCATCACAATTTGCAAAATCATTTCTTTTGAAACTAGGTTATCTTGGACTTAGTCATCATTCCTATTTTCAGTCATTGTCCCTTTTGTGAGAATTTCCAACTCAACAGTCTAGTAAGGAAAACTCACTAATCATCTTGACCTTGTCACTTTTTTATTTTCAACAAGTCCTTTGGTAACCAAAATTGAAAACAAAGATTAATCTTAGAGTGCTTACGTACCCCTTTCTCCAAATTGCATTCATTTTAGTTCATACCTAGTATACTTTATTCCTAAAAATCCAAAAATACTGTGCATCCTAGTCGTCATTTTGAATCTAAAACTTACATTAGCTACCTCTTTATTCAATTTCATCACCTTAGTCCTCATTTTTTACCTTGACCTTGCAATTTTCCTAGTCCACATTGTCATTTTCCTAATCAACATTGCCATCCAAGTCAACATCGTCATCCTAGTCACCTTATCTTTTGGCACACTTGCATTATCATCTCTTTGCATCGTCATCCTAGTCACCTTGGCTTTTGGCATATACTTGCATTATCATCTATTTGCATTGTCATCCATTATCACACAAAAATAAAAAAGCATAGACTAGTGTCATACTTGCATTGTCATCTTCATTTGAGGAATTTCTTTGATGGTGGAAACAAGACTTCAAAGAAATAAAAGATAAATGGAAGACTTTGGAAAAGACTTTGAAAACAACACCAAAACCAACACTAATCCCAATGACTAGATTAATGATAACCCATTTGGAAATTTGAACGTACAATCATCCATGAGCATGTCAACTTCCTTTCAAAATCCACTTTTTGAACAATTCATATAGAGAGACCAAAATGGACAAGTACTAGCTAAGGATTTAGACACTGCCACTCAAAACCCTGACATAGCTTCATTTGTAGAAGAATTGGTCTTGAATGATCCCAGAAGATACCTTGCTATGCTTTTAGACCAAGATGGAAAACTACCAAAAGGTTTCGACATTAATACCATAAGACCTTCTCCGGACAATGCGACACAAACCATGACATCTCATCAAAACACGAACAATGCCCCCAATAGCAATAACATTTTGGTCACCACACAAGTTGCTACTAACACCATTAATGTGACATCTAGTGGAATCACAATTCAAAACACATCCACCTCAACTAATACAACATATATTGGAGGAACATCTACTATGTCCATGCCTACAACGTCCACATCATCATAAAAAAAAATAGGAATAACCGTTGGGTTCACATCAATGGGAGCAAATCCCACAAAACCTATTTTGGGATCTTCATCTATGACAATGGGGGAATCTTCATCACAATCTTATAGTGGAATCTCATTTAATCCCTTTGGAGGAAACCCACAATGATTCTTCATTCAAGGCCCTCAAAACAACATAAATATATCATCACAATTAAACATCCCACATGGACAAGGACTAAATATGAACATCCCACATGGACAAGGACAAAATATGAACATCCCACATGGGAAAGGACAAAATATGAATAGCTCATATGGACAAGGACAAAATATCCACATACCATATGGACACTTCCAAGGAACAAACACCAACATGCTACATGGACAATTCTTTCAACAAGGACAAGGAACTCAAATGATGCAACAAATGTGTAACTTCGGAAATCAAATGAGCCAGGGATTTCAGATACCTCAATTACAAACAAACATGGTTGGGTCACATATTTCCACATACTCGTCCCAAATTTATACTCAACAAAAAATTCCCACTCACAACTGGCAATATCGACAAACACCTAATCAAAACATACCGTACTTTCAGGAAACCAATGATCCCATTGTACACACCTTTCTAGCAAGAGTGGATGACCTTCAAAAATAGATGGAAAATATGAAAACCTCAAACAAGAAGATGCAAATTCCATATGACTTATGTCCATATCCTTTTGATACAACTTTGTACATGCCACCATTTCCACATGGTTATGTGGCTCCAAACTTCAACAAATACAAGGGTAAAAAAAATCCACTTGACCACATCAGAGAGTTCGTAACAAGTTGTGTGGATATTGCTCATGAGCACACATATCTAATGTGACTGTTTTATAAAAGCCTCGCAGGACCAGCCTTAGAATGGTTCTATACATTGCAACCCAGAATACAATCATGGAAAGAACTTGCTGAAAAATTCATGAAAAATTACACATACAACATTGACACAGACACCTCCATTACCAACTTATGCCAGCTCACACAAGAAGATTCGGTTGAAACCTTTTTACCATTCTTTCAAAAATGGAGGGGCCTAGCGAGTCGCTGCCATATAGACATACTTGAAAAGAAAAAAGTTGACATGTTTGTACAAACATTATTAGGCCCACTGAAAAATGGCTTGCATGTTCATTGTTGCATGTAACTTTGTAGGACCTAGTTGAACGAGGTGTCCAAGTTGAACAATCCCTCATTGTTGAAGGAAGACTAAAATATAGTCCCAAAAACACAAACATAAACCCTCCTCTTGCTAACAAAAACAAATATTGGGTTAAGAACAAACATGTTACCAATGATGGTGTAGTCAATACTAAGCCTGTCAACGCTATGGGTCCTATGATTACTCTTAAAGGGACACAACCACAAAACACACAGATGATGACACAAACCTATGCTGATAATGTTGTCCAAAAAAATCAAAATAATCAAGGCAATCAAAGCAATCAAATTCAAAGGCATCCTACACAACCCAAACAATTCCCTAGAGGACGTACATACACTCCATTGGGTGAGCCTATTAAAGAAGTTCTCACAAAATGCCTTCAGAATAGTGTCATCACACTTGAGGACCCCAAACCATATGACCCTAGGTAGTTTAAACCATCTTGGTGGGATGATAATGCATTTTGTGACTATCACCAAATAAAAGGACACAAAACCTCTTCTTGTAGACAATTAAAAAATCTAGTACAAGACATTATTGAAAAGTGTATCATTGAATTTGATGGACCATAGTTTGCTTCTAATGCAGATCATACAATACACAAGAACCCATTGCAGGATCATGGTTCTGGAAACCCTTCTATGTCAAATACAAATAACAATAGTCGATCCAACTATGCCCGTATTGAATATGACTATTCTGGGGGACCTATCATACATCACATTAGAACAACTAATGAACATGTCTGCACAGTCATTGTTAGAAAGGCCCCTGAATGCAATATCACCACCCGTGCCAGAAAGGTCACCATAGATGGCCCTCTTCCCCCTAGACAACCAAAGGTAACAATAGCTGGCTCATCCACTTCATAGTCACAATCACATAGACAAAACAAGCAATCCCAACCTAAAGAAAACTTTAATCTTATTGACCAGCTTGGAAAAACATTGGCACAAATCTCTATCCTTGAGTTGTTATGCATCTCGCCTACCCATAAGGCCATCCTAGATAAAACATTGTAAGAATCCTTCGTTCCCCAAGATATTGATGTCAACCAATTTGAAGCCATCGTAGGTGTTACCAATTTTTTGCCTCAGCTCAATTGGTAGAGGTGGCTGAATGTTATTATATCATGAGGTGAAATTGCAGTTTAAGTTCAAATGACTATTTCACATTGTTATCATTATTTATCAAGAGACTGTTATGCATTTAAAAGGAGATAGAGTTTTCAGAATGCCATCCACATGTTCCAGAATTAAGTAAAGTACAAAATTGAGCAAATGAGAAAATAGCATTTTTAAATGCTTCCATTTATTTCATGAAAAGACTCATATTTTACAAGGCTTCATTTGATTTCAAGAATTAGAATGGTATTACAACATTTGCATTTAAATGCATTTTCTTTTCAAATAAAAACAATAAAAGATGAAATCAGAGATCTGCACAAGCCATGGATGTGACTGTCACAATATGTCACTAATAGCACATTACACTACTGAAGATTCAGAAAAGAAAACATATAAGTGACAACATAATCATCATTGCCTGATTATTGATGTTTGACGTTGAATGGTGCACCTTTGTCTTCTTGTGCTCCGTCGACCTATAAGAGGGGAAAAGGGGGTTGTCAGTGGCTCCAATTATGAAGTAACCTACATGAGGTACCCACAATAGTGCAACCTACTATTAATTATGCATTAAAACAATCAATCAAGTGCAATACGAAAGAAATGAGCTGAAGGAGAAATAACAGTATCATTATCATCATATTCTATTTTATGCTAACATTGTTTGTTTCCTTGAGCAGGTATAGGTAAAGTCATGAAGCTGATCATTATTCGAAGACCAAGCATGTGGAGAAAAATGGGCTCCCACAAGGGTAGAGCTCGACATGGTGCCCTATTCATTAAATGGGTTGATTAAAAGATTGCATCATCATGTTCATCAAAGGAAATGAAATACAACTGAAAGAGTAAAAACAGAGTTACCTATCGAGCTACTAAACCAACTGTGCATTCATAATGATTAGGTCAAGTCTTTTGAAAGCTACAGGTGAACAATGAGTTTAGTTCAATCAATCAGTTCGGCTGAGTACATTTACATCAGATATTGCTGCATAGTTTATGTTGTGTTTATCATAATCATATATGTCACGCAAGTTCTAGTTCATCAATTCATTCTTTTCACAGTCAAGGATAGTGAATAGGCATACATTATGCCTTAATCAAGATTTTTGTTTTGACTTTCATCATGAAGAGAGCAGATTTAAAGAACAGTTTGATAATTGAAACATAAAAATGCATGAAGAGTACCATGTTGCTCAAGAGTACAAAAGACGGACTGTGCATTCAAGTGACAAATGAATAACTAGTTAATGTTTGACTGGTAAGTTAAATACAGCATTAGGGGTCACAGGGTGAGCAAATGATTGTTCCAGATTTGACAAAGATTTAGATACACAAGTTTCATTCCTAGAATAAGAAAGTTATGAAAGCATGAGAGTTCGAACATGGCATGTCAATGATGCCTGAAGATAAACAAAAGGCACAAGAGGAACCTTTTAAAGTAGATATGTGAGTTTTAGGCAATAATAAACCGAAGAAATATCAAGTCTTGAATGCAATACAAGCAAGGTGTATACAAAAATGCTATATGCTCAGAAGAGGGTTTTGTTAAAACAGAATCTATACAACATTTTTGTAAAAGAGGTTGAGCAAAGTGAAAATACTATCAGAATCAGTTTCATTCTTACACATACAGTTTCATTGTCCTCTCATATATTTATAATTGTTTTAGAATCACATGTGGAGATCAATTTTCAAAAAATTCATGGAGCTCCAAATAAATTCAGTGTCTCCTCGCTACTGTGTGTTTACCCATTTTGGGGTTTTGGGTCAAGTATGCAGACTTTCAATATTTCTAATTTACCCATATGGGTGTGTTTTCTCAAAACAACAGGTTGTGTATTTTATCATATGGGTGAAGAGCCAGCCTTGATAGACCAAGCTTTTAAACTAAATGGAAAATGAATACATGATACCCATTTTTAGGGTTCGAGCTTCAAAATATAGAAAATTCAATTATAGTGATAATCCATGAAAAGAGATAGCAAGAAAATATAAAAATGCAAGTTTCCTGAGGTGTGTCGAGCATCAGAGGAAAGAAAATACAATTTTATCCAAATTCCCATAATACCCATATGTCGATTCATCCTCCAATATACATAAAGATGATTTTTTTGTTCTGGGTCGAGCCCAAAATCTATAAAACAATGTTTTCGATAATATACATCTGGTGCGGCCTAAAAATGGCCAAAAATTCATGAGTAAAGAAGAGATTATTTAAGTCTCTGGAGAGAAAATTATCTAGCAAAGGAAAATTACCAATCCATATCTCTAAAAGAGCACTCTAGCCGCAGCCAAGAGCTTCAAAAAGAATCTATAAGCTAATATTTCAAGATCTTGAAGAACAGTCGTTCTCTCATAGTGGGAATGGAACACAACAATGATAGATGTAAACATAGAAAATACAAGGAAAATGCATTAGAGGGTATGTATAGCCATGGCCATAAGGTCAGAGTAAACAAAATGTAAAGCCATGGAAACTTTAAGCAGATAGCTTACCCTTATGATAGTAGAAGAAAGTAATAACACAAGGCGAGCTCTCTCATGGAGTATATTGATAGAGGCCGAGTTCGAGCTCATGACGGCCAAAGAAGAGCGAAGCACAAGAGTGTGGAAAAAGTTAGAAGAAATGCATGAATAGGCCGTGGCCTTAAGGTCTTTTTGATATCCCAAAATGAATAGAAGAGCAATGATACTGCAAAACAAAGCTTACCCACTGAAGATTCAACTATCTGAACAGCGTGGTGAAGATTCCCAAGGCACACGAGCTCGGTTTCAACACAATCATGGCGGGATTTTATTTCTAGACAAGAGCTCTTTTCCTCAAATTCACGAGTGAAAAATGAATCATTATTAGGGTTTGGAATTCTTTTCTCATGCCCTAATTTGAGCAACATCATCATCATCTAGAATCTTTAGTCAAGCACATGGGAAATTCAAATGGGTAGCCTTGTGTTGTGTTTTTTATATGATGGAGGCTGAGACTTATGTCCCTAAGTCAAGCTTAGGGGTGATGGATTATTTGCCTAGGGTTTAGTCTTGTTTATTATTGAAAGGAGAATGGTGATTGAAGGTGTTTTTGAAGAGAGTAAGGGATGTCTTATTTGTTGTTGATTGATAAGAGAAAATCAATTAAGTGAAAATCAATTAGGGGTGTAATGGTGAATACCTCATGACCTAGAGTTGTTTTGTTTTGGGTCAGTTACCCATTTAGGGTTCCTTGTTTTCTAATTGATTTTAAAGAAATCAATTGTGGAGTTGATAAGAATATGATGATATGTAATATATTTACGATTTTGTGAGAAAATTAGATATTGTAATGGAGAGATAAGAAGCTTTTCTTTTTTGCAAAAGATTTTTTTTTAATCTTTAATTGCAAAAAATAGACAAATTGTGCAAATCTCAAATCCTGTAAAGCATAATCATAGAGCAATCTGTTATAAATTATTTTATGATTTCTTGCTATTTTTAGCATATTTTTATTGACTTCTTCTCTTTGTCGGATTTGAGACTTGTCTTGGAGACATAAGGTGTTTTTTGAGCTTTTAAAGCAAATTCAGCCTATTTTTAGAGGCTTGATAGTGTGAACATAAAAGCAATATGCTTTTTTCTGCTTTTATGCAATTTTTTAAGACAATTTGAAGCTTTGTTCCTCGAGCTTTTTTCTAAGCTCGGCTTAGGGTTTCTTGAGATTTATGCCTTTCAAAAGACTTAGTCTTTTTATCTCTCTTGGTCAGTTCAGATGTCGATTCATTATTCACTCTTTCAGTTTTAATAAAGCAACAGTATTTTCCTTCTCATTTCTGTCTTAGTTTTATAATAGCAATTTGATGTCTTTGTGGTTCAAATCAGAATCCTTTTATGTCTTGTTGTTATAAGTCATGTTTCAGAATTGCATAGTTTTAGGTTGCCTGTTGTATTTCATTTAGGAATCTTCATGCAAAATACTGATGAAAGTATGTGTCAGTGAGATTGTGAGTTTCATTGTTATAAGAGAGCTGTTGTGAGTGTCAATGTTTGAATTTCATAACTTTAAGTGAAATCTCAGTTAGATTCAGATTTATTTTCAGTTCAACTTTTTATCCCTTTTCCCAGAATAACTAGTTTAATATTCATCATTCAAAGAACCAACTCACTCTGGAGATTCCTCCTTCACTCAGATCACCCACATTTGAAGGAGGTTTCCATGTTTCAGTAGGTTGCTGAATATTGCATTCAGCAGGGTGCAAATCTATTGACAATAGTTTTTGGTACGCCCGGTGGGACATTAAAAGCTACTTTTAGAGAATTTTTAATATTTTAGTTTGTTGTTTGGTGTATGCAGTAGATTTTCTAGCCTTCTTGAGGCTATCACAATATACCTAGTGACTCCAGTTTTATTTCTTACATACTAGTGCAGCCCGCGCATGAGAAACATTCAAACAAGATCAAGTTTTGTGCCCTTCAAGTATCGAGAGTTGTCCCCATCATGAAGAAGAGGCAGGACAACAAGGAGGATTTTTGAAGCACCCATGAGGTCAAAGTCAACACCTCCTATTTTTAGTTCCTTGGTGTTATCACCAAGAGTTCCAATCCCAATTTCACAAGTACTGCTAATGGTAGCACCAAGGCAGCATTTTTTCATGCCCTTCAATGGCGGTACCCCATTAAATATACTTCAACATGATGATATTCCAGTTGCAGCCCTTAGAGGACTGCCATACTTCATCGGAGAAGATTACACTACACCAGTCGAGCACATCCATGACATGGCCACGTTATGCTCGGTGCACAATATCATGCAAGAGAACGTCACGCTAAGGCTGTTGGCTGCGTCGCTCAAAGGCAAGGCTTTACAGTGGTTCAAAGGCCTCATAGCCAACTCGATTGCAACATGGGATGCGTTAGGTAATGGCTTCTACCAATATTTTGCTAATAAATCAGATAATTTTTCCTTATTAAAACAACTCAGCACCATTCAAAGGGTGCCACATGAACATTTGGCTCACTTCAATTACCGATTCCAAAGAACCTGGGATAGGATTCTTGCAATGGTAAAACCCTTACCAGCACATGCATTTTTGTTCTATTTAAAAGCTTTGAACAGTAAGATTGTTGTTATGACTCAATCTATGGGTGGTCTAATGCTTCTTAATGCCTACAATATAGCCATTAATGCTAAAAATTTCCTCATTCAAGCTGAAGACATAGCTCCTAGACCCCCTATGCTTTTATTTCTAGAAATACAGCCACCTATTCCTACTGTTATACCTCCTTTGGTTGTTGTTCCACCTGTTCCAGCGATAGCATATCATAGTATAGCCCAAGAAGTTGCTAACCCAGCCCCAAATCTAGAGATGCAGGAACTTAAAAGCATATTAAAGACCTTCGAAAATGATCTTGTGACTATTAAAAAGCACGTTGGCCAAGAAAGTAAGCCTTATCAAGCCCCTTATCAGCAAAACCAGCAAAATAGGCCCACTTTTCAAAATGATTATCAAGCCCAAAGAAGGAATTTTAACCCTAAGCCATTCCAGCCATACAATCCGAACGCAGCCGGTTCGTCAAAGGAACTTGTGCCGCAAAATAATGTTGCCCAAGATTGTGATTGGTGTTATCCATGCAATCAACCCCATAGCCAATCAATGTGCGCTAATGGAATGAGAAATTAGGCTCTAATGGTTCAAAATAGCTATGTTGTTTCAGAAAACGTTGCAGATCAGAATCAGGAACAACAAGATAACGTGGAAGTCGCCTTGCCGAACTAGCAGAGCTCTGAATTCTGTTGCGTGAACAGCCAAAGTCAACAAAATTCACCCATTTCAGCTAATACCAGATCTAAAAAGTGAGCTATGGATCCAGGACAGTAAGCTGGAATTTCACAGCAGTAACCAGTAATCAGTAAACAACCTATTTCATCAGATGTTAACGCTATTATGCAGCCTAGGATGTAGATTCTACAAAGAGGGTAGGAGATACCCAACAAGGAACAACTAAAAATGCACATTCAGCCTTTTAAGAGGAAAAATGAAGCTATTGTCACAAAAAACCAGTAGAAGGTAAATTCTTCATCATTCAACATAGTTGAGCATCTCAAGAAAATTATTGTCATCATGTCGATATTAGATGATCTGCAACTTCCAAGGCAAAATGGTTTATTGCAGAACACTTTGGCTAAGTTGTCTATCTCTGACAGTACTAATCAAGGAGTTGTGAAGGTTGTGCTGGATAATGACCTAGAGGATAAGAGTGGGAAAAAAGCAAAAGAGGTAAAGCCTCCTCTGTTCTATTTAAGTTTGATTATTGGTGATAAAATTGTGCATAACTATATTGTGGATTCTAGTGCTAGTAGTTCAGTCATGCCTAAGAGCTTAGCTAATAAATTAGGTCTTGTTTATGAGCCTAATCCTTAGAAAGGCATAGTGCAATTAGATGGGTCTGCTATTAATACTGTTGGTATTAACAAAAACTTAGCTCTTACCTTGCACGCATCCCCAAGTTTCACTATTCATCAGGATATTCATGTTATAGACTTACCGCCGCACTTTGCCATTTGTCTATCAAGGGATTTTATAGCCAAATCGGGTGGGTTTTTGTCTTCTGATTGGTCTCATTTATTTTTTAGAACTAGGTATGGTATGAAAGTGAGCATAAAGTACGAGCCTCTTGCCAAAGACCATATCGAACCATACTCGCCAAACCCTATAAATGCTAACCTCTACGCCACCTCTACAATGGAGGAGCAAATCATGACCTCAAACTATAGCACCCAGGTAGACAATATCAGTCTAGATGAATGGGCAGCCGAAGATCACAAGCTTGATCCATTCCATACATAGATGAGATAGGATTCAGAGTCTATATGATTTGAGAGTCTGATTGTGACATGCCTAATCTTTATAAAGAGGATGAACCGTCTGTAGAAAAGGATAATGAGCTTTGGAAGCTTTATTTCGATGGTTCGAGGAGCAGTGTTGGTGCCGGGGGTGGAGCTATGTTGATATCACCCGAAGGTGAAGTATTTTTCAGCTTGCAGATTTGCTTTTAGCTGTTCGAATAATACAGCCGAGTACAAAGCATTGGTGCATGGCCTTGAATGGGCCCGCAAACGAGGTATTAAATGTTTGTAGGTTTATGGTGATTCTAAGTTGATTGTTAATCAAGTTAGAAATTTAAATGCTGCTAAGAATTATTTGCTTCAGAAATATAAACATTTGTATGGGATTTAATGGAGGATTTTAATGCTTTTAATATCATGTCAATTCATCGGAATCAAAATAAGCATGCTGACAGACTCGTTGCCATAGGAGCCCAGTTTTATATTCCCAAGGAAATTCATAAGGTAGAAGCATGTCAATACATGAAAATAGTGGTCAAACCTTCTGTACCTAATAATAATGTGAGCTGGTAGGTTTTTGATAGCGATGAGAAAATTATGAATTTTCTCATTGCTAAAGCTGAATTTGAGATGGAAATCAACAAAAGTGGCAACAATAATATGAGGACCAGATTGTGCAATTAAAGACCAATAAGCTACCAAAAGGTTTGGTGACATTGAAATCTGTGTTTAACTCAGATGATCAAGAATGAAAGGACAAGTGTAGTTTGACAATTAAAGAGGAACATTATGCAACCATCAAAATCTGCAAAGGCAAGCTTCTCAAGCTGGGAAAGGTATGTAGTCAAGACAAACAACAAGCCTTTATTTTGTTATGTCAGAAATTTAGTGATATTTTTTGCTTGGGACTACAAGGATTTAAGAGGTTTTAACCCTGAACTAGCCCAGCATACCATTGAGCTTGAACCCAATGCAAAACCAATAAGGCAGAAGCAAAGACTGCTTAATCCCAAGTTAGAACACCTTATAAAGGCTGAACTGAATAAACTAGTTGAAAGAAGTATTATCTTTCCTATCAAGCACACCTCTTGGGTGTCAAATTTAGTGCCAATCAGGAAGAAGAGTGGGGAAATCAAATTATTTGTCAATTTCTAAGATTTAAATAGAGCATCATTGAAAGACCATTACCCACTCCCTTCCATGGAGCAGATTTTATAAGTGGTTTCTAGTTCTGACAGATTTTCCTTGTTAGATGGTTACTCAGGTTACAACCAGATTCTGATTAAGCAAGAGGATCAGTTCAAAACAACATTTACAACCAAATGGAACACGATGGCCTACAAGAAGATTCCTTTTGGCTTATCCAATGCTAGAACAACTTTTCAGCATGCTATGGATATGGCTTTTCATGGCCTCATGAACAAGTTTGTTCTGGTTTACTTAGATGATATTACTATTTTTTTCAGAAATGCTAATGAGCACCTGGATCATTTGGAACAGATTTTTCAGAGGTGCAGAGAGTTCAGAGTGTCTCTCAATTCAAAGAAGTGTATATTTTTAGTGCACGAAGGCAAACTGCTTGGACACATTGTTTCAAAGCAAGGTATTTCAATTGATCCTGAAAGAGTTTTCACAATTTTTGAATTGCCATTACCAACTCATAAGAAAGGCTTGCAAATCTTTCTTGGAAGAATAAATTTCATGAGGAGGTTCATACCAAATATCGCAGTCTTGCTGCAACCTCTCACTTCTATTTTGAAGAAGAATATGCCATTCAATTGGACTAGGCAGGCAAGAGGAGTTTCTAGCAGATCAAAGAAGCACTCGCAGCCACTCCTACTCTCATTAATCCAAACTTTGACAAAGACTTTATTCTGTATGCTTTTGGAGGAGTAGATAATGTTTCAGCTATGTTATGCCAACAAAATGATGAAGGCTTGGAGCAGCCTATAGCATTTTTTAGCCAAGTATTGCATGATTATGAAGTAAAATATTCTTTTTTTGAGAAACATGTTTTTGTTGTTGTAAGAAGTTTGAAGAAGTTCAGGCATATGTTGTCCAATAGCAAGGTTCATTTGTTGGTAGCTCACTCAACTGTTAAATATTTTCTGCTTAACAAGGATATTAATAATAAGCATGTTGGTTGGATTACCAAAGTAATGGAGTTCAATGTCGATATAAAAGTAACCAAGCTTGTTAGAGGCAAGGGTTTGTGTGAACAAATTGCTGGAAATGGAGATAACAGCTTAAATGAAGCTAAAAAAATAGAAACAGTGCTCAATAATGATGTTCCAAGTGTTGTACAAGCATCTCCTGCTACATAGTTGAAACAAATGATGCATTATCTGCAAACTGGTGAGTGCCCCAAAGGCTTAGATAGAGCAAAAAGAAGGTACTACCAATTACAAGCCATTCCTTATGCAATAATTGATGGAATTCTTTATAGGAGGGATTTTCAAGGTGTCTTATTACATTGTATTCAACTTGATCAAGTTGACAAGTTGTTAGTAGAATTTCATGATGGACCTTCAGGAGGTCACTTTGTTGCAAGAACAACTCTGAAAGTTATGCGAGCTGGTTATTACCGGCCAGATTTGTTTAAAGATGCTATTGCTTGGGTCAGAAAGTGTGATAAATGCACTTTATTTGTTGGTAAACAGAGGCTTGCACCACTGCCCCTGCATCCGATTCAGGTAGAACAACCCTTTGCTAAGTGGGGCTTAGATTTTATTGGCCCTATCAATCTGCCTTCAAGTGCGAGTCATAAGTGGATTCTTACTGCCATAGATTATTTTACAAAATGGACTAAAGTTGTTGCTTTAAAGGAAGTGAATGAAGCTTCAGTGCTTAATTTCTATCAAGATCTCATATCGAGATTTGGTGTTCCAGATTCAATCATTTCAAATAATGGTTTAGCTTTTATAGGATTGAAGATTTCAGATTGGTCTGTCAGAAATAATATTTATTTGAATATGTCCTCAAACTACTATCCTTAGGGCAATGGACAGGTGAAATCCACAAATAAGAATCTAATTTGGATAATCAAGAAGACCGTTGAAGATAATTAAAGGACATGGCATGAGAAGTTGAAGCTAGCCCTTTGGGCTGATCAAATAACTCCTAAAAGGGTCACTGGCTATTCGCCTTTCATTTTAACTTATGGTAAAGAGGCTAAGTTGCCTATTTCAATTGAGTTACCAACCTTAAGTTATGTTAAAGAACTGCAGTTGCTGAATGAATAACCTCTTGAGGTGAGGTTTGCACAGCTGGTAGATCTGGAAGAAACTAGAAAGGAAGCTCTCAGACAGTTGGAAATACATCAAGCTCAAATGAGGAATTCTTTCGACAAGAGGGTGAGGCCTCGTGATTTCATTGTTAGAGATCTAGTTTTCAAGTGGAATGAGTTTAAAATTAGACCTAGATGACATTCAAAGTTCAATGCAATGTGGGATGGGCCTTATGTGATCACAGAATGCAAGGAACACAACGTATTCCAACTTTCCAAGATAACTGGAGAGGTGTTGTCTATCCCAGTAAATGGGATCCACCTCAAGCACTGCCTTTGAGATAAGTTATCTCATAGTTAAGTAGAGTAGTTTGCAAATAAGTGTGTTTCACACATTTACTTTTAGTAGTTTTTCTTTCTCTAAGCATTGCTGTACATTGTTTTGTTAGCCATCAGGGCCTATTAGTTTGCTTTCAGTTCAGTTTTCTTTTCTTGCTGCTATTTGGAGTGTTGTTGTTCAAGTTTCTGAGTTGTCAAGAAGGGGCAGAATTGACTTCGCGCCCAATGAATCATTTTAAAGCCACTGATCTATACTTAGCAGGAAAACATATAGTGGAAATCACCAAAATGTTACCAATTTTTTGCCTCAGCTCAATCGGTAGAGCTAGTTGAATGTTATTATATCATGAGGTGGAATTGCAGTTTAAGTTCAAATGACTATTTCGCATTGTTATCATTATTTATCAAGAGACTGCTATGCATTTTAAAAGGAGATAGAGTTTTTAGAATTCCATCCACATGTTCCAGAATTAAGTAAAGTACAAAATTGAGCAAATGAGCAAATAGCATTTTTAAATGCTTTCATTTCCTGAAAAGACTCATATTTTACAAGGCTTCATTTGATTTCAAGAATCATAATGGTATTACAACATTTGCATTTAAATTCATTTTCTTTTCAAATGAAAAGCATAAAAAATGAAATTAGAGATCCACACAAGCTGTGGATGTGACTATTACAATATGTCACTAATAGTACATTACACTACTGAAGATGTGGAAAAGAAAACATATAAGTGATGACATAATCATCATTGCCTGATTATCGACGTTTGATGTTGAATGGTGCACCTTTGTCTTCTTGTGCTCCATCAACCTATAAGAGGGGACAAGGGGGTGTCGGTGGCTCCAATTATGAAGTAACCTACATGAGGCACCCACAATAGTACAACCTACTATTAATTATGCATTGAAACAATCAATTAAGTGCAGTACGGAAGAAATGAGCTGAAGGAGAAATAACAGTATCATGATTATCATATTCTATTTTATGCTAATATTGTTTGTTTCCTTGTGCAGGTATAGGTAAATTCAAGAAGCTGATCATTATTCGAAGACCAAGCATGTGGAGAAAAATAGGCTCCCACAAGGGTAGAGCTCGGCATGCTGCCCTATTCATTAAATGGTCTGATTAAAAGATTACATCATCATGTTCATCAAAGGAAATGAAATACAACTGAGAGAGTAAAAGTAGAGTTACCTATCGAGCTACTAAACCAACTGTGCATTCATAATGATCAGGTCAAGTCTTCTGAATGCTACAGTTGAATAGTGAGTTTAGTTCACTCAATTAGTTCAGCTGAGTACATTTACATCTGATATTGCTGCATAGTTTATGTTTTGTGTTTATCATAATCATATATGTCATGCAAGTTCCAGTTCATCAATTCATTCTTTTCACATTCAAGGATAGTGAATAGGCATACATTATGCCTTAATCAAGAGTTTTGTTTTGACTTTCATCTTGAAGAGAACAGATTTAAAGAACAGTTTGATAATTGAAACATAAAAATGCATGAAGAGTACCATGTTGCTCAAGAGTACAAAAGACGGACTGTGCATTCAAGTGACAAATGAATAACTAGTTCATGTTTCACTGGTAAGTCAAATACACCATTAGGGGTCACAAGGTGAGAAAATGATTGTTCCAAATTTGACAAAGATTTAGATACACAAGTTTCATTCCTAGAATAAGCAAGTTATGAAAGCATGAGAGTTCGAACATGGCATGTCAATGATTCCTGAAGATAAATAGAAGGCACAAGAGGAACCTTTTAAAGTAGAAATGTGAGTTTCAGGCAATAAGAAATTGAAGAAATATCAAGTCTTCAACGCAATACAAGCAAGGTGTATTCAAAATGCTATATGCTCAAAAGAGGGTTTTGTTAAAACATAATCTACACAACATTTCCATAAAAGAGGTTCAGTAAAGTGAAAATACTATCAGAATCAGTTTCATTCTTACACATACAGTTTCATTGTCGTCTCATATATTTATAATTGTTTCATAATCACATGTGGAGATCATTTTTCAAAAAATTCATCAAGCTCCAAATAAGTTTAGTGTCTCTGCGCTACTGTGTGTTTACCCATTTTGGGGTTTCGGGTCAAGTATGCAGACTTTCAGTATTTCTAATTTACCCATATGGGTGTGTTTTCTCAGAACAGTAGGTTGGTTATTTTATCATATGGGTGAAGAGCCAGCCTTGATAGACCAAGCTTTTAAACTAAATGGAAAATGAATACATGATACCCATTTTTAGGGTTTGAGCTTCAAAATACAAAAAATTCAATTACAGTGATAACCCATGAAAAGAGACAGCAAGAAAATACAAAAATGCAAGTTTCCTAAGGTGGGTCGAGCATTAGAGGAAAGAAAATATAGTTTTATCCAAATTCCCATAATACCCATATGCTGATTCATCCTCAAATATACATAAAGATGAATTTCATGTTCTGGGTCGAGCCCAAAATCTATAAAACAATGGTTTCTATAATATACATCTAGTGCGGCCTGAAAATGGCCAGAAATTCATGAGAAATGAAGACATTCTTTAAGTCTCTGGGGAGAAAAATATCTAGCAAAGGAAAATTAACAGTCCATATCTCTGAAAGAGCACTCTAGCCGCAGCCAAGAGCTTCAAAAAGAATCCATAAGCCAAGACTTCGAGCTCTTGAAGAACAGTCAATCTCTCATAGTGGGAATGGAACACAACAATGATAGATGTAAACATAGAATGTATAAGGAAAATGCATTAGAGGGTATGTATAGCCACGACCATAAGGTCAGAGTAAACAAAATGTAAAGCCATATAGAAACTGTGAGCAAATAGCTTACCCTTGTGATAGTAGAAGAAAGTAATAACACAAGGTGAGCTCTCTCATGGAGTATACTAATAGAGGTCGAGTTCGAGCTCATGATGGCCAAAGAAGAGTGAAGCACATGAGTGTGGAAAAAGCTAGAAGAAATGCATGAAAAGGCCCCAGCCTTAAGGTTTTTTTGATATCCCAGAATGAAGAGAAGAGCTATGATACTACAAAACAAAGCTTACCCACTAAAGATTCAACTATCTGAACAGTGTGGTGAAGATTCCCAAGGCACACGAGCTCAGTTTCAACACAATCATGGTGGAATTTTCTTTCCAGACAAGAGTTCTTTTCCTCAAAGTCACGAGTGCAAAATGAATCATTATTATGGTTTGGCATTCTTTTCTCATGCCCTAATTCGAGCAACATCATCATCATCCAGAATCTTCGGTCAAGCACATGGGAAATTCTAATGGCTAGCCTTGTGTTTTGTTTTTTATATGATGGAGGCTGAGACTTATGTCCCTAAGTCGAGCTTAGGGGTGATGGATTATTTTCCTAGGGTTTAGTTTTGTTTATTATTGAAAGGAAAATGGTGATTGAAGGTGCTTTTGAAGAGAGTAAGGGATGTCTTATTTGTTGTTGATTGATAAGAGAAAATCAATTAAGTGAAAATCAATTAGGGGTGTAATGGTGAATACCTCATGACCTAGAGTTGTTTTGTTTTTGGTCAGTTACCCATTTAGGGTTCCTTTTTTTTTAATTGATTTTAAAGAAATCAATTGTGGAGTTGATAAGAATATGATGATATGTAATATATTTATGATTTTGTGAGAAAATTAGATATTGTAATGGAGAGATAAGAAGCTTTTCTTTTTTGCAAACTATTTTTTTTAATCTTTAATTGCAAAAAATAGACAAATTGTGCAAATCTGCAATCCTGTAAAGCAGAATCATAGAGCAATCTGTTATAAATTTTTTAATGATTTCTTGCTATTTTTAGCAGATTTTTATTGACTTCTTCTCTTGGTTGGATTTGAGACTTATCTTGGAGAGATAAGGTGTTTTTTTAGCTTCTAAAGAAAATTCAGCCTATTTTTAGAGGCTTAATAGTGTGATCATAAAAGCAATATGCTTTTTTCTGCTTTTATGCAATTTTTTGAGACAGTTTGAAGCCTTTTTCCTTGAGCTTTTTTCTGAGCTTGGTTTAGGGTTTCTTGAGAGTTATTCCTTTCAAAAGACTTAGTCTTTTTAGCTCTCCTAGTCAGTTCAGAGGTCGGTTCCTGCTCATACACATCTTGAGTTTGTGAATTTTTGTACTCAGTTCAACATTATTCACTCTTTCAGTTTCAATCAAGTAGTAGTATTTTCCTTCTCATTTCTATCTTAGTATTATAATAGCAATTTGATGTCTTTGTGGTTCAAATCGGAATCCTTTTATGTCTATTTGTTATAAGTAGTGTTTCAGAATTGCATAGTTTTAGGTTTCCTGTTATATTTCATTTAGGAATCTTCATGCAAAATACTGATGAAAGTATGTGTTAGTGAGATTGTGAGTTTCATTATGATCAGAAATTTGTTGTGAGTGTCAATGTTTGAATTTCATAACTTTAAGTGAAATCTCAGTTAGATTCATATTTTTTTCAGTTCAACTTTTTATCCCTTTTCCCAGAATAACCAGTTTAATATTCATCATTAGGAGAACCAGCTCACTCTGGAGATTCCTCCTTCACTCAGATCACCCACATCTGAACGAGGCTTCCATGTTTCAATAGGTTGCTGAATATTGCATTCAGCAGGGTGCAAATCTATTGACAATAGTAGGATATCTCATGATTCCTCACCATATCACCTTTTTTGACCAAGACTATTCGTCATCCAAATACAATCATAATGGTTTCCTTTATATCAAATTTTTTATTCATAAACATAAGGTCAGACGAGTCTTAGTAGATGGTGGAGCGGGACTGAATATATGTTCCTTAAAATTGGTCAAGGCATATGATGATGAAGAACGTTCCTCTTGAGGTGTAATTACACTCCTAATTTGAATTGGGCCAATCATTGTCGACACCACTTGTCAAGTTCTGGATTTGGAACTTCCATACAAAATTTTACTTGATCGACCTTGAATCCACACACTAAAATCCATTCCCTCCACATATCACCAATGTTTGAAGCTTCCTTTTGAAGGCACTAAGATTACTATATATGGAGACCCTGATCCATTCCTATATTGTACCAACTTACGCAGTATCTCAGAGCATCAAGCGCCTATCAATAGGTAAGCTTTGGCATCTTTGTCTTCCAAATTCATTAACCCATCAGCACTTGTGAAGCCTTCTGCTTCTTCATCCACCACATCCACTTCTACTCCTTCAACCACCATAACCACCTCCATAACACCTACTACTTCATTTATCACCTCAAGTGTCGACTCAACTTCCAAATTCATGAACAAGGATGTGGAGAGTACAAGCTAAATACAACCTATTGCATAACAAAGATCCCCAAGTCTCCCCAGGTCTATGGCAAACCTTGCTTTAGAATACAGGCAAAAGAAATTTTCAGGGTTCCTCCAAATACAGTTTTCATAAAGTAGGGTGAAATGAGTCAAGAGGACATAGATGATATGCTATCCTAGATTTATAAAGAACCACAATATTTGACTCCCTTTCTAGTAGCAATATATGGAAAAGTATACAACATAATAAAATCAAAAGGCTATGATAGAAAAAGTGGTCTTGGAAAGGATAAGAATGGAAGGAATGAGCCATTATCAATTTTAGAAAGACCAAAACATCTTGGGCTAGGGTTAGGTCCATGATAATCTAGTGATCCAAGTACTAGTGTGCTTCCATGTGAGTTAGTGTATCCTTCAAACTGTGTTGAGACAACTGAGGAAACCTCCTCTGAAACTGACTCTCACAAATGGGAATTTGCCTCTCAGCGATCCTTAAGTGACTTTTTCCTTGACAAATTATTCCTTGAACCTGGCGAGCCTACATTTGAAGAATGATTCTGGAAAATGTTCAAGATCGATACAACACCAAATGATGCCAAGTCCAGATCATATTTTATTCCCATTCATCCTAGCCCCGACGTACTTGTCCAGTCACCCCAAATTGATGACCATCATGCGGAATCACTTGAACCATCACTTGCCACTCCTAACCCTGCCCCTGATGCTACTCCCTTTGTCCCTTACTTTGCTCGTGAGTATGAAATAAGCGAAGGAGAATACTGGATAGAATCTAACATAGAGCCAAATGATGACTTCATTTTCAATGTCTCAATGTCCATTTACATGCTCTCCACATCATCTCCTCAATTTGCAAATGTTGATGATGGAATATCCTTAGTTTATCTTGACCTAATTGACTAGAACCAGTAAGGCCCACCAATAATGGACACTTTTCAAAATGATGAGGCTCTAGCAGAATTTCTAGGGCTATGTGAAGACATTCAAAATGGGGATCAAAAAGTTGGGTGTACCATTGACTTGGATTGTGCTGCCTATTTTTGGGAGACTGTGCCATCCTCTATTCACAAAATTAAAAAGAAAAATAAAACAAAAAATGACACGTCTCTACGTGAAAACCGAAAGGCACCTTCTGACAAAAAATAGTAAAAATAAAGGACATATCTGAGGGTGAAAACCTCCTTAAGGCACCCAAGGGTGGAGGACTGGACTTTCTCCCCGTAGATAGAGAAAAATTGGCAATGCTTTTCGAGGACACCATAGCAGTTAATATAGCTACTATGGAGGACCCCAAAATGGTTCTCTTTTCGACATCATTGATAGAAGTTGAATAGCCAGAATTTCAAAAATTCTTCTCGGAATGCAAGATAAACTTTGCATGGTATTATGCTGACATGTTTGGGTTAGATCCTAAGTTAGTCTTACATCACTTGCCATTACTCCCAGATTCCAAGCCAGTAAAACAAAAGTTGAGAAAAATGCACCCGCAAGTTGCATTGTTGGTTAAAGATGAACTCAAAAAATTGTTGGATGTAGGTTTTATTAGGTCAATTGACCATACAGAATGGATATCCAACCTTGTCCCCATCACCAAGTATACTGAATATATTTTCATATGCACAGACTTTCGAGATCTCAATAAAGCATGTCCTAAAGATGATTTCCCTCTACCGAACATTGACATCATTGTGGACCTTACAGCTAGATATGAGATGCTATCCCTTATGGATGGTTTTTTTTGTTATAATCAAATCCGCATTTCCCCTAAAGACCAACACAAAACTTCTTTTACATGCCCTTGGGGTACATATTGTTGGACTGTAATTTTGTTTGGTCTTAAAAATGCAGGTGCTACATATCAAAGGGAAATGACAACAATAATCCATGACATGATACACACACTAATGGAGGACTATGTGGATGACCTTTTGGAAAAATAATTTACAAGAAAAGACCATCTTTCAATATTAGACAAAGTTTTCAGGAGACTGGAAGAATATAAGGTCCGGTTGAATTGAAAAAAGTGTGTTTTTGGTGTAACATTAGGCAAGTTATTGGGATACATAGTCTCCCGTAGAGGCATTGAAGTTGATCCCACTAAATTCAGAGCTATATTGGATATGCCTCCTCCTAAGGGAATCAATAACCTAAGAATGCTACAAGGAAGGCTTCAATCTATTAGACGGTTCATTGCTCAACTCGTAGATAGGTGCCAACCATTCCAATATCTCCTACATAAAGGGATCCCCTCTGTGTGGACAGACAAATGCTAAGAGGCATTCAACTAGATCAAACATTACTTATTGTTACCTCTAGTTCTCATGCCTCCTATTCAAGGAAAACCTTTAATTTTGTACATCTCTACAACTACTTTAGCATTGGGGGCATTACTAGCACATAATGACTATGAATAAAAAGAAAGAACCATATATTATATTAGTAGAACACTAGTGGGGTATGAGCTAAATTACACACCCATTGAACCTGCTTGTTTGGCAGTTGTATTTGCAGCCCAAAAATTAAGGCATTACACGTTAAACCATAAGACATACTTGGTAGCCAAGATCGATCCCTTGAAGTAACTCTTGTGTCAAGCAGCATTGACAAGACGTTTAGCAAAATGGGTCACAATCCTTAGTGAATATGATATTCAATATGCCAAGAGAAAAGCCATCAAAGGAAAATTAATAGCAGACTAGCTCGCAGATGCACCAATACCAGATAATCATCCTCTTACAACAAATTTTCCAGATGAGTCTTTATTTCACATGGAGTCCTAATAGCCTTGGAAATTATACTTTGATGCATCTTATACTAATCATGGCTCGGGAGCAGGAATATTATTCATTACTCCACAAGGAGATTCCATCCCAAAGTCATTTTGCATCGCATTTTTGTGCACTAATAGCATGGAAGAGTATGAAGCACTAATTACAGGACTCTAAATGGCTATCAAGTGGAAAATCAAGAATCTGCAGGTCCTCAGTGATTCTTAGTTAATTATAAACCAAGTCAATGATGAGTATGAAACTAAAGATGAGAGGATAATTCCTTATAAATTGATAGTTGATAGTTTTCTAAAATATTTTCATGGGCTATCCTTTGAATTGATTCCAAGAACACAGAACAAGGCTATTGATGCTATGGCAGCAATTGGATCTTTGCTTGATATTCCCAACAATGTCTCACAATTTGAGTTTTTGGTTGACCAGTTATTGGTTCCTGCTTATGATGTCCCTGAATCAAAAAATTTCTATGAGCTTGTTGGTTCTAGTTCACCCTGGTATAAGGAAATTTTTGACTACCTTCATTCAAAAATCCTTCCCCAAAACCTTTCCATTAACCAAAGAAATTCCTTTATCCACAAAGCTTCACATTATACCATCATCAGTGACACCCTTTACCATTGTAGCTTTGACAATACCCTTCTCCATTGTCTCAACACTAATGAAGCAAAAATGACCTTACAGGAAGTGTATGAGGGTATATGTAGGTCCCATTCGAGTGGCCCAACCCTAGCTAAAAAAATTATGAGACTTGGGTACTATTGGCTAACACTAGAAAGGGATGCACTGGAATTTGTAAGAACATATCACCAATGTCAGATTCACAATGATTTGATTCACACTCCAACACAAGAGTTGAGGCTGATCACTTCTTCTTAGCCTTTCACACAATGGGGACTTGATCTCATGGGCAAGATCCACCCTACATCCTCCAATGGACACAAATTCATTATCAGCGCCATTGAGTATTTTACTAAGTGGATCAAAGCCATTCCACTCACTTACATTACCAACAAACAAATCTCCAAATTCATCTTCAAATATATCATTTTTTGGTATGACATTCCATAATCCATCATCACAAATAATGGTTGTCCCTTCAAAAATCAGGAGGTCTGTGAACTATGTCAACGTTTCCATATCAACCACCACTTTTCCATGCCTTATTACCCACAGGGAAATGGTCAAGCTGAGGCATCTAATAAAACCATTATCAAACCCCTCAAAAAGACTATCAATGATGTTGGCCATGACTGGCACCTCCAACTCAACCCTACTTTGTGGGCATACCGCATGACCATCTATACCCCCACCGGTGCCACTCATTTTGGCCTTGTCTTTGGAGTCGAAGCCATCTTTCCCATAGAGGTCAAAATTCCATCCTTGTGAGTCTCCATGAAAGGCCTCATCACTAATGAAGAATATAGACAATCAATACTGCATGAGTTAGAAATGCTAGATGAACGTAGACACAATGCATTGAATCATTTACAAGCATAAAAAAACATCTTTGCAGAAGTTATAACAAAAGGGTGATGACTTGGCAGTTTGACATTGGCAACCTAGTTCTCATGCAGAATCCTAAGAATCAGTTAGATAGGGAGAAGCCAAGAAAATTTGAGCCCAATTGGCTGGGCCCTTACATCATCGTAGCATCATTTGGTTTCGGAGCATATCAGTTAGCTACTCCTGAAGGTGAATAGTTGACGGAGACAATCAACAGTTTACATTTGCACAAATTCTATGCAGAAACATTAGAAAGCTTTCCTAAAACTAGTTAAAAATACAAAAAATTGTCACCTTGATGAAAACCTGGCAAACAGGTGTCTTGATGACACCAAAAAAAAAAAATTTAAAAATGATGATGACAAAAATAAAGAGAAATAATTCATCCAATAGTGAAAACCTGGTAAACAGGCGCTTTGGATAAGTACCATGGTGAAAACCTGGCAATCAGGCACCATGTGTAGTCAATCATTGTTGTGCCATGTACTGTCACTCTATCTACCTTTGTCCCTAATAAGCATACTCTTTTCCAATGTTCGTCATAACACTTCACTCCAACATCATGACATTTCCGTCCATGGCTAACAATGGTTGAAATCAAGTCTTGCATATTGTCCACTATCCATGCTAGTCATGTCTTTTCTTTACATTCCATTTTTCCTGGCTCATTCTCAACTTGACTAGGGGAAAAATTTTATCATGAGACTGCATTGGGTACTGCACGTGATCCTAAAAATAAAAAAATGTCCCAAAAAAGACCTAAAAATTGAAAAATGTCTTGAAAAAATATCTAAAAATAAAAAAAATGTCCTAAAAGAAGACCTAAAAATTAAAAAATGTCCTAACAAAAGACCTAAAAATCAAAAATGTCCTTAAAAAGACCTAAAAATTGAAAAATATCCTAAAAAGACCTAAAAATAAAAAATTTCCTAAAAAAGACCTAAAAATCATAAAATGTCCTAAAAAAGACCTAAAAATTTGAAAAATGTACTGAAAAAAGACCTAAAAATTGAAAAACGTCTTGAAGGAAACATAAAAATTCCAAAAAATGGAGTCATGTCAACTCAATTCTTGATTAACCTTTATCATTGTCGAACTACATTGTCTCTACGCATTTGCTATGTAGGCAAGGCTCATGCTCGAGCCCCCAAGACATTAGGTCAATCCTAGTAGGTTTGTCAAAATAATTCATGACTCAATCTTTGGTCAATAAGACAAAGTTATTGGTCATGTCAAACTATGAGGTCTTTGAGTGTATGACATAGGCAAGGCCATCTGTCGATGAGCCCCCGAGGCCACACTAGGTCAGTCCATTCGGGTTCATTGCACAATTTTCTCACACATGAAATAGTCTTTAAATTTATCATGGTCTTTGTCAAAATTTGAATGAACAATCTACCCAAGTGAACTTCTACAATCTGTCAATCAAGCACGACAATCATCTTGGAATATCAAAATTGGTCAAATTTAGTCAAACTAGTCAAATCTTGCTTACTCTACAGATGTGTCCTTCTGAAGGGTAGCATGTCATTTAATTATGCCCTATGATGTGTCCTTCTTGAATGCTGACATCAATTTTGCATCTCAACATCAACATTATTTAGGATGTGTCCTTCCTGAATCTGGCATCTTGGCATCAACATCATTCAGGATGTGTCCTTTAGTCTCGAATCTTGACATCAATCAGGCATCTCGACATCGACATTGTTCAAGATGTGCCTTCTTGAACTTGACATCAATTCAACATTTTGACATCGACCTCATTCGGGATGTGTCCTTCCCGAATTTGGTATCACTATGGTATCAACGTCATTCAGAATGTGTCCTTTCTGAATCTGGCATCTTAGCATCATTTAGGATGTGTCCTTCCTAAACTTGACACCAATCTGGCATCTTCATATCGTCAACCCTAGCATTTTGACACCAAGACATCTGACATTCCACCACACTTGACAAACTTGACATTTTGACATTTAGACACGTGGCACACACTTGGCATTTAATTTTATGATGCTTGTTTTGTCTTTTGGAAATCATGATGCTAGTTCCTTGAGGATGTCTTGACAATAGGATTTAGAGGAGCAATGGCATTTCATGATTTGTCTTGTTTGCCTTTACTGTTTGTGGTTGATTATGACAAAAAGACTGGGGCAATCGCTCTCTTAGTATGAGTCATGATCATCCTTGTCGTGACTGCTTGTCTCATGTGATGGTAGAACCTTGTACAACTTGGTCTACATCATATCATGGTGTTTGTTGGCCATTAGAATAATCTACCCAATGATGATAAATATAAAAATATAAGCATGAAAGTTGGTTCCCTTATCATTTCTCATCTAGCTTTCCATCTTCATCCTCCTTTCTCTTCCACGCTAATACCCATCCCCTTCCAAGCTAACATTTCTTCTATCCTTCATCCTCTAGTCTTATCATCCATTTCGAGAGCACATTCGTGTTCTTTGAACTCACCTATCCTCTCGAGGGGGCATACACAAACCTCCTCGTCATTCTTCTTTCACTAGGGCATATTTCAGAATTAAATTTCTTTGACACAATTCGATGAACTGCATTATGTCAAAGAGGGGAAAAATGTAGACAATGAAAAATATCCTAAGCTTGTGAGTGTCATTTTTCTTCATCCTCGTCCTTCGATAATTGAATAATTTTAGTTATTCAATTATGTTTGATCATATTCCTCTATTAGTTAAATAATTTTTAATAATTATTTAATTAATTCACTTTCTAATCTTTATTCTATCCTGATTGATTAAATAAACTAATTGCATCATTAATTTCTCCCTCTTCTTCAATAGTTAAATAAATTATCATTTATTTAATTATTTTGTCACCTTTCATCTATAGTTAAATAATTACCATTAATTATTTATCTATTCATGGTCCTTTCTTCTTCTATAGTTAAATAATTATTAAAATTATTTAACTATCCATCCACCTCCTATTAAATAATTAATCTAAATTAATTATTTAAGGTCTAATTTTCATCTCTCCATTTAATTAAATTGATAAATTTAATTAAATGCTCCTCTTCATTTTCTCCAAATAAATAATTTGAATAAATTATTTATTTTCCACTTGTCCATTTCCTCCATTCTCTCCATTTTTGAATAAATTATTTAAAATAAATTATTTATGCACCACCTGGTCAAAGATGCTCTGTCAAAATCCTCATAACATTCATTTTTCATAGCCTACATGTCTATCATAGTTGTCAAGCATCATAGCCGTTGGCGTCATAGCTTTTCCATGCATGGCATATTTTTGGTGCATCAATTATGGACCATTGATCTTGGCATCTTTTATGAGACTTAATATCAACCATCCATTTCGTAACATCCCTCTCATGCATTCCCATCCATTGATCTTGGAATCTTTCTAGAAGATTAATCTCAGCCATCCATTCGAAAGGTTGTCTATAAAAGCAACCTTCCTTCTCCATTTTTACCTTAACAACTATTCTTCTCCAACTTTCTACTTACAATTTGCAGGTATTTGCACAAGTTAGAAAAGTGCAAGAGAAGTGATTCAAGTTCCAACATGGGGAGTATTTTGATTTCATGTTTTATTTTCCTTATGCTTTCATTGTTTTATCTTGTTTGGATGAGGTTAATAGTTTAGAAGTGTTGGCTATCACTTTGTCTATGCTATTTTATTTTTGACCTCATCTTACAGTCATATCATTCAGTCATCTAGTTTTAACTCATTTGTGTGTAAATGTGTATTCATTAAATATCTTTATTTAATTAATTAAATCTTGTGTGTGTGCTCGAACAGAGCATTTCTTTAATCCATCTTTATCTTTGTCATGCAAAGATAATTCTTTTGTTTTCAACTACCAAACTCAAAGATTAAATCATTTATTTAATCTTTATTTCTATTTCTAATTTGTATCTCATGTTGCTACTAATAGTTATTAGAATGCATGTCTAATCTTTTGATCTCAACCACCCATTGATCTTTTGATCCTGACCTATCATTCGAATGATCAATTTTCTATAAATTGATCTGTCCTTCATCATTTCAATCTCTCCTAAAATCTTATGACTTTTGGAAGCATATCTGTTATTTGAATCTTCGATGTTTTGCTAAATCACTATCACAAGCTATACTTGCACAAGAGAAATCTGAGGGCAATTATACTACAACGGCAAAATGGAGAAGGGAAATCGAGGTTATACATGGAATTACATAGATATTGGGTGAGATTGTTTAGTTTATTTATGTTTTAGCTTTCCTTTGTTCTATGTTGTTTAGCTTAGATTGCATTTAGAGCTTAGATCTCATTGTGTGTGATGTTTAACCTTTCTTCTGCATTTTCTAGATGTTACACATTCCATACATCACCTCAAAGGGATTTTTTCTTATTCTTCTGTTTATGGAGTCATTATATGCATATGCCGCTCGGGGCAGCACTAGATCCCATTGTACACCATGTTCCTTTATCAAAAACCTTAGTAAATTACCAAGTGACCTATTTACCACCTCTATTTTCCCATCTGTTTGAGGATGGTAGGCAGAACTATATGACAAATTTGTTCCTAACTCTTTTCCACAAGGTCCTCCAAAAGTGACCTATGAATTTGGCATCCCTGTCTAATACAATGTTCAATGGAAGACCATGGATTCTCACAACTTTTTTTAAAAATAGTCCCACAATGTTAGAGGAATCACTAGTGCATTTACAAGGAATAAAGTGTGCCATTTTACTAAATCTATCTACCACTACAAAAACACTATCAACCCCTCTTTGTGTCTTGGGTGGTCCTAAGACAAAGTCCATGCTTATGCTTTCCCAAGGTCTATTGGGTATGGGTAGAGGTTGGTAGAGACCTGCATTTGAAGTGGTTCCCTTTTCTCTTTGACATATGGTGTAATTCTCCACAAACTTCCTCACATCCACCTGCATTCTAGGACAAAAATAGAACCTTCTAACCTAATATAATGTTCTATCAAGTCCAAATTGTTGTCCAAGACTCCCACTATGCTTCTCCTTTATCAAGTTATCCCTCATAGAACTTTTGGGTATGCACAATTGAGCCCCTTTAAACAATATACCATCTTGCAAAACATAATCAACATATTCATTGTGAAAAGCATCTAAAAATTGAGAGCAAGTATCAAAAGCATCCTTGAAATCCTCATCTTCCTTGTACATACCTTTGAGGGTTTCTATACCCACACTTTGCAGTTGTACTTCTTAGACCATCATGACCCTTCTACTAAGGGCATCAACAACTTTGCTGCAAGCTTTTCCTTTCTTGTGTTTGATGGAGGTGTATGCTTGTAGGTATTCAACCCACTTCATGTGCCTTTGGTTCAACTTGTCCTGTCCATTCAAGAAACTAAGTTCACAGTTATCAGTAAATAAAATTAAATCCTTTGGAAATAAGTAATCTCTCCATTTCTTTAGGGCTTGAACCATGGCATAAAGTTCTAGATCATATTAAGAGTATTTTCTATTTGCCTCATTTAGCTTTTCACTAAATAATGCAATCGGTCAACCTTCTTGTCTTAGGACAACACCTATAGCTTGACCACTTGCATCACATTCAATGGTAAATAATTTGTTAAGATCAGGTAAAGTAAGGACAGGTTGTTGAGATACCTTTGTTTTCAAGCATTCAAACCCTTCATTTTCTTATTTGGTCCATAGGAACTTACTCCTCTTGTCTCCCTTGATTGGATCTAGGATGGGTGTACATATGTGGCTAAAGTCCCTTATGAATTTTTCTTAGAAGCTTGCAAGGCCATGAAATCTTCTCACATCACCCATGGACTTAGGTGGTGGCCAATTAAGAATGGCATCAACCTTTGATGGATCCATCTTCAAATTGCCCTTTGATATGACAAACCCAAGGTACACCAACTCTTTCTTCATAAACTCACAGTTTTGCAAGTTGATCAACAACTTCTCTTCATGTAACCTTCTTAAGACCTAGTCAACATGCTCCAAATGCTCCTCTTTGGTCTTGCTAAACACAAGAATGCCATTCAAATAAACAACAACAAATTTTCCAATAAAGGGTTTCAATACCTCATTCATTAATCTCATGAAGGTACTAGGTGCATTGGATAGACCAAAAGGCATCACCATCCACTCATAAAGACCTTCATTAGTCTTAAATTTTGTCTTCCACGCATCCCCTTCTATGATTCTAATTTGATGATACCCACTCTTCAAATCAATCTTTGAAAAATAGCAAGCCCCTCCTAGATAGTCCATTAGATCTTCAATTCATGGCATAGGAAACCTATATCTGATGGTTATCCTATTTATGGATCTTGAATTAGTAGACAACCTCCATTTTCCATCCTTTCTAGGAGCCAACATGGTAGGGACTACACAAGGGCTTAGACTCTTTCTAACTAGGCCTTTATCCAATAGCTCTTAAACTTGTTTTTCTATTTCTTCATTTTGAGTAGAGGTCATCTTATAGGAAGACTTATTAGGTAATGTGGCACTTGGAATCAGGTCTATATGGTGACTGATATCTCTGATTGGAGGCAGGGAACAAGGAAATTCATCTACCACAATGTGCTTATACTTTTCCAACAAGGTTTAGGAATGGTTTCTCCTTTCTTTGTGGATAGAACTGACCCACACTTTGGCTTAACAATCAAGGAAAACCCTAGACCTCCCTCTCATTTAAGGTCTTCAAAAACTCTTTCTCTCCTACCACAATGATACTAGACACAAGTTGTTTGTCCATGCCTCACCTGGCAAAGGGTTCAAGGTGAAAGATTCCCCATCTTTGTTTATCTTGTAAGTGTTTTTCTTACCATCATGATATTCTCTCCTATCATATTTCCAAGGGCAGCCTAAAATTATGAGGCAAGCATCCATTGGGATAACATCACAAAGGATTTCATCCTTATAGTCTCCAATATGGAACTCTACCCAAGATTGTTCATTGACGAGCACTTGTTGACCTTTGTTCAACCAAGACACCCTATATGGTGTGGGATGAGTTCTTTTTAGATATAGTTTCTCAACCATTTCTAGGGACACTGAGTTGTATGTGGATCTTGAATCTACAATCACCTTGCATACCTTTCCATGGGATTTGCATGAAGTTCTAAACAAATACTTCATTTAGGGTGGATCCTTAGTGCTTGGAACCTTAAGAAGTGTCCTCTTCATCATAAAAATTTCTCCAAACTCAGGGTCACTAGGTCTGGAAGGTGAGTTCACACTTTGAGCATCTTCTTTTCCAATCTCATGCATAAACAGGTTCGTTTAACTGGATTTTCTCCAATTGGAGGCACTTTCAAACACTAAACTAGAGAAATGAGTCTTTTGAACCTCATGAAACCAACTCTTCATAGGACCTATCAGTGGTCCATCCCCTTTGGAGGATACAAAATGCAATTTTCCTTCACAATCTGATCATCATTGCAATGTAGACTTCACAATCTACTCTCTATTAACCCCAAAACATCCATGTAACTTCAGGAACATATACATCACATATAAATAGGTCACACTATATCATGATAGGGATAAAAGACAATGAGGTATTCTTTAATACAATAATTATGAACACTAATTTGCTAAAGCACAAAATCACAATCTTAAGCAAATTTTTTTTCTATGCACAAAGTAGGTGCTTATTGGTTCTCATACCTCCACTACTTTCCAAACTTCCCTAATGGGTCCAACATGTTTAATTTGGTCTACCAATACTAATAGATTCAATTCCCAAGGTTGTTTCATGGGTTTTCACCAAACCCCATCTTGTAACCCTCTTGATTGCTCTTCCAAGCATTGTAACAGTGCTAGGGAATCACCTAATGAGCCCAAATCTTCAACACTTACAGTTGAAACCTCAATAATATTGAAGAAAACAATATAATTGACTTACAAACCAATTTTCAGAGGATTCCAATCAATAGAAATGGAGTTATACATTTTTGAGAGCTTGCCGCCCTGCTAAAATTTGAACTTGACTATTTCTACCAAAATGAGCATATCTTTCTTAATATTCAATGAAATGATCTTAAACCACTTGCAGAATTTTATTAATTCACATACCTTTCAAATAAATCTAGATAGATATGGATTTTGGGTCCGTACAAGACCGTACCAAGCCAAAAAAGGACTGCCAAAACATGAAAAAATTGCAAAACAATGCATTTCTTTATTCGCTTCTCCCACAAACCCATCAATCTGAGTTTACAACGACTTAAATGGATTATTTAAAGCCTTTATAACTTCCTAAACCTCTTCAAATACCTTAACCAATTCTTGAGCGACTCATGACTCTTCATATTCTCATTTTGTCCTCTTTTGCACTTACATTTTGACAATTTTGTCAACATTTTGCAACTTTTGCTCTTTTGGCCTAAATAACCCAAAAATGACTCAACCCCCATTATAATGACCTATTTCAACTCTAACATTTCAATTCCATTTACAAATTCATAAATATGCCACCTTGGGCTACAAAGCAACAAATTGACAACATTTTGCATTTCAAGCAATATTTGGAAAATAATCCCAAAACTATTGTCTAAGCCCTATTACATGTTGAATATGGTCCCTTGGACCTCATTACATAATCAAAACATTGAATTTGTGCCCATATCAAAATATTTCCTTATTGAGGCTTAATGGTGTTGGGGTTCTCTTGCACCAAACTCTCGACCAAGAAGAAATCCAAGTCCACTTGGATTGATGTTCTACAACTTCTAAATTCTCCTCCCTACTGCTTTTCCATTTATTTTTCTTGACACAGCTTCAATATTCATTTCCTCTCCTTTTTCTTCTTTCTTCAAGAAAGATACATCAACCTTTCTTCTCTCTTCTTGAGTGAACTCTTAGCCTAGTGATACCTCAATCAGTGTATCCATCTCCGAGCAAGTCTCTTTCACCTTGCTTCAGCTCTACTCTTGCCTCACCTAGGTGTCACCTCTTTTCTCTACCTATTCTTTTGGCAACCAACTAGGTTCTCACTTAACCTGCACAACACAAACACAAATTCCAACTCTCACTTTCCCAAACCTTTGGACTCTGATACCAATTGATGCAAGCAAAAGAGTCCTCAATCCAACTTTGCCAATCTTGTGGCATAAACAGGTTCGCTTAACTAAATTTTCTCCAATTGGAGGAACTTTAAAAAACTAAAATAGATAAATGAGGCTTTTGAACCTCATGAAACCAACTCTTCATAGGACCTATCAATGGTCCATCCCATTTGGAGGATACAAAATGCAATTTTCCTTTACAATCTGATTAACATTGCAATGTAGACTTCACATTCTACTCTCTATTAACCCCCAAACATCCATGTAACTTCATGGAAAATATACATCACATATGAATAGGTCACACTATCTCATGACATGGCTAAAACACAATGAGGTCTTCTTTCATGCAATAATTATGAGCACTGATCTGCTAAAGCACAAAATCACAGTCTTAAGCAATTTTTTTTCTATGCATAAAGTAGGTGCTTATTGGTTATCATACCTCCACTGATTTCCAAACTTCCCTAATGGGTCCAACATGTTTAATTTTGTCTTCCAATACTAATAGATTCAATTCCCAAGGTTGTTTCATGGGTTTTCACCAAACCCATCTTGTAACCCTCTTGATAGCTCTTCCATGCATTGTAGCAGTGCTAGGGCATCTCCTAACGAGCCCAAATATTCAACACTTACACCTGAAACTTAAATAATCTTGAAGAAAAAAATATAATTGACTTAAAAACCAATCTATAGAGGATTAAAATCAATAGGAATGGAGTTATGCAATTTTGAGAGCTCGTTGCCTTGTTAAAATCTGAACTTGATTGTTTCTACCAAAATGAGCATATCTTTCTTAATACTCAATGAAATGATCTCAAACCACTTGCATAATTTTCTTGATTCACATACCTTTAAAATAAAGTTAGAGAGAGATGGATTTGGGGTCCATAAAATACTATACCAAGCCAAAAAATAACTGTCAAAACATGAAAAATATGCAAAAACAATGCATTTCTTTATTCTCTTCTCCCACAAACCCATCAATCTAAGTTTACAATGACACAAATGGATTATTTAAATAATTTCTAACTTCATAAACCTATTCAAATACCTTAACCAATTATTGAGTGACTCATGACTCTTCATATTCTCATTTTGTCTCTTTTGCACTTACATTTTGACAATTTTGTCAACATTTTGCAACTTTTGCTCTTTTGGACTAAATAACCCAAAATTGACTCAAAACCTATTATAATGGCCTATTTAAACTCTAACCTTGAAATTCCCTTTACAAATTCATAAATATGCCACCTTGGTCTACAAAGCAACAAATTGACAACATTTTGCATTTCAAGCAATATTTGGAAAATAATCCCAAAACTATTGTCTATGCCCTATTATATGTTGAATATGGTCCCTTGGACCTCATTACATAATAAAAACATTGAATTTGTGCCCATATCACAATATTTCCTTATTGAGACTTAATGGTGTTGGGGTGCTCCTGCACCAACCACACAACAGTTTGGTGAGTTGTAACATTACATTTTGTTTATTCATCATTAATTTATCTCATTTGATTTCATTACTAGGTTTGATTACCAAAAAAGGGTTTGACCAAGGAAAATCCCTTCCCACTAACAAAGAAATTTTTTTCCCTCTCTTTATTGTGTGATTTGTAGATTTAGGTTGAAGACTCTCTAAGGAAAAAGATTGCAAATAAGTTTTCAAGTATTCAAAATTGACCAAGTTGTCACCTTGTTTAGAATATCATTGGAACAAATCTATAGAGAAGAATTCAACAATTCAAATCTAGAAATCAAGTTGAAAAGGCAAAGCAGAGATTAAAGAGCATACTCAGATCTTGATTCTCTGAAAAAGTCAAACTATATTGATACATCACTTCTAGTATATGAGTCTGAGTATAGTCAGATTTGTAGATTTTAAGAGTTTCAGACATATCTCTGCCAAATTTTTGTTCCTACCCAGAAACCCTAATCTAGGATTAAATCACCCAATTTGGTATATGTGTCCCAAACTGTATTAATTTAGCATTTTCAACATTTCAAGACTTCATTCAAGTTGCTACAGATTTCCAAGTGCCCCATTGTATTTCTCTAGTTTTATATTTTATTTTGCATTCAATTATAGGCCATTTAGTGAAGCTTTGCCTATCATTAGGTTTCATATTTGATATCACATGCCATTTGTATTTACAAGCTCTAGCTTGATGGTGAACCCTCTTTTAGTCTCTAATCATACCATAGGACACCCTATTGCAAGGTATATTTCCCCTACTTCATCCTTGGATTGAGATCTTTGGGGTTTCCTTGAATGAGAGATGAAAAAAACTTGTTATTCTATGTGATAAACTATAGAATGACAATTTTCCATCTTTTAGCTTCACTCCCTTTGTCAACCTTAGATTTAGTTGAGCACTCTTCTTGGCACAATAAGACTAAGTTACATGAATTTGTATAATATGAGGATCTCATTTTTGTTGATGATGATTTTACTCGCAGTAAATAGGGCGAATAAATTCTTCACAGACAAGACCACAAAGAGCCTAGCCTTCTTGAAAGATATGGAACAAAGATAACCTAAAAGGGAATTCTACTTTAATAGGAAAATATTGGCTTTAGTTCAATCCAAAATCTCCAATAACTAGGTCATGATTTCACTGGGGTCGCTCTCGAGTACTAATGTGATATTTGCTATTAATCTCAAAGGGACTACTATTTTGGATTAAATATTTTAGGCATTGAATTTTCAATTGGATCATAAAGAAAAGGATCATGAAATTGAAAGATCTCAATTATTATTTCATGAACATCACCTATTCCTTGCTATCACTTAAGTAGATTTATCATTAAGCGTTCAACAATTTCAAGGAAAATAAAAGATTTTCAATAAAATTCCATCCATTCATTCAAAGTTTGGAACATTTTCAAAAATTTAAACATCTACTCTAAAATAAAGCATAAAAATACTGGAAATTAAAATTTTCTCTCAGTTATTCTCCATGCATGCCCTAAAGAATCAATTAAAATATAGAAAACCACTTTATATTTCACCAGATTGCTTCACAACTACATATAAAATGGTGTGAGCTTTTAAAGAGATGGGTTTCATTTCTAGACATCGAGTAAGTTTAGTATGCACCCTTAAAAGATGCAACATACAATCTTGTTCAGCTGAACTAACAAAACCAGCTACAAAAGATATTGAGAAAGGTAGCTATCTAATTGGCTTAGATATTAATCAACATCTACATGCATACAAAGTGTTATGCTAGAATGTTTCAGAAAATAGGAAAAAAGAACAAAACCTGGAAAAGTTTATGCTCCTCCGACATCCACAAATTTTGAACTTAAAAATAAAAAAGGGATCCTTTGGCCTTTTATAGAACACATGGCTCAAATAGGATAAGACAAATACATGAGGTAAAATCCATGGGACGAATCACATCAAGGCATGTGGAATGTAGTGACCAATAGGAGAATTGCAATCGAAGTCAACAAAATTCAACTCCAATTACACATTGAAGCTCTTCAGGTGTTAATCTTTGATCATTGAGAAGATGATACTTCAAATTAGGATAGTGTGTAGGGACTTCCCATACATTCAGAAGGAAAAAGTGGAATTTTTCGCCTCCACACATCGCTTGGCTCCGGTTCTACTACTATCGGGAATGGGTTCCCTCAGAGCTTGGCACATTTTATTTGCCTCATATGAAACACCAGGATCTCCAACATTCCGGTGGATTCAAACTCCTCTGCCCATAGTATCCCAAAATAAGTGAACTGAAATGAAAATTATTTTATCCACGATTCAACTTTGCCTAACCATCCATACTCAAATTTTTCATTGCAATATATATCTCCTAAAATTACAAATTCCACACATTAAATCCCTTTAAAAGAAAGAAAACATTCATAAAATCTCATGTAAATAAAACCATTTTTCAAATGTTAGTACAAAATCTTGTAAATAACATGCTTTCTAGCATATCATAAATCCTCACATATATACCAAATTACGGGAATCATGTTAGATAATATCAAAAATTTAAAATTTTCACTTCACATTGCAACTCGGTACCTGGTATTTAGCTTTACCCATGAACTTTCCCAGACTTTGGTTATACCAAACTCCATTTTACTAGACTCCATTTTACCAAAGTACAAGCATCGGACTAAATCCTTTCATTCAAACTCACATTACCTTTCTCCTTTTCAAATTTTTCTGGTACCCAGTATTTGGTCCCCGAAACACTTACATTAAGAAGTACTTTTATGTTAAAGATTTCTCTTTTCTCTTCATTTCTGGTGATCTTTCAATTTGCTAGCTCCTACCATAAGAGTTAATTTTTACTTGGGTCTCCAAGTCTTTCAGTCTTGGGAAGTGTTATGAGACCACACAAAAATTTGCAACCAATAAAACCAAATTTGAAATTAAATCACCAATCGTAAATTAAAATTTATACATATTTTAAAACAATAGCTTTTACCTTTACCTAGATTCTAGCACAAAGAAGTAAAACTCTATTGGAAACATCTGTGTGTGCTTTGATTAATTCCAATTTTTGGAACTCGGTAAAAAGAATCATTTCATTACATCAAGAACTAAATAATATAGTAATCCTCCAAATCCAACCAAGGATAGAGTCTTGTTTTCAATCAATCATCCATAGCCCTGATAAGGTTATCTTTGTAATTCCCTCAAACATAGTCCTACTGTCGATCAGGCATCCATAGCCCCGTTAGAGTTAATTGGATAGCCTAGAGAGTTGATATTTTTTTTGTTGTATTTTTATTTTTATTTATTTTTAGATATAGCAATGATAGCTCATTTTTCTCTTTTGATATTTCAATGATAGCTCATTTTATCAACTTGCAAGCAATGAAGCCCTGCTATTAGGTTGGGAATTATAGTGGTAGTGAAGGTTACATTTTTATTTTTCATTCAATGCAAATCTCTTCATCAATTCACTACTTCCCAAAAAATCATTTAATAATTTCCTATAAGTGTGTGTTTCTAGCTAAATTTCACTACTTTATGCCAATCCTGGCTAATTGTAACTCACTATATGCTAGAAAATATGCATAAATTAAAATTTAGCAATAGACAACTTAATCACCAAATTTAAATCTAAATTTAGAAACATTAGTTACCACCCTTCCGATTAAATTTTATAGCTACAAAAAATTCTACTGGCAATTTTGATTTGACGGTACTGCACTTCATTAATGGATCATAAATGTCATGATTACCTTCAAACACAATCACATTATTCTACACTAAATTTGTATGCCTTATTGCACATGTATTATTCTCTCAACTTACTCAGGTGATGACGTGTATTACCCTGCCGGCTTCATTTTCTTGTATCTTCTGCAAACATAAGCACCTCCATAATTAATACAACTCTTAAAAAAATGAAATGACCACTATTAATTTTGAAATCTACAACTTTCTTGATTCGTAATCTTCATACTACTCATATTTGAAGAAATTTATCACCAAATATGTGCAAATAATTAATTTGATTTAACCTTTATCTCTGAAGATAATTATCCAATTGCCACCTTGCTTACGGTTTCCAAAACAAAATTATTCGCTCAAGGCAACTATGTACTGTAACTTTCTTACGACTCTCTATAAATGTTGCATTTCTTCTTGAATTCTTCACACTTTTCTTTGCTAGATTTCTTTTATTATTTCTATAATTTTTCTCTATGCAATTGCATTTTCTTCTTGGACATGGACACTCCAATTTTCTTATGTTGTTCTCACCGACAGAATGTGTTCTTAGGGAGCATCACACTGCAAAGGCTCGAAAAGGTTTTCTTCATTAGGACTTCCAGTTTCACTACATTCCAAACTTGTGCTTAGTCCTTAGGGAAAAATATGTTGAATCCAGCTACTAGTTTTTCTTCTATTCTGATGTGACTTGTCAATTTGTAGCATCACTTTTGGATATTGGCCTACCTATTGAAGATGTTCACTCGGCTACCAACTTGATAGTGAAGCTTGAATTCCTGGAGAATCTAGATACCATTTTATTTGTTGCACATCCGACCATTGGGATTCCCCCCAAGGATGATATTCCTTGGTTCCTGGAGCACAAGGAAGTGGTTCCACTTTAGCCTTTTCTTACTAATCTCCATATCCAGGACTTTAAAGTTCACCAGGAGCTCGCCTATATAGGGTATTTAGCCCTAATAGAAGACACATCCCACATCAACTGAATGGCTACTACCATCTACAACTTTTCTCACTCTTTTTTAACTTTTGAAACAAGGATTTTTTATATCGCATGTATATACATGATATATGCATATATATATATAACCTTTTTTTTTGGTGCATTTTAAAAGTGTGTTTTACTGTGCATGGTTTTATTATTTCACTTTTCATAGTTCAATTTTACAAATGTTTGAATTAACTCTCATGTGTAAGATAAGTTTAAGCAGAATTTGCTAATGTAGAGGCCAAATAAAAGAAAAGAAAAAGAAGCAAAGAAAGAAAAAAAAACAAAAAAAAAAACTACAAAAATCAAACTAACCCTAATTACCCTAACTCTATCATTTAATGAAAGATCAACCCTACTAAAGCAATTTATTTCAATTTTTGCAACTATTTCTTCTGTAGTTTTGGTACAAATTATAGTAAATTTATCTTTAAATTCATTTAACAAAATTTCCAATGTTCTACTATAACAATGAATTATCTTAAATTTTCTACATTTAATAATCATAAATTCAAAAGCGTACTTACCAATGACTTGGCTCATATGCATGAAAATGAACTCATTAGAGATTGATTGCATAAATTTTGTCTAATGTGACCATACTCTACCTTCCTCCAGCCCTAGTCCATTTCCATGAACGACTGTGTCCATTTCTCTGCTTTCTTCTCCTCTAAAAATCTTCATGTCTTCAACCCTGTCTTCACTTTGCATTTTGTTAGACGAAGATATATCACTATTTATATTACTATCAGAGAGAAAAAAAGTAAAATTTTTATACTCTGTATCTTGTATAAAATCATGAAAATTTCTTTTATAGCTTGTGAATTTTCAACTTGTAGTGAAATACATGTGTTTCCCACTCAATTTTCCCACTCCTTATTATTTGCATTTTCCACGTACTAGGGGTATGATGATTCATCAATGTCATTTCCTCATTTGTGATGAAATACCTCAGATCTCGACATTCTCACCTATTTCCCTACAAAACGTTAGGATTTTATTTATAATAATTACAGTTTTCAAACTATTTTGATGTATCAGTTAATTTTTTAATATTTCCAATTCTACTAGGGTTAAACGCTTTTCTCATTAACAATTCCTTTCTTTTAGCAGTTAGAATTTCTTCTATTAATGGAATTACTTTACTTAGGACCAAACTTACCCTAGTTAAAAAAAAATCACACTCGAGTTCACTGTGATCATTTGTATCATGAATTCTACACTCAATGACTCTACCAAAAGTGAATAAACTCAAAGGATGTAATTTTTGGTTAAAAATTTTCTAAAGTTTTTCAACTTCCATACTAAAAAGCCAGCTTGCACTCAATTCTCGCTTACAAGCTCCTCACTAAACTCAAGGCTAATATTTCAAAGAATAGCCTTCCAATTCAAGAGAATAAAGCATACAATATCAAAGATGGCCCTCCTTCTAGTGTCATTTCCTACTAACAATGATTTTACTCGCAATGAACAAGGTGAATAAATTCTTCATAGACAATACCACAAAGAGCATATCCTTCTTGAAAGATATGGAACAAATACAACCTAAAAGAGAATTCTACTTTAACAAGAAAAGGTTGGCTTTAGTTCAATCCCAAGTCTTTGATAACCAGGTCATAATTGCACTAGGATCAATCTCGAGTACTGATGTGATATTTGTTATTAATCTCAAAGGGCTACTATTTTGGATTAAATATTTTAGACATTAAATTTTCAATTGGATCATAAAGACAAGCATCATAAAATCAAAAGATGTCAATTATTATTTTATGAACATCACAAATTCCTTGCTATCACTTAAGTAGATTTATTATTAAGCATTCAACAATTTCATGGAAAACAAAATATTTTCAATAAAATTCCATCCATTCATTCAAATTTTGGAACATTTTCAAAAATTTAAACATCTACTCTAAAATAAAGCATAAAAATACTAAAAATTAAAAGTTTCTCTCTCTTATTCTCCATGCATGCCCCAAAGAATCAATTAAAATAGAGCAAACTGCTTTATATTTCACCAGATTGCTTCACAGCTACATATAAAATGGTGCAAGCTTTTAAAGAGAGGGGTTTCATTTCTAGACATTGAGTAGGTTCTGTATGCACCCTTAAACGGCGCAACATATATTCTTGTTCAGCTGAACTAACAAAACAAGCTACAAAAGATACTGAGATAAGTAGCTATATAATTGGCTCTAATATTATTCAATGTCTATGTGCATACAATGTGTTACACTAGAATGGTTCAAAAAATAGGAAAAAAGAACGAAAATTGGAAAAGTTTATGCTCCTTTGACATCCACAAATTCTGAACTTAAAAATAAAAAAAGGAATCCTTTAGCCTTTTATAGAACACAAGGCTCAAATAGGATAAGACAAATACATGAGAGGAAATTAAAGGGACCAATCACATCAAGGCACATGGAATGTAGTGGCCAATAGGAGAATTTCAATCGAAGTTAACGAAAGTCAACTCCAATTACACATTGAAGCTCTTTGGGTGTTAATCTTTGATCATCGCTAGGATGTACTTCAAATCAGGATAGTGTGTAGGGACTTCCCATACATTCAAAATAAAAAAGTGGAATTTTTTCCCCCACACATTGGTTGGCTCTAGTTCTACTACTCTTGGGAATGGGTTCCCTCAGAGGTTGGAACTTTTTATTCACCGCATGTGAAATACTGGGATCTCTAGCATTCCAGTGGATTCAAACTCCTCTGCCAATAGTATCCCAGAATAAGAGAACCAAAATGAAAATGATTCTATCCACAATTCAAGTTTCCCTGACCATCCATACCCAAAATTTGTTTCGCAATTTATATCTCCTAGAATCACAAATTCCACACATTAAATCCCTTTAAAAGAAAGAAAACATTCATAACAGATCTATTGTAAATAAAACCATTATTCAAATGTTAGTACAAAATCTCATAAATAACATGCTTTCTAGCATATCATAAATCCTCACATATATATTGGATTACTAGAATCATTAGATAATCACAAAATTTTAAAATTTTCACTTCACATTGCAACTTGGTACCTGGTATTCAACTTTACCCATGGACTTTCTCGGACTTCGGTTATACCATACTCCATTTTACCAAACTCCATTTTACCGGATTCCATTTTACTGGAGTACAAGCATTAGACCAGAGCCTTTCATTCAAACTCACATTACCTTTAACCTTTTCAAATGTTTCTAGTACCCAAAACACTTACATTACGAAGTAGTTTTATGTTAAATATTTCTCTTTGCTCTTCACTTCCGATGATCTTTCAATTTGCTAGATCCTACCATAAGAGTTATTGTTTACTTGGGTCCCCAAGTCTTTCAGTCATGGGGCATGTTGTGAGACCACACAAAAATTTCCTCTCGAGTGAATTTTTTATTTGATAACATCCCAACTCGGTATTGGTAAAAATATTGAGATAAATATAAATCGTCTTTTGTTTAATAGAAAAAGGAGGATTTACCATCATAAATGGACAAGATGATAAACCACTAAATATTTTCCTTATTAAAACACTCAATTATCAAAGCCAAAAGACACAAATAAAAATAAAAAACTAACCCTAACTATTAGAGCAACTATGAGGGGAGTTTTTAGAGCCCAGAATAGTGTGCACCATGTCAAAAACTAGTTGTTTTTAGGACACAGAGGACTCATTAGCCTTCAGAGAATAATGGGTCTCTATTAGGGTTTCTGAAATTGAGATCTAGGTTTTGTTCCTTGATCTCTACACTCTCAAAATCCTAGTTATCAGTTTCTGGAAGTCTATAGATAATTGTGTAGCTTCAATTCTTTGATTTTTCACTTTGAATGACAACTTTTGCAAATTGACAACTTTGACAATTTTGCTCCAAATATTGTTCCACTTGATCTTCAATTTGTAAATCTGCAATCACACACTCAAGGGAAGGAAAACTTGTTGATTGTTAGTGAATAGGTGTTTTCCTTGGTCAAACCCCTCGTAGGTAATTAAACCAAATCATGAAATAAGGAAATTGGAGCATGAAACATGAAATAATGTAATATAGATACCTTGAAAGATGTCACGTAAAGTAAATCTTCAATCTAACATGTAGTGGTCATGAAGAATGTAGACCTTGGATGTGAAATTATGCTTCTACATAGATCCTCAAAGAAACATTAACTATCTTAGCTCCACCACATGCATGAATCCATTAAAACCCTTGACATGATGAATTGATCTTGAATTGCTGCAATAAACTCTAGAAACCTACCTTGTAATTCCTTGTGAATGCTCTTGTAATGCTCTTGTGAACTCCAATTTTTTATAAGTATGCTCTCTCAAAATTGAAGGGTGAAACAATGTGAGTTAACCCCTTATTTATACTAAATTTGGAGATTAACCTCAAAATTCAAAGAATTCAAGCCGACCTTATATCTAGGTATTAAAATCATAAGGATCCCACTACAATTAAATTCAAAAATGGGTGTCCTAGTCAAGGGGGACCTATTTGTCACTAAAGGAGAATAGTTCTTGGCACAATTTCCAAGACCAAGCTTTAGGGAGGTAAAATAACATCAAAAACCCACCTTGAAAATGTAAAGAAAGGGGTTTCCTATGTGGAGTGGATACCTTGCACCAATAAAGTAGAATGGGTCCTAGCAACACTTTTTAGGTCACCAAATTTTCCAAATTAAATGTCATACTATCATTATTCGATGTCAAGATAGATACTTGAAAAGGGGGGCTTGAATTTGAATTAAAGGGGTCAATTAAACTCAATTAACCACCATTAATTAAGGGGACCCTAGATAAATGTGAAAGTGTGTTACAATGATTTACAACACCTAAATAAGGTACAGGTTAAATATATATTTACTAAAAGTGGCTCACTAGGCTTAATTAATTAAATAAATCCTAGAAAAGTGTGAAACTGTGTTAAACACTTTGCAACACTCTTGCAAAGGATCAATTAAGGAATATTTTAATCAAATAAAGGGCCTAGAATGATGTGAATGTGTATAACACATTACAACACTATTCCAAGACACCATTAATTCAGTTTTAATGTAAATTATCAATCCAAGGAAAAAGGCTACTTTTTCAGTTACTACATTTTTCCTACACTTTAGCACGAGAAGATGACCCCATGTAAAACTCATACTCAAGTAGACATCCAAGAAACCTAAGTATGAAAAAATAATAAAGATACATAATCATACCCTATCAAAGGCCAAGAAAGAGAAACAAAGGATCAAGCACAACCATTCCAACACGATGTGGAATGGGGTTGTTTATCCATAACATGTGCTACTCACTCTAGGGTAGTTGAACCTTAGTTTTTCCACTAGGTGAGTTGTCCCATCAAAGTGGTTTAGTGATAAATTCATGCCAATGTGTCAACTTCTCACTATATAATGAGAAAGTCATGCTAGTGTATCGACTTCTCATCATACTAACCATACCAAAGTTATCCTCCTGATAACTTCAATTAGGCACCATAATGTAATGATTTTGTAAATGCTTTTGTGAATTCAAATTTTGTTAAAGGGGATTTTTCTTTGTTCATGTGAAGGTCTCATCTTAGGGGAACATTGTGCCTAATGTCTCCAAGAGAGGCATATTCAAAAATTTCAGATCATTACCATGGGATGCCTCCTTCACATAATGCCATGATAGTAGAACATACACTCTTGGATGACATCAAACCCAATGACATCACCAAGAAAAGGATGCATCACAAGAATAAAGAAAATTGCAGAATGAAATATGAGTGTTGATGTATGCCCCCATTTTAAAGAGGTTGCTAACATCATTGTTGTGAGCAATTTCTTTAAAGTAGAAGAAGACATGAGAGCTTATTCAAAAATCGCTATGCTAAGTCATATTTTTCCAATAAGCTACGTCATGAAAAGGTAAGGGGTTTCTCCAAAAAATTAGTACGTCACATGTGAGCCAACTTGAGGCACGTCGGTCACATCCCAAGCTTCCTCTTACATATACATGGAAAGTAGTTAACTAGCCAAAAGAGACAATGAAAAGTAGCATACTAGGACAAAGATACCTAACCCCTTGCTCCACCGAGTGCAAGACAAGGGTGAGCTGAGAATGGATGATGGGAAACATGAAAATCAGTATCAATTAGAGGAAATAGGTGCTTTAACACAAGAAAAAGCACCAAAATCCTTAAAATCTTGAATTTTTTACCCAAAGTCTTGCATTCATTAGTAGTGAACCATAGATTTTTGGCACCTTAAGACTTTCTAGCACTTCTAGGGTTTTTACCTAAAAGGAGAATAAAGGGCCAAAAGATCTAGCTAGTTCACTCAAATTAGAAAATTTATGATGTTATTGAGACTAAATGGAATGATCTAAGTGCAGTTATATGAACTAATTGACTGATTATGTATGTAAAACCTATGGTTTATGCAATGTTTGAAAACACAATGTGATATGCAAACAATGAACTATGAATGAATAAATGAAAAACAAAATAGAAAGAGATTAAATCAGAGTGTACCTGGGTAGAGATTGGACAATCTAGAATATTTTGAATATTGTTTGAGATCACAGAAAATCATCACTGGGACTCATTCGCCACTGATGGTGAATCAGTCTTGCTTCTGATGAAAACTGTCAGGAATAGGTTTCTGAGTGTCGGGATCCAGAATCTAACAAAACCTAGATTTCTAGCCTTAAGGTGGGACTCATTTTCCACTGATGGTGAATCATTCCTCTCCTAAACTTCTAGGAAATTAAGGGACAATTCTATAGCACCAAATCTGAGGTTGCCTACTTATCAGGTTGCCAAAGTCAAATATGCAAAAAATGGACAAAATGTCTTCTCCAAGCTTGAAGTATGATGTAGTTGACTTGAAGCACCTTGTTGACTTGTTGACCACTTTTCAACACCTAAATTCTTGTCAAATCTACATACAAAAGTCTACAAACACACATGCAAGAGGGGGAAAATGGTTAAGGGTTAGGTTATAGGGATTTTCCTTGGTCAATTCCAATAATGAAATAGAAGAGAATGATAAAAAAAATAACATGTAAATGCTATCAACTTACCAAATCCTTGTTGGAGAAAATATGAAGATATAACACTGGCTACTCTTAGATGCTTGATTGATGTGTGATTCAATGATGCAAAGTGCTCAAATGCTAATTAAAAATGTTTGAATGAGTTATGAGATTGTAAGAGATATAAAATGAGGATAAAAACACATATTTATACACACTTGTGCCTTAGTAACCCTTTGATACCTCATCACAGGCCGACATAAGGTGTTTTTAAATAAAAACCTGAAAGAAAATTTAAAATATTTTGAATTTGGAGCTAAGAGGGACTCATTCGCCACCCATGGTGAATGGGTTCCACCTTAGACTTGAAAGTGTTTGTCATGAATTATCTTGCATTTAATGTTGTTTTTTGGGTTTACACTCAAAAACATACTTAATTGAGCCTTATGAGAGCATAAGAAAGGTGTAAATAGTGAAATTGTGACTAGAAAAGTGTGAAATATTGTTACGAGACTTTACAACACCTCAAAATAGGACTTGATAAGTGATGAAAAGGTTACTTTTAGGTGAATTATAATGAATAGAGTCTAGAAAAATGTAGAAATGTTTTACAAAACTTCACAACACCTTCACAACACATCATTATTTACATTTTAAGGACCTAAATGTGAATGTTTAAGCCACATTACATCAATAAATCTGAGAAAAATGGACCAAACATCATGAATCAAGGCCTAAAAGACCATGAAAATGACAAGGGGTCATTTTTCTAGGGCACATTTAGCCTCCACTTTATTGAGAGGATGAACTTGCTTCAAACTCACACTAAAGTAGCCATGCATATTGAGAGAGAAGTCCCAATGCACTTATGCTAGTAAGATGGAATAATAATGATCAAGAGGGATGATCAAGCCCCCATGATGAAGATCCCATGGAAAACTAAACATAAGAACAAAGGAACATAAGTGTTGAAATGAAATAATAGAATGAAGCTTCGATCATCTGTCCAACTAGTTGTGGATTACATCTAAGCTAATTATTTAAAGTAAGGAATGTGAACTCACTCTGGGGTGACATAACTCATGGTGGTCCATTGGGTGAGGAGTCCCAAAAAGGTAAGATACATACGCTAGTTGGTATGCACTCACAAACACAAAGGTGGCTATGGGGAAAATTGTGTCATTGAATGGGCTTCCCGCTCAACCATATCAAAGTTATACCTCCTGATAACTCTAATAAGGTGCCAAAAAGGAAAAATGTTGGTTCATGCTTCATAAGGTAAGCAAAGCTTCGTATTCTTATAGCTCATGAACAAATGTAAAGGTACCATAGGCATGCAAGTTGTGTTATGCAAGGTGGAAAAAATGAAAAAATGTAAAATGTAAATTGTAAAATGGAAAAGTATAAAGGATGTTCAAAGGAGTCTTGTTAAGTTCATGCAAGGTATATTACTTAGGGAACATTGTGTCTAATGTCTCCAAGAGAGGACCAATAAAAGAATAAAATATTCACAAATTAGGTGATGTAGTGCATCGCATCAGGCCACCAAGAAGAATGTAATATGCTAAGAGAGATCATGCTTATGAAGGACATTACACCCAATGTCATCCACAAAGTGATAAACACATCATATGAAACAACAAGGCTACACTAAGAACCGAGGATACAAAATGAAATTATGCTAATTTATTCCCCCCACTTTAAAGGAATTTCTACACATTGTTCCATGAGCAATTACTTTAAAGTAGCAAAGGAAATAAAATGCAAAAAGGAAAAACAAGACATGAGAGCCAACTCAGAAATCTCTATGCCAAGTCATATGTTTCTGAGTTAGGATGCTTCATGTAAATGAAAAATAAAACAAAAGAAAAGGGAGTTTCCCCCAAGAAAGGAACACACCAAACACATAAGGAATCTATGGATTTTGGGTCAATATGTTCATTGTTTCAATGTTTTTATTAAAGAGCTCAGAATTATCATCATTCCCCATATACACATAGAATTGGAAGAATGACACAAAGAGAGTGAAAACAAAAGGAAAAAAAAATTCCATTTTGGGTAAACATGGAAGATACATTATGATCTCAATTCTTTTCATCATCCCCAAAAGGAAAACACAAGCGAAAAGAAAATGGAAAGGAAAAAGAAAAGGAAAAGCTTTTGGGTCAACATGAAGGATACATTTTGGTCTCAATGCCTTGCGTCATCCCCAAAAGGAAAACACAAGAAAAAGATAAAGTAAAAAGGAAAAGGGACTAATTGGGTCACCATGGAAGAGACATAGGATGTCTCAATGCTTTGCGTCATCCCTAAAAGGAAAACACAAAACAAAAAGGTTAAAAAAAAAGGCAAAGCACAACATATAGAAGAATAGAGGTACAAATAGAAGAATTGTACAACAAGAGAGAACATTGAATGCATAATACGAGGGAACATGATACACACATATATTCCAAGAAAGAGTAAAATTAAAAAGAAAAAGGAAAATGAATATAAAATTCTAGTAAGGTGAATGCAAGTCAACTGTCTAACAAGTCATCCACCTCCCAATCATGTTTAGTGTATTGCGAGGGTGGTTGGTTGTCCAAAGTAAGAATTGCAAGTGTCAAACTAGGAGATGTACCAGGTTATTCACTTGGTTGAGAATATTTATCATTTAATCTCATGGTAGATGAAAATAAAGAGTTTAATTTTTTTTGCACTTCTTCATCCATTTTTGCAATCTCCTCGTTATCATCATCATCAAGGTTGATTACGATAGGAGGATGAAGGGTGATTTCCAAGGAACGATGTATCAAAAGTTGTGGCTATTGGATTAGTTAATTTTGTTGAGAAGGTTAGACTATATCATCTTGTGGCGGGTCATGAGGAAGAGGGTGGTCATCTATTGCTTCTATCAAAGGTGGAGGTTGTTTTTCATTATTTTCTTCCATTTGATACTAACGAACAAGGAGACGATGACGACGCCTACACTCCCTAGCACCGCGGTTTCATTTTATTTTATTTTGAAGTTGTTAAGGTGTAAGAGAAGTTTGATCCATCATGGGTTCCTTTTCTTTCAAGGGGGAAAGAATGGAAGAAACTGAAGAAGATGGGTCAATCACTTTCTCTTTAACTTTATACACTTGTTTAATGCAGGGAGGTATGATAGGATTGGTTTCATTTTCTCTTGGACATTTAAACAAGGGAATGGAATTGTCTATGGGTGGTTGTTCATGAGGTTGTGTAGTTTGTTCAATGTTAGATTTGGGCTAAATCATGGTCTCATCTAGAATAGGAGGACCAGAGGTGGATGGGGACATGTTACAAAGAGACAATTCAGTTATGTGTTTGGATTTGAAATTTTGATAGGCTATGAAAAATAAATCCTTACAAGGGGTGATGGGTTCCATAGGCTTAGGCCAAAAGGCTTCTAAGGAAAAATTACCTCTAGAAGATAATGGATTAAAGCCACTATGGTGTATGGTAAATATTTCTTTTCCATGTGGAAACTTCAAAAATTTGTGAGCAACTGAAGGGATTGCTTTTATCGAGCAGAGCCAAGGATGACCTAGCCATAGACGAAATTGGTCCGATTGTGGAATAATTGAAAATGTTACATCCAAAGTTTTAGGTCCTACTTGTAATGAGAGTACGATTGATCCAATCATAGGGCATGCAAAACTAGTATGTGTTTTAATCCATGTTGTTGGTTTATTATAGTCATCTTGATATAACTCATGTAATACTAAAAACTCTTCTATGATCACATTCTCAGCATAGATGAGATCTATTAATATCCCATTAGTGGGCTTATCATAGATTCTTCCAACTATGTAAAGAGGACCATCAGGAAATGTTTTAAGTATATCCTTGGAAGAAAAAGTGATACCAAGATTTTTGTTGGTTGGGCCCTTACGAGGGATAACGTCTATCACACCCACAAGTTCATCCATAGGATTAACTTGGGTAACATTTGAAGTTATATCATGGTGTTCATTATTTGTATCAATGTTCATGACCCAAGGGTTTGGAGGTTCGCTAGCTTTGACAAATGAAACACTATGTTTAGGCATGGGGTTGGTAAAGATCTGTAAGTTCTTATTAGGGGGTGCAATGGACTTATTGCCTTGATCATTGACACCCGCAATGGACAAACGGCCCAAATCAATGAGATCTTTAACTAAGTGTTTGAGACACTTACATTGTTCAGTGTCATGTTCATTTTGGTGATGATAATGACAATAAGCATTGGGTTTAAAGGTGGGTGGCAAAGGTTTGGTGGTATCTAGTGGCTTAACAGTAAGAAAAGTGGTCATTTGTTGTTGGATTAATTGGTTCATTGTATTATGAAGGGTATTGGCTAAAGGAGTAAATTGTCTCTTTGGGTCCCCATAGGTATAGGGCATTGTTGCTTTAATAGCTACCACTTGACTTTGAACAGGTTGGGTTGGTTGCAGAGGAGGTGGATTGAACTGTAAAAAGCCTCTATTTGGTTTTCTAAAGTTTTGTGTGTTGTTTTGATTGTTTTGCTCAAATTTATTAGCTCAGTTAGAAGTGGATTGTGAATCATGACTTGAAACTGAGTTATGATATTCACAAAGGGTTGTGCATAAATGCATGAACGAAGGGAATTTCATCATAGTTAACTTATCATGAAGGTTTGTGTGTTAGTTTTCGATAAACATCTTCTATAGATGTGAATCAAGAATTTTAACATCAACTTGAGTATACAATGACTAATTACGTTAAACGAAGTCAGTTACTTTTCATCTACATTTTGTCTATAGCACATTAGGTCACCCACTGTCTTTTTAGGGGTCATATGAACTTGGAAATGACTTATGAAGGCATCCACAAGCTCATTAAATGATCAGATGAAATGATTAGGTAGGTTTGAAAACTAGTCTAATGTAGTATCTTTCAAGGTCCTAGGAAAAAGTTTGGCTAAGATTTTATCATCAAGGAGAAAATCACTGTATAAAATTGTATAAGCATTGAAATAGTTAATAGGGTCTCCTTTACCTTTATATTTCTCAAACCTAGGCATTTTAATTCCTTGTGGAATCTAGGTGCGTAAGATTTCTAAGGATAAGGGGCTACTATGAACATGATATGTGGGTGGAGCGGTTTGACCTTGGCTAATGGTGGAAATTTTTTGTTGCATGGATGAAATAGTATTAAAGAGTTGTGTAATGATGGGGTTGGGGTAAGTGGTATGAGGTGGAAGGGAAAATGTGGATGGATTATATGTAATGTGAGGGGAAGTGAAAGGGACACTAAGGGGGGTTGAAGGTGGTAGAGAGGATTTGTGATGCCACAATGGAACTAGGAATGCTAGTTGGAATTGTGAAAGGAGTGACATGACTAACTTGTTACATAGTTGTTGTAACCTGAGTGGTATAAGTTGGTATGGATGCTATGGTTGAAGGGGGAGGAATGTGAGGTCCTCCTTGGCTTGCAACTATGTTTGTTGATTGGGAAGTATTAGGAGAATGTTTATTGTATATTTTAACAATTATTTTCATGACTTGTATGCCATCATCACTTTCAATCAAATGATAAAGGTTTTCTATGGCTGGTATGGTAGTGGTGGAAATGTTTTAAAGGGACAAGTCTTGTTGTAAATGTACAAAATCCTAATAAATATTAATGACCTTTTCTTTTTGAATGGAATTGTTTTGTGTGTCAACATTCATTGGATGGAAAGGTGAAGGCATAGAAGTGGTATTATCCATGCCTAATGCACCATTTTCCATACTAGGAGTAGGAGCTCTTGAGATCCCAAGGTCCAAAATGAATGTGCTATCACGGGAAGCCATGAGTCTAGAACTTTGTCTCACTAAAGTATGGGTATGTGCAGGATCATCATGGAAAAAATAGGCCCTTAAGTGGCAAAAAATTTAGAAAAATCAGAGTTAGGCAACTTGACGTAAAAAATTGAATAAGTTATCTATATTATTTCAAAAATATGTAAGAATAGAATCTGCAGCAAATTGAATGTAGTTTCTAAACTACTAGGTTTTTTAAAAACAAAAAAAATCTATTTGGTGAAAATTTGAAATTTCAATGTAGTAGTACTTAAATTTTAGGGAAAAAATAAGAAGTAGATGTTTGTCGACCACCCTAACCACAATAAAATGATAATATTTTTTTATAAGATTTTAGATATAAGTAGAGGACTCATGTCTCGATGTAATGCATATTTTTTTGTAATTTTTTTCCAAGTAAATAATTAATTATGAATTTTTATTACAACTTTTAAAAAATATAAAAACTTTTATGTCTTACCACCTTAACTTGGTAAAAACTTCATGAAATTCATTTTTTCTTTTTAATCCTATAGTATGTGAAGCATAGAATGTGATGCATGTTTTGGTTTCAAAAATGTGATACTATTTGAAAACTATAGATGTTTTTCAATTAGCCTATCAATCAGGAATTTAGTCATAATTTGAATAGAAAATGAATAATAATTACTTATTAAATTCAAATAGAAGCATAATTTATATTGGTGGAAAGATGAGAATCTCCTTTAAAACCCTTTTCGTTTCATCAATTTGGGTAAAAAATCACCACATACCCGTCATATTGCCACTTTTTGACCCATCATGATCCTGCACATACCCGTATTATCAATGGGGCACCAAACACTCATACAAGTACCACAAAAGGTGGGGTGAATGTAAATGCAAGTTAATCTAGAAGTGCTAAATGCAAATAACAAAAAAATTGCAAACTAAGACAGAGAACTAACAGCAAAGAACAGAAATGTAGGAAAATGTATGAGAAATACTTGAAAATGCAATATGAAATGTGCAGGTGGACTAATTTGCCAAGGGTGCCAAATGAGTCCAACTATGAGATTTTTTTGTGTTATTAAGAAAATTTAAAATGATTTTAATGCTTTTCAGATGCTGATTAAGGATGCAGATGTAGATTTTCAATTTTTTCAATGATATTCAATGAAAAAATGAAATCTAAATGAGTCTTTCACTAATGCAATTTGAGAAACCCTAGGATGCAAAAAAAAAAACAACCCTAATTGAATGTTGATGCAAATGAAGCCTTGGATGCAAGATGTAATTGAAATCAAAAATGAAAAGTGTTCAATATGTAGGTTCACCAAAATGAACCATATATTTTTGGCACCTTAAGACTTTCTAGCAATTCTAGGGTTTTTCACCTAAAAGGAGAAAGAAGGGCCAAAATATCTAGCTATTTCACTCAAATTAGAAAATGTATGATGTTATTAAGACTAAATGGAATGTTCTAAGTGTATTTATATGAACTAATTGACTAATTATGTATGTAAAACCTATGATTTATGAAATGTTTGGAAACACAATGTGATATGCAAACAATGAACTATGAATGAATAAATGCAAAACAAAATAGAAAGAGACTGAATCAGAGTGCACCTGGGTAGAGATTGGAGAATCTAGAATATTTTGAATGTTATCTAAGATCACAAAAAATTTCCATTGGGACTCATTCGCCATTGATGGCAAATCAATCCTGCTTCTAATGAAAACTATCAAGAATAGGTTTTTGAGTGTCGGGATCCAGAATCTAACAAAACCTAGATTTCTAGCCTTAAGGTGGGACTCGTTCACCACTGATGGCGAATCAAACCTTTCCAAAAATTATGAGAAATCAGGGGAAAATTCTATAGTACTAGATTTGAGGTTGTATGTTTGTCGGGTTGCTGAAGTCAAATCTACAGAAAATGGATAGAATGTCTTCTCCAAGCTTGAAATATGATGTAGTTGACTTGAATCACCTTGTTGACTTGTTGACCACTTTTCAACATCTAAATGCTTGTCAAATTTGCATACAAAAGTTTGTAAACACACATGCAAGAAGGGGAAAATGGTTAATGGTTAGATTATAGGGATTTTACTTGCTCAAATCCCACTTTGGTAATCAAACCCTTAATGAAATAATGAAATAGAAGAGAATGGTAAAAAAATAACATGCAAATGCTATCAACTTACCAAATCCTTGTTGGAGAAAATCTGAAGATATAACAATGGTTGCTCTTAGATGCTTGATTTTTGTGTGATTCAATGATGCAAAGTGCTCAAATGCTAATTAAATGTTTGAATGAGTTATGATATTGTAAGAGATATAAAATGAGGAGAAAAACACATATTTATACACACTTTTGCCTTAGTAACCCATTGATACCTCATCACAGGCCAACATAAGCTATTTTTAAATAAAAACCTAAAAGAAAATTTGAAATATTTTGAATTTGGAGCCAAGAGGGACTCATTTGCCACCCATGGTGAATGGGTCCCACCTTGAACTTGAAAGTGGGTGTGAGGAATTATCTTGCATTTAATGTTGTTTGTTGGTTTTACATTCAAAAACACACTTAATTAATCCTTATGAGAGCATAAGAAAGGTATAAATAGTAAAATTATGCCTAGAAAAGTGTGAAATCTTGTTACAAGACTTTACAACACCTCTAAATAGGACTTGATAAGTGATGAAAATGTTTATTTTAGGTGAATTATAATGAATAGAGTCTAGAAAAATGTAGAAATGTTTTACAACACTTCACAACACCTTCTCAAGATGTCATTATTTTCATTTTAAGGACCTAAATGTGAATGTTTAAGCGACACTACATCAATAAATTAGAGCAAAATGGACCAAACATCATGAAGGAAGGCCTAAAAGACCATGAAAATGACATGGGGCCATTTTTATATGACACAAGTAGAATGACCACAAACTCTGTGATATGCACAAAATGAACTCTTGTAATAAAATTTCTTTCATGTTCTTCGAGGAAGGGATATAAAATGATCTTGGAGGAGTTTCAATAGTAGAAGATGCTCCTTTATTTTGCAGCAAAAATATCTCTTGCTTGGTACAAGATGTCATACCTACACAAGACTTTATATTGCGATATTTTGTACCCTCCTTTATAGGAGGGCGTAAAATCTATTGAGCTCCAATCATTACTAAGATAGTTCCTAGGAGTTCTTTGTGTGATGACATTAATGTTAATTGAAGGCTTCCTTGTTTCTTTCATGTTTCTTGCAAAGGATAACAATCAAAACCACTAATTTCTGTCAATTCAGGATGTACTAATGTTAAAGTTGGCTTAGGAGAATCTTTTGTAAGATTCTTGATATTAAGGGAAGGTATTTTTGATTCTTCTATTTCTATCAAAGGACAGTAACCAAGACCACTTATTTCTTTTGTGTTAGGCTCTATAGGGACACAAATACCTTTTTCTCTAGCACCACATCCATTTTCACTATAAACAAGTTGTTTCATAAGTTTGTAACCTATTTCGTAAAGCTTTTTCATTTCTTTCAGATTTGGTGGCTACTCATAATTAGCTTCATCAAACTTTGTTGTGTAATTTGTTTCTGCTAAAGTGGTTGAGGTACATGGTTGTGAGATGTCCTTTGAATTTTACATTGACATTACCATTGGTTGCTTTTTATTTTTGTTGTCTTTTGTTGTTATTTTATATTCTCCCATGAAGTTTGGTGTGAAATCCAAGGATTCTTGATCATCCTTCAACAACTTAGTAAGTTCACCAATGTCCATTTCCTATTCTTTTTATTCTTCTTTTGGGGATTGTGGTGTATAGGATTCCAATGCTTCCAAAGGATTTTTTCCTTCTCTTTCGTCCATCAAACAACTTTCACATTTGAGATCAACTTTTAGTGTGTAGACTTTATTGTTACAAACATACTTCATGATACAATCTAGAGTGGAAGGCACACCATTCATTTCATGAATCCAAGGTCTTCCTAAAACGAGGTTGTAAGAAAGATCATCAGGCATAACATGGACTAGAGTTTATAATGTTACTTCCCCAACTCTAATAGGTAATGCGATGAATCTCATCAATTGTTTTCTTATGTTGTCAAATCCTCGAATAGATAAAGAATTAGGTTTAATATCATTTTTACTCATTTTAAGTATTTTTAAAAGGATTACACTACACACGTTCAAGGCCAAACAATTGTCAACAAGAGTCCATCTTATCATAGTTTTGTTGATGAAGACTATTATTTTGAAAGCTTCATACTTCTTCTGAATTTCCAAGGGAGGTATCTCACTTTGGTGAAAGACTATGTCCAAGTTCATTTCATTTATCTATTGAATTATTGTTGCTACATTGTTTGAACTATTGTTAGAATGAATTGTAACTTGTTGCAAGGCCTCTTGGAATATGCTATGATAATTAGGTGATGTTTTAAGTAGTTCCCATTTAGAAATCTTAGCGAGAGTATTCTTAAGGTGTTCAACAAGATTATATTCCTTTCCATTGTTTGGAGTCAAACAAGGAGAACTAGGAAAGATAGGATTAGGTAATTGGAGGGATGTTGAAGGTGTTTGTTTTGGTTGCAGATTATTCCTCGTGTTATATGTATGAGCAACAATGTTGTAATTAAATTGTTGTGAAACATTATTCTTAGGTGGTTCAAGGATAAGGATAGGTTTTTTTTTAACTTGTGGTTTTTGTGAGGGTGGGTAAATAATTAGAGGATTCTTAGGATGTCCCATAGGGTATTTAGGAGGTTTAATACTCAAGGGGGGTCTAACAGAAACTTGCACATTCATAACCTCAGTGGTTTTAGTTTGATGTGCTTATAATGAAGTGGAATCTAGTGTCATCTCTTTACCATCATCAAAGGAATTCATGTCAATATTGTTCTCATTTTCTTCCACCTTGATATCCTCCCTAGGAGGAGAGTTTTTAGGAGAACTGCAAATTAGATGTTCATGACATTCAAAGGTTGGTTCTTCTAAAATGATGTGATCACAAGTAAGGGAGTTGTCAATGGTTTGATCTTCTTGTTCAATAATGGTTTCCTTGGGGGAAGATGGATAACTATGATTCTCATGACTCTCATTAGTTGGATTTTCTATCAAAATATCTTCTTTAGAGATATTAGGAGAAATTGGTCCAATTTGATTGTTATGATTGTCCATAATTTCATCCTTTTTCTCTAAGGTCTCATTATCTTGTATCATAACTTCTACCCTAGTAGGAGAGCTTTTAAGAAGTTGATCACTTTCCATGATTGTATTTTGTAAAGTAGCTTCATCACAAATAGGGGAGCCATCGAGAGAAGGATAATCATGCTTTTCATGCTTACCAATGATTGAATTATTTTGTTTGAATAGGTCTTTCCAAATGTTAGGGACAATAGGAAGGAGATAAATAATGTTATCAATTTTAATCCACATGTCCTCCTCACAAATGTGCTTTTCATAATCTTTCTCGATTATATCCTCTTTCACTAGAGCATTGTCACAATTAGGGGATATGTTGAGGGATGAATTTAGACTAAGTAAAGTAGTGGAAATTATCTCATCTTCTTGTGTTATAATATCTTCCCAAGGGGTAGGAGGAGAATGGAAAGCAATATTTTCCTGATTTTCAATGATTTCATCTTCTTTCACCAAATATCTTTTTCACTAATAGGAGAGGTATTGGGAGAAGAAAAAACATGATCTTCATGGTTGTCTATTCTTGTATCCTCTTTTATCACATCATTCCCACAAATAGAAGAGATAGGGAGGGGTGTAGATTTAAGGAAAGTGTCAAAATTTTCACTCTCTTGCACTAAGAGACTCTCATAACTAGGAAATGTATTGAATGAGTGACTAACATGCCTATTAACTAAATTTTTCTTTACAAACTTGGAAAAGACAGCTACTAACATTGATGCAATGAAATGAACTAGAATGAAATGAATTTTACAAATTCAACACAATACAATAGACTAAAAATGAAATATTGTAAATGTTGTAGACATGAAAAATGTCCTAATCAACTAACTTCAATTCTTCTTTAATCACCCCTTTATTTACCATTTAATTAATTCATCTTAATTCCTTTGTTAATTAATCAAATTTATTTAAATCATTATCCCCTTTTTGATTAAATAAATCATTTTATTTATTTAATCCTAAACTTTTTCTTTAATTAAATAAACCAATTTTATTTAATTAATCTTTACCACTAACATCATCCCCTTTAGTTAAATAAATCAAAATATTTATTTAACTCTAGGTCTAAATCATTTTCCATCTCCTTTTGATTTATTTTAATCCATAAATCTAAGTCAAAAAGTCAAATCACCTAATCTTCACTTAAGTTAACTAAATCATGATTAAGGTTAAATCTAATGCAAGTCCCATCCTCTAGCTTTTCCCACTCGCACAAATAAATGGTTTTAATTAATTTATTAAATCTTCATTTTCCATCAACATGACATAAAAGTGGAATATTCCCCCATTTCAAATCTCCCTCTCAAATGACTTGTCCCTTCCAACATAGCATTAACTCCCCTTTTACATGTCCCCCACTTGGCATTTAAGACTTTTTCTTCTTCCTCCAACAAGCCATCTTTTGAATTTAAAATCTCCCCCTCTTTGGCACATTCACCAAGATGTGCACAACCTTCCTCCATTGGAATGTTGAAAGGTGGCATAATGTCATTGGATTATCTTGTATCCCACATTCCTCCTATCTTGCATTCTTCTATCATTATATTCTATAAATAGAGGCCTCATCTATTGTATTAATCCTACACAACTCCACAAATCCACAATCTTCATGCAAAGTTAATCTCTTCACATTGAGAGCTAGTTTTTTCCATTGTCATAGCATTGCATCTTCATCATTAGCTTTTCAAGGGTTGGGAAAGGGCCACTTTTCATATCAAAGTGGCACCAATCCAATATGGGATAGGTATACTTCATGTTTTCTTTATATGATTTAGTTATCTTGTTATTGGATTTCATTTTGAAGCATGTTGGATTATCTCATATGGATATTGAATATTTTCTTTGCTTTTAAATACTAATCATGCTAATGGTGTGTTAGAATTTTAGCCATTTGCAGATTTTTATGTCCACATAATGGCACTAGAAGGAGGGTTGAACCTCCAACCACATCTTGCTTTCATGTGTTACTTACATTTCTAAATTTGATTGATGTTTCATTGTTTTTAAATATCATTTATTTATTTGAAAGTTGGTTAAAGATATATGATACTATGCATGCATAGTAAGACATTATAATCTTTAGAATTAATCTTGTTCTTTTGCACGTTATATTTTTGTATTTGTGGAGGTTGTTTTCGATCTTTGTCAGTGGTCTTTAAGTATACTGTTATAAACTCGTACGTATTTGCAATCACTTTGGGAATATATACTATGTCAAATGGTTGTTTTGTCGCCTCTAGTTTTCATTTCTTATGTTACTTATAAATGTATTCACCTTTCTCTCCTTTTTTTTCCTGCGTACATCCTCGCGTTAATTCATCTATCCATTGTATCTAGATATGTCTATAATAAGTGTGAGATCTAATATCATATTTATTTTGTCTCTGACAAACATTTGTCTTGGATCACTTGACTATTTGCAATTTACAAGGGTACACTATCAGTATAAACAACCACTACAACTGAAATAGTACATTGCTTTCAATCAATTTGAAGAATTCAAACATTTCTAGGCTAGCACACATCTCACACACGTACATTGCTTGTGTAAAGCCTGTAGATGTTTCTCATGGTAGATAGGATGTTGGAATAGATTCCCACACAGTAGCCCTAATGCAACCCACTTTCCATTCACAATTACTTTAAAATATTTTCAAAGTGACTTTTAGGCGAGTTTCTTATACCTATGCAATTGTATTAACTTGTGCAATCTGCAGGCAATCTTGCCAAGTCAAATGACTGGAACGCAGCTGCTGAGAAATTGTTCTTCTATCAACAAATTCATATACTAGAAGAGGAGATTGTGTTTGTAGACAACATACAACCAAGCTCACCATGTTTTTGTGATTCGGGCCTAAGAGAATCACTATTTTGTTAATAAATTGATTCATAGATTCCTCACTTTCTACTCTGATAGGAATTTCCTTGAGTTTTTTTTAATAGCCACAGTTATACCATTTGAAAAGATGCCTTTATATACCATGCTTGAACCACTGCTACCAAGCTTCATTCCATTTGCATAATCTTGGGAGGCACTTTTAAGCTCATTTTCATAACGATGTTGATCAAAGGTTAAAGAATGCGACTTTACACTTGTTAATAGCATTTGCTTGAAATTTTCTTACATCCATTTGTACGAACCCTACAATCAATGCATTCCATGAAATGACCTTTCTTTGAGAAGTTTTTTCAAATGCCTCATGTGCCTAGTCTACGTTTCATTCAACAAAGAGCTTGCATTTTACTTAATCTCATTTTATATTTTGTGTGCATCATATTGTGGTCTGAAGAGAACACTTCCATGTTTTCCTAAAACTTGCATCCATGGTTCTCATAGACTTGAAAACACCACAACTCTTGACACAAATATACACTAACTGCCAAGAAACCATTATTTACTCGTTTGTTGCATTGATTTATACTAGTAACGGCTAGCAGTATCATGCTTAGTAGAAAATCGTTGGAGCTGCTCGTGTGAACGATTCCTAAGTTGTTTTCCTGATGCCAAAATTTTGAGAGATACGCTTGACCATGTAACAAATGACCATGCTACCATTTATTCATTGGTATTGAATGTCATTTCTTCACTATTAATGCCTACGGGTTTTGGTGCTTTGAACCTGATTTCCCTTAACAAACGTTCCATTGATTCATCTCAACAACATGCCTCGCTTGCCTATCCACATTCATTATGCTATCTTTTCTCACTACATGGAGTTAATCAAGATGATATCATTCAATTAGATGCGTCCGTTTTGAGAGGACTCTTCAGTAGGCATTGATTTCAAGCAATATAGTATTGTAACTTCGTGTTTTGGTGCTCACAGGTAAATCTTGACACGATCTCTGACATATTTCCTTCTTGCAGATAAATCTTTAAATCGCTGACATATAATCTTGAATGACAAATATTTTATTTTTATTTTGAATGATTTCTATTGATGGAGGAAATCTTGGGTATGCGGTATGTATTATTCACAATCTAGTGTCTCTGATATATTCATTTTCTCATAGGTAAATCTCTGACACATGATCTTGAATGACAAATCTTTCTTTATTTCAGACTTTAAGTTGATTTAAAATGATCTTTATTGATGGTAGAAACCTTGGATATGTGGTCTATATTATTTATCCTTGAAGGATTTAGAGTATTAAAATAACAACAATAATCACCTCATAATGTTCATTTGATGAATAATTTATTTGATTTAAATCATGCAACATGGTTTCAATAAAGTAAAACATGCTAGATCTTTAGCACAAAGTACTGTAATCTTACGACTCTATTTTACTGCCTTGCATTGTTTCTTAAATATGAATGCCTAAATCTATGAAGAGATCACCACGAATCTAATAATTGAATCTTGCAAATAATCATATATCTTGAGTGAAGGTGTCTTTTATGACTTAAATTTCGTGCAAACAAGTAGATTGAGATTCTTAGCTATTAATTTTATATTAATCAATGGAATAATTTTAGCTTGACACGATCTTCAAATCTAAAAGTCTATTTAAGTTTGAGTGACATCATTTGGGTAGTACCATAGTACTATCACTCAATATTCATAATTTTCATTCATGTTAGAATCCTTGTGTTGGAAAACTTGTCTACCCCTAAAAAATTTATTTGAGTAATTGGCATAAGTCTTGCATTAGAAAGTTCCTAAGATATGAAATTTTATAACTTTAATCTTACTTTCTAACTAACATTATAGTAGGATGACATATGGGTGAAACTTCAAAGCTACTTTGCATCGAGGTAGATAAATCCAAAGAAATCTAAGTTGGAAAACTGATTTTGAACTTGAAATTGTCAAAAGCATTTTTAAATGCTTATTAACTGGGGGCATGCATTGTTGCATTTGTTTTCTATTTTAGGCCAACTAGATGAATTTGGGTTTAAAATGAACCATTGATTTGATACTTTCAAAGTTGGTTAAAACAAAACATTAGACACTTACTAAATTTCAATTTGGGTTCTAAAAATCTAACAAAAGAACTTCACACTTTGTCTTGGAATTTAAAAAGGACTCAATTTTGGCTTTTGAAATTTAAAATGAACATGTGCATTTTGTGTTTTGTAATCACTTTCACAAAGTAATATCATCTAAAAAAGGTGTATGAACTTCTCTCATGCTTCACGATGATCTTGAGAATCAAAAGTATTTTTGTGATATTAAGTTGTCAAAAAGATTGCCTTCACATTTCAATTTGGGTTTAAAATTGACAAATCTTTGTGAGTGTGAGTGGAACATATTGTGTGTGTTCTCCCTTTCTTTCTAAATGAAGGTTGATCAAACTACGGATATTTTTTCTCACTTTTTTTATCTTAGAGGGAATACCTTGGGGAAAAAGTACTCACCCAAGGGAACAACTCAACCGGTAACACTCTAAAGCCAAGAGTATTTTCAACCGAGATATAAAAGTGGGTACTGGAACAAAGGCTAGTATCACATGGTTGGCTCTGACGAGAAGGGCAGCAATGGTCTCTCACCTCGATGGGTCAACTCTTATGAACGGTAAGTCTGAATTAAAACCCTTCTTGTAGAAAGGCCAAAATCCCTATCTATTTGTTGGTGCAAAAATGGTCATTCTGAAGCCACCGCACACTTTTACTGTTTTTAGTAGAAATGGAAAGTATGCCATGGGAATTTCATGGGTAACAATGCTTGGCTACCCTGAGAAGTGAGTGTCATGGAGGGGAGTCAGTGGGGTCAAGCATCTAACCATTTGCTAAAAATAAGCATAGTTGGACTTGTCCAAGTGGGGACTCAACAAATACTGTCTCAAATATCCATAGGGTTGTGATTGTTCTTGAAATCAAAACACTTTGCTTGATCGAAAGCATTGGAAGAACAAAAATTTAACATGAGCATCAAATCTCAAACCCTTTAGGAGAAGTAAATACCCTTGAACAAATTCACATGCTATTTCTTTCCCTTGGGATTCTCATCCTTGGAGGCTTCTAAGCATTTAGATTTCATCTCAATTTTCTCCTACTAAAGTCAACATTAGGTAACCTTTTCTTTGATTTCCTTGATTTCCACATAATACACTTTGTGGGATGAAAGAGAATTAGGACATTGGACATCTAGTTGCAAAATCTAATCAAGAATTGTTTGTGGTAAAAAGAACTCATTAAGCAAAGTTAAAAAAAATGGACCCCACACATGTGCTTGGCATCTTTTGGTCATATGGTTTTCATACAAACATTGGTTTTTTGGTTTTGAACTACTCTTAGAGAAAAGCATGTTCCTCACTATATTGGTGTTGTAAAATAAGGTTCTCCTTAGGTTCATTTAGGATCAAATCAAACACTTCATTCATCTCAAACATCAATCAAATCCCATCCCACAAACAACTTTAGAGATTTGGAAACATCATTATCTAGACTTGGGTACATCCTTAAACCAAATCAAAATCATTTGTTTAGTTAGGTGTGTGTGAATGAATCCTTCCCCACACACTAAGTTAAAGTATCATCTCTTTGAATAAATTCATCCTAAGGTGACATCCAACATCTTAGGTTTTACAAGTTCACTATCCAAATCAAAACAGTCAAAACCAAACCCTAAGTCTAGCATTGATCCAAAGTTCCAAAAATTTCAACACCCATATCATTCATCCCCTTCACCCTTCATCCTTCATCTCATCATTGGTCCTAAACACCTTAGAGGTCACTTTTGCAACAAGGTCAAAACACAAGAAGAACATGGAATATAAACTTGATCCATACATCATGAGCGGCCTAAACCAACTAAACTATCAAAGCCTTACAACACCGATTAGTTATCAAAACTCACATTTGTACAATCCATACATAGGATCATTATCTCCTACAAACCTCAATGACACAAAAAATGTGGGTATTCCCAATCTAAATTTTGGAACACCTTTCCCAATGGTAGATTTAAATCCAAGTCCAAATTTACAAATCTATCAACCAAGCACTCAATACATGAGTCTTCCACAAAAAAACATCATCCACCCAAATCCTTACATAACAAATGAGAATATACCAAGCACAAGTTTACCAAACATGAAAATTTCAAATCCACAATTGGTAACCTTTGGGATATATGTGTTTTTGAATCATACACATATTGTTCAAAGTCCAAACAAGATGTTAACAACTCCATGTTTTGATCCAAGTCAGGGTAACACCATGCAAAATCAAATCAATATGATTCCCAAAAACAACAATGTTCAATTCCAACCTATCATGCAAAATCCAAACAACATCCCAAATTAGAACATTGTCCAAAATCAATCACCACAAGGTCAATCTAAAGTACAAATATCACAAGGTAACAAAAATACACATCACTTGGTAAACCAATCGAATCGGTCATGCAGCAACTAGTAAACGAGAATCTCATCAAAATCCCCACCTATGAGAATTATTAGGAACCAGATGTGAAACCACCATGGTATAACAAGAAACACCTTTGTGAGTATCACAAAATAAAGGGACACACAACATCAAATTTTGTTCAACTCAAAAATATCATCCAAGACCTGATTGATCAAAAAATAATAACTATTGGCAATCCACCGACCAATGATCATGTTGGAAATATTTCTACATCATCCAATGAGTTAGAGGACATATCTCAAGAATTTACTCCAAAGCATGATCAACATCTCTCACCAAATTCTAGCAATGGTCCTTTCCAAGACATGTTTGTAGATATTGAAGGAATCTTCAACTCAACATTTGATCCAAGTACACTCAAAGATCAAGAGGATATTGAGCCATTTTTCATGCTTAAAGAAGATATCCAAGAACCTGTTGTAAGAAATCCACCCTTTGAAATGAACCCATGTCAAGAACTTGATCCAAAGCATGTTGAAAGGAATTCTGAAATCATTCAAGATCAAGAATTTGTATCCCCAAGCTACTACAATGATCTAATGGACACTCCCCTATCTATGCAAGATGATCATATCCACTTAACACATACTCCTCCATCTACCCATGAGCTGCTTTATGTGGATAGACACGTAGATGATCTTCATTTAGAGCAGGATTCCTTTACTCCTGACATTGTTACACAAAAAGAGCAGGTTATTGATTCTTACAGTGAAACTGAGTTGTCAACATCAGGATTAGATATATCCCAAATTTAGACTGAGGAAATCATGTATGAAGATATCCAACATTATCCACTCAAAGAAAAAGGTCTGACAAAACAGGACATTCCAGAATTAGTAGAGCAACAAATTTAAATAACATAATCTGCAGTGGTTATTTATTAGAGAATTCTTACCGAACAAGACATCTCAAAACAAGCAGAATCAAGGAAAAAGGTGCTACTACCACCATACTAGGGGAAACTATGTCTCAAGCAAATGTCAACATCAAGAGCATGAAGAATACTTATGATGAAACCGATGCCAATACTACAACCTACCATGTCATGAATCTTCATCCACTCATCATTCCATCCAAAAATTGGGACCAACATCAAAGGAAAGATTTGAATCAAAGCCTGAAGAATGTTATCAAAGAAAAAGAAGCTAAGAATCATATCAAAAAAATAAAATACAAGTGGATACCATAGAATACAAAGAAATATTATCCCTATCAAACTTCATTAGTCAAAGAAATTATGGTGCAAAATAAAAAAAGGGAAAGGTATCCATCAAAGATGTCCACAAAGGAAAAATAAGGCTTCTCAAGTGACATACAAAGTGTATCAAGCAGTTGGTCCTAACTCCACGCACACTTTTGTATCCACCCACCATTGCTCATCTTCCCAAGTTTGGAGAGTCAAAGGTTCCAAACTGTCAACCAATCCATCTTTTATCCCTAAAAACACTCCATCCATGCCTCCACGCATGACATCCAATTCTTACATTGACCATGTGTTGGCAACAACCCTTCATCATGAGGATTCAGAAGGCATTCTATCGTGATGTGCGCACAAAGACAAAGTTAACTCCAGTATCAACAAAGTAGATCAGGAATCTCAAAAGTTGTATTCAAGAGCACATATCTTAGCAAAGCAGATTCTTCAAAAAGGATATTGATGTCACATTATGATAAAAGCATCTGCATCGACACCACTAGGTAGTTCAGCATGAGCTTAAAATCTTTCAAAAACAAAAAATACAAAAAAAATCAAAAAGTATGAAAATCCAAAAAAATCAGAAAAAGGATTAAAAAATAGTAAAGAGAAAAAATCATCCTCCAGTGAAAACCACTACGGTGGCGCTTTGGGCATGTACCATGATGAAAACCTGACAAACATGCATCATGTGTAGAATTGAGCATCTACGTGCACCACTTCAAGTGAAAGCATCTCATCCCATACATAATAAAGCCAATATTCCATTCACCTCATCCATAATAAATCCATTCATCCATAAACCATTGATCCAATCCATTTTTAATCCATCTACATCCATAGTCCAAGTTATCTTGATCTTAAAAAATTTTGGTACACACTTTACACTAACTTATGGTAAACATCTTGACATGGGTCATTTTCATTGATCCAATGTTATCTAAGCCATGAAACATTATCCAAATGAGCATTCTTTATCCAAACACCTTATCTTATCATAAGATAATCCATATCCATCCATACATACACCTATCTAGGCATCTACCCATGACATTTCAAACATTGCTAGACACTAGGGGAAGGTATGTACATCTTGCTTTGTGAATAAATCTTGATCTATATCCTCCAACTTATGAAGTGATCTGAACATTGGGAAAACATGAAATAAAATTGGTCAAGCATTTGAGAGAAAAAATCCAAATCACTAGCCCATGGCATATTTTGATGAGAAGACATTCCTTATCAAGCTTCATCTTCCATCGAACATCAATCCAAACAATCATTATCAATTGCATCTAACACATACTTCAACATCACATCAAATCATTCAAACATCTTTTGTTTCAAACCAAGCTTCAAAATCCTGATCAATCAAATCCAATCAATCTGATATCATCTTGGGAGATCCTTCCCAATCCTCATGTTTCTTAACACTATCTTTGCATTGTTGTGCATCCTCAACAATGTTATCATCATCAATCTTGATCAATCAAATCCTTGCATTATTGTTTATCCTCAACAATGTTATCATCATCAATCCATCGATTCGATCAATCAACCCTAGCATGGTTTTTAGCAAAATCCCAAAACAAAGCACTGATATCATCATGCATGTCCATATCCAAATCATCAAAATGATGCAAAAATCCAAAAACATCCAAATCATATCAAAATCCAAAAATATTCGTAAAAATAGAAAACATAAAAAACAAGCTATCTAAACTACGTCATCTCTAAGCTTAAATGTAGGAAAAGCTAATCTTTGATCAGACCCTGATACACAAAATCCAAAAACATTTATAAAATATCAGAAAACCATAAAACATTCAAAATTTTGAAAATCAAAACATTTGTAACATCTTGAAAAAACCAAAAGCAGCCTCAAAACATTTCAAAAACTCCAAAAACATCCAAATATTTGAAAAAATCCACCCATTCTCATCTCACTTTCACCCGAAATAAACATCACTCATAATATACAAATCACCACACTCACCCTTTGGAAAAACAAACAGAAACAACCACAACAATCAGCAAAAGAAAACTTCAAACGTAAAATCAAAATAGAAACAACAAGCTTTTAAATGCAAAATCAAACTCTTGATCATTCACAAACATGTCAATCGACCTTATATCAATAGCCTTTCGAATAACCTATCAACTTGCCACCATCCACTAACATGTCCTAGGATGTATCCTTCCTACAATGGGCATTATCTTTTGGCAAAACACTTTGGATAAAAAAAATGGCATTCTGCCATCCACTAACATGTCCTAGGATGTATCCTTCCTACAATGGGAATTACCTATTGGCAATCGTTTTGGTTCTTACTCTAATCAAAAAAATCCCTTTGGCTAGAGGTATGAAGAACATTGACTTGTTTGTGTGCTTGATCTTTTCTTTTGATTTATCTTATTGTGCTCATTCCAATGACCTCTAGATGATGTCTAATCAAAATGATTTAGAGATAAAGGAATGGGGCATTGATCATTATCTTTTTGTCTGTCATGCTTATTGGACGTTCTTGTAATATAACTTGGTGAATACTTTCTTTGTTAGGTGCATCCTAGCAAGGTTTTTGTATTCCAGGTATGAACAAGAATACTCCTATCTATTTGTCAGTCAAAGTCCATCACACTAGGTACAATGCCATCCTGGTTCTTTATACCTTGATGCATTTTGCCTATGTGTGTTATCAAACATAAGGTAAGTGGCCCTTTTAAAGTCCCAATTCCTAATAAGCTAATCATCCATCTCTCGTCATCATCTCTAATCAGGTTGGCTTGTTGAATCCTCTTTTCATCATCTCATTTCTTCTTTCTTCTTTTCTACACTAACATCACATCATGATTAGGTAATCATCATCGTGAATGCATCCATCTTGCATCCACAAACCATCAGCAGACTACATATCATATCATACCATATTGATCATCATCATAATATAGATATGTTAGTCTAAGCATCTCATAAATCATACATTTGAATAAAACATCCATTACATAACCATATAGGCATCATCCATCTCATTCATCTCAAATGCATCATATCATCATTTAAGTTGTTTAGGATAATATAGATTGGTTATTCTAAGCATCTTAAAACCATCTCATTTGCTTCATCATCACAAACATCCATACATCCATATCGAACCTCTTTATCACAACATCAACCCTCAAATTGAATCTTTTCGCTCAATCTCTCGAGGGAGCAATGTACCAGTGTACTTCTTTCCACTGGGGCATTCAAAAAAATCATAAAAATTTTGAATTTTTATCGTAGTAAGTTTATTCTTTGAACCAACGCAACAAGTGCATTTCTTCAAAGAGGGACAAAATGTAGACATGAAAAATGTCCTAATCAACTAATTTCGATTCTTCTTTAATCACCTCTTTATTTACCATTTAATTAATTCATCTTAATTCCTATGTTAATCAATCAAATTTATTTAAATCATTATCCCCTTTTTGATTAAATAAATCATTTTATTTATTCAATCCTAAATTTCATCTTTAATTAAATAAACCAATTTTATTTAATTCATCTTTACCACTAACATCATCCCCTTTAGTTAAATAAATCAAAATATTTATTTAACTAAATCTAAATCATTTTCCATCTCCTTTTGATTATTTTAATCCATAAATCTAAGTCAAAAATTCAAATCACCTAATCTTCACTTAAGTTAACTAAATCATGATTAAGGTTAAATCTAATGCAAGACCCATCCTCTAGCTTTTCCCACTTGCACAAATAAATGATTTTAATTAATTTATTAAATCTTCATTTCCCATCAACATGACATAAAAGTGGAATATTCCCCCATTTCAAATCTCCCTCTCAAATGACTTGTCCCTTCTAACATAGCATTAACTCCCCTCTTACATGTCCCCCACTTGTCATTTAAGACTTTCTTCTCCCTCCAACAAGCCATGATCTTTTGAATTTCAAATCTCCCCCTCTTTGGTACATTGACCAAGATGTGCACAACCTTCCTCCATTGGAATGTTGACAAGTGGCACAATTCCATTGGATTATCTTTTATCCCACATTCCTCCTATCTTGCATTCTTCTATCATTCTATTCTATAAATAGAGGCCTCCTCTATTGTATTAATCCTACACAACTCCACAAATCCAAAATCTTCATGCAAGGTTACTCTCTTCACATTGAGAGATAATTTTATCCATTGTCATAGCATTCCATCTTCATCATTGGCTTGTCAAGGGTTGAGAAAGGGCCACTTTTCATATCAAAGTGGAACCAATCCAATATGGGATAGGTATACTTCATGTTTTTCTTTATATGCTTTGGTTATCTTGTTATTGGATTGCATTTTAAAGCATGTTGGATTATCTCATATGGATATTGAATATTTGCTTTGTTTTGAAATACTAATCATGCTAATGGTGTGTGTTATAATTTTAGCCATTTGCAGATTTTGATGTCCACAAATGTAATTTTGAATTTTTCCAATTTATTGAAATGAAGCAATTTAATCTAAATGCAATGAATTTGATGAAGCATCAAATCAAAAATTGAAATAGGAAAGTGACACTAGTAAATAAAATCTTAAAGTTGAGGTTTCAAATCCCAGAAAATGTAGATCGAGATCTATTAGGGACTCATTCACCAATAAAGGTGAATGGGTCCTGGTTAGGTATTTTAAAAATGTTTCTCATGATTTTTGAGTGATTTTTGATGCTTTTTAGATGTCAAAAGATACAAACTCAGCCTAATCAGGGATTCATTCTCTAGTAAAGGTGAATGGGTCCTAGATCAAGGTCTTAAAGAGGTCAAAACTACAATTTTTAAGTTATTTTGTGTGTTTTTCATGCCCAGTTTCAAACTGTAACTCTTGTGATAGAAATTTTGAAAATTTGATGACCTAATGCAAGTGAAATGAAGGGTAAATATCACCTTTTGAAATGCAATTTTTTTTTAATTTTCAAATGAAAATTTATATGTTCTAAATGATATGCAAAGTGACTAACATGTTTTTGTATTTTTTAGATTTAAGAAATGCAAAACAAATGAAATTCTAAACCCTAAATGAGACACAAGATTGCAATGCAAAACAAGAAACCCTATATGAGATCTTTAATTCAATGCAAATTTAAATACAAATGAATGCAAGATCTAGCCTAGGATGCAATTAAAGACTTCAAAATCAAAAAATTGCAATATTCAATGAGTCGAGTTCACCAAAATGTTTAATAGAAAAAGTAGGGTTTACCATCATGAATGAACAAGATTATAAACCACTAATTTTTTTTCTTATTAAAAAACTCAATTATGAGAGCTAAAAGATGCAAATAACAATCAGAAACTAACCATAACTATTATAGCAACTATTAGGGGAGTTTTTAGAGCTTAGAATGGTATGTACCTTGTCAAAAACTTACTATTTTTAGGCCATAGAGGACTCATTCTCCTTCAGTGGAGAATGGGTCCTTGTTATGGTTTTTGAAACTGATATCTTGATTTCATTCCTTAATGTCTACACTCTCAAAATCCTGATTATTAGCTTTTGGAAGTCTGTATATAATTTTGTATCTTCAATTCTTTGATTTTGCACTTTGAATGACAACTTTTGCAACTTGACAACTTTGAAAAAATTTATCCAAATATTTTTCCACTTGATCTTCAACCTGTAAATATGCAATCACACACTCAAGAGAAGAAAAAATTGTTGACTTTTAGTTAATAGGGGTTTTCCTTGGTCAAACCTGTTGTAGGTAATTAAACCAAATGATGAAATAAGGAAATTGAAGCATGAAACATGAAATAATGCAATATAGATACCTTGAAAGTTATCTTGTAATGCAAATGTTCAATCTAAAATGTAGTTTCCATGAAAAATGTGGATCTTGGATGTGAAATTATTCTTGTACTTAGATCATCAATGCAACATTAACTATCTTAGCTCAAACACGTGCATGAATGCATGAAAACCCTTGACATGATGAATTGATCTTGAATTTCTGCAATAAACTCTATAAATCTACCTTGTAATGCCTTGTGAATGCTCTTGTAATGCTCTTGTGAAATCTTATTGTCTATAAGGATGCTCTCTCAAAATTTCTAGGTGAAACAATGTGATTTAACCCCTTATTTATACTAAATTAGGAGATTAACCGAGAAATTCAAAGAATTCAAGCTGATCTTAGATTTGGGTATTAAAATCATAAGGATCCTACCATAATTAAATTCAAAAATGGGTTCCCTACTTAAGGACAAACCATTCACCACTAAAGGTGAATGGGTCCTAGCACAATTTTTAGGACCAATCTTCAAGGAGGTGAAATAACATCAAAAACCCACCTCAAAAATGTAAAGAAAGTGGGGTCCTATGTGGAGAGGACACCTTGTGCTAGTAAAGGAAAATGGGTCCTAGCAGCACTTTTCAGGACACCAAATTTTCCAAATTAAATGTCATACAATATCATTATTAGGTGTCAGGATGATCCCCGAAAAGGGGGCTTGAATTTTAATTAAAGGAGTCAATTAAACTCAATTAACCACCATTAATTAAGGGGACCCTAGATAAATATGAAAGTGTGTTACAACACTTTTCAACACCTAAATAAGGTAGAAGTTAAATATATTTTATTAAAAGTGGCCTATTGGGCTTAATTAATTAAACAAATCCTAGAAAAGTGTGAAAATGTGTTACAACACTTTACAACACTCTTGCAAAGGATCAATTAAGGAATATTTTAATCAAATAAAGGGCCTAGAATGATGTGAATGTGTACAACATATTACCACACTATTCCAAGACACCATTAATTCAGTTTTAATGTCAATTATCAAACAAAGGGAAAAAAGGCTACTTTTTCCATTACTACATCTTCTATTTTTATGGCTTCTAGTTTTACTACTTCAAGCTCACATACCATTTTCCACTTCGGGTGGAATCAGATTTCTAGATGCAAGGAAGCAATGAAGATGGTAAATAAGTTTTTTTGGTTGGTCCTATCAACATGTGGAATCCATTTCAATAATCGAGTGAATTTTTTAATGAAATCCCTCATATGTTCTCCTTTTTGAATCCTAATGAAATAAGATAGTAGAGTACCTATGTCAATGATTGGTTTGAACCTTGCAATAAACTTGTCCTTCAATACATTCTGATTAGTGATGCACCCATCTTCTAAGAATTGAAACCAATCTACTGCTTTACTAACTAGATATTCTAAAAAAAGTTGCACAAATACTTCTTCATCTATAACACCTAAAATCCCACTTGCAATAGTTAAAGCTTGAATGTAATTTTTTAGATTTTGTGTATCTTCTCTAGTAAATGTTGAGAATTTTTTTGGATCTTGTAGGGAAGGTTGAACACTGAGATAAAGCTAGAGTCCAAAATAATCCCTCCATGGTTGTGATGTAGCTAAAGCCTTCTTATATACTGGAAAATTTTCTTATTATAGAAATAGGGAAATCTTAAAACATAGAGTCACAAACCTCCATCTGAGAGGAGGTAATTTATTTCATACTTCTAAACTCCTTCGTGAATATATTTTTTGGTGATTTTTTTTTCTCCAGAGGAGGATTTTGATTGTGGTTTGGATTAGGTCAAGGACAATGATCCCATGCAATCTCTATTCTTGGAAACCTCTCAACCGCTCTTTCGACTAGTCACTATGCTAGCTCTTCTTCAAGAACAATGTTTACTCTCATATATTCCAAAACACTCCTCATGTATTTCCGAGATAGGGTATTTAGTTGGGAGATAATGTATTCCTATTTTATGTTAACCCAATCTAGGTCTAGTTGTAACACAAGAAAAATATTCCCATGAGGTCAAACAATTTTTATACATAACAAGGAAACTATTTTAACTTTCTCCTTCAATATCCACAACAAAGTCACAAAAAATCTATTGGTTGAAAGATTGATATTTTTAAATATTGATTTGATTTGACTCCATAACACCTAGAAGAAAGACTAATCAATAGTCAACAGTTAGAGAGATCACTATTTCATTGGTGATCTTCCTTTAAATTTTAATGGAGGTAAAATTCCCTCATAAGATATTTTTATTATTATTATTATTTTAATGAAAAATGGGTATACTTTTGACCAAAAAGTAGGAAAAGAAAACTAACACTTTATCATAGCCCTGATGCAAATGCAATTGAAATCAACTTTAGAACATTAACTAAAACTAAAAAGATGTATATGCCAGCATTGTCGCAACTCAAAGGTTAGATTACTAGTAGCAAATAATTGACTTGAAACAATGCAATTTCATCATTTAATTAATGAATAGTGAATGAAAAAAACAAGAACACAACATCCATAAAGAGAAATTGTAGAATTATAGTGCTTATCAGAGCTCAAATACTCATTCATAGATACTAAGTATTACATTCAAATTCATTTTTCAAAGACAAAAAACTTCTTTAGAAAACAAATAAAACTACAAAACGCCAATTGTTAATTTTAATCGATTCTCACTCTTCCATCAAAGTGCAACAAGGATTTAAAATTTGGACCCTTCAAATGTCCATCAAAAGAATATTTATAATTTCACTTCATAATAGTCACCATATTCTTGAAAACTAAATCTTTAGGGAAATTGTAACCACCAACTTATTGAATGAGCATTTTGGAGATGATTAGTTGATTTTTTCCTAACCAAATCAAATAAGCATTTATGGATATTTTAAGGAATTTTATGGTTTTATCACATATGTTTATTGATTTAGATAAGGAATTACATAATAAATCCTCATAGATAAGATTTGTGTTCTCCAACTTGTGTGAATAATTTGTAATTCTTTGGTCTGGTATTTAATGACATACCAAGTAGAGATTACACTAATATCACCAGTTTAAAGGAGAGGATTTTATCTGATCCTACATCTCACATACCTATTGTAACATCACATTGCTACTAATATTATTAAATTCAAGATAACTTGAAATGACCTTGCATCATTAAATACTTTTGAGTGAACTCTTTTGGCTTTCTCTCCTTTCTATAAATCGAGCAAAGACACTCATTCGTTGCAGACAAAATTTCACTTTAAGATGTCAAGCACCTTGAGACACACCACTTCCAATCAAAATTTTCTCTCAATTCAAGGTTCAAAGTTTAGTACATTAAGGAGGCTAGCAGTAAACCAACTTAGAGAGGTTTTCCTTATACATAGTGATGTGGAAGAAGGAATAATCAGGAAGATAATCAGAGAAATTTTTTGGCCTAGGTTTATGTGCATAACTTTGCATTTTTGGAGCACTTCATATGCAATGTCATCTAGACCTTTGGAAAGTCAATTTGGGGAGAAAAATCTATAGAATTTCTAGTAAGGTCAGCTTATTTAGCCTAGGTTGATGTTGCTCTAGGAAACCTTAATGAATACCCTCACATTGGCTTGGTAGGAGATACTATTTGTATCACTACTAATATAAGAAATAAGAAAAGAAATATTTTTCTCTACTTTGTGCTTGGATAGAGGTGAATATGATGGAGACCTTCGTTCACTTCATCGAGTTCAAGAAAAATCTCCTCAAAAACTTCTTCTTGCCAGCATAGATTGAAAGGCTTGAGAAGTTGATAGAGGGAATCTATATTCTAAATTTACTCTTTGTGTTTGAAATTTAATGTATTGAAATTCCCCTCTTTTTGATGTAATATGATCTTGGAGTTCTTTATTTCAATTTCTTATTTTTCTTTTCTAGTGCAATGCATTTATCTATTTCTAAAGTTGCAATGAATTCCAATCGTTTATGCTTCTACTATATATAATATTTGTAATGCATTTTACTTTTCATACCACCACCTTTCTTTAAACAAGTCTTTGAATAATGAGATGATAGTTTAAAATAACACTAATGAATCAATTTCGAGATTAGGTGAGGTTCTTGACATGTTGTCAAAGTCTAATTCAATTCCAAAAATAACTTAGGAAATGAAAAAACACTTAGTACTAAGAAGATAATTTATCATCAAGGATATGATAGGTTTCTAAAACCCTATTAGGAACCAACAAATATTTTGAAACCTTGAAAAGGCTTCAAAGTATAATTGATTTTCACTTAACATTTCTTCTCCTGGTTGGTGTGCACTAGAGTTATGAAAACTACTTCGGGCCTAACACCTTTTTGAAAACTTTGCAAAAAAATTCTTCCAAATATAAATTAAGTTGAACTTTGAATGTTCAGAAAAAATAAGTTGTAGTAACTAAATCGACAACTACCATAGTTCAAAAAACCCATAAAAAGGTTACAAATTTAACCTGGATAAGTTTGTTTGAAGGTAGATGTGGTTTTGGGAGAATACGACTAGAATTATGGTAACATTATCCATGAATTTTCTCTACTATCTTCATATTAATTGATTAGGATTTTTGTTGGTGTCATCCACCTCCTAGGAGCACCATCTGCAAAAATAACCTTCACAGAAAATGTGAGAGGCAACACAAGGCCATTTCACCAAAATGAGTAAATAAAAATGAGATGAATAATTTACATACTATACATGCTTTTAAAGCAATGAAAAAACAAACGGTTGAGAAAACTACCCTATGGGAAAAATCCACCCGAATAACCAAGGCATAATTAATCCTGAGTAAACTTAAGAAGGTGAATAATATTCACGCTAACACCCCCCCATAAGTGCAAATTAGGGAAAATTATTATGAAAAATGCAATATGAAATATGGGTCTTGGCTACACAACCATGTTAGGTACCCATTTACAATGCAAAAAATAAATCTCTCACAACTGGAGAAAAGGAGGAAAACCCTATGGGAAAAAAACCCTCTCCAAAAGAGAGAAAACAGAAAAGGAAAACAAGATGCATGGATGGAGGACTCAATCACACCCCTCAAGGACTACATACATCATGTATATAAAATCAATGGCTCCCCATAAGAGGGATACAAAGATACTATATAGCCCCCACAAAATATGTAATCACCTGCAAAAATGGTAAGTGCCTAAAGACAAAACATAATCCAATGTCGACAAAAAATTTGTCTCCCTTTTCGAAGAAACAAAACCAAGTTCAAATATAGGTATGCTCCCCATTCTAGATAGGAATTGAAAGAAGGAAGCATGAATATGTATGATGGTGTCCCTTAAATTTGATCATGTGTCACCAATACCTTGGAAGATGATTCCATGAACCAATCAAGAACATTCCCAATCACAATAGAAGGTGACAAACAAGGTACCACTGGAAACTGATGATGAACAATGTCCAAAGACAAAGATGGTTTGACAACAATTGTGTAATAACTATCATCAAAGAGGAGAGATAACCCCTCAAATGTGTCTTCCAAGTTAGAAATGTGAGATTCCACAAACAATGAACCAATGTCTGGAAAATACAAATCCCAATGAGAAAGACAATGAAATAATTGTTGTAATGAATCACTGGACTTGCTCAGTGAATCATCAACACAAGATGAATGGTCCTAGTAAACAGGAATGATATAAGCCTTAATTAATGACTCTACATAATGAATCACTGAAGGTGAAGGTACATCAACTATCCCTGATGGAGAAGGAGGGTCTGAAGAACCCTTTTCATCCTCATCTAAAGATTCAAAGTGAACTGTAAAGGAAATAGGGAGTCTAGGGGTTAGACCACTTATTCTCCTTTGTTCATTCAATTAATTCCTGAGGATCCAAATTGGATTGAATATCAACCTCACAAGGTGATTCAATTCTCAACAAGGACGACCTAGGAGGGGGTTCTTTAAGCTTTTAGGGGTTCACCACCAAGAAAATGATTGGAAAAGACAAATACGTATTCAACCTACAAAACCTAGAAATGCAAGCTAAAGAAGGATGCACATGGTGAAATTATGTAATAGAAAGTTAGGATATGTGTACCTAGGAAGTTTGGAAATGCAATGATGATTTTGGAAATCTAAAGAAGTTTTCAAAAAATGTTATGGAGGACAAAGATTCCCTTATTTTTGTCTAAGTTCCATTGCTTTTTTTGGGGAAGATGTAGAATCTTTGAATGTCGGAACCAAACCTAGAAGAATTTTTGAAAAATACCCTTGGGAGGACTAAGATGCCCTTGTTACCATCTTAGTATTGATAGGAATTTTTGAAATCTTTGAATGTGATCCCAAGGTCCAAATTTCGTACTTTCTTCTTTCTGATCTCAGGTTCTGAAACTTTCAAATTTGGCATGTAGGTGAGTTTCAGTGAAGATGACAACTTTGCAATGAAACTTTGCAACTTTGCAACTTTTCACTTCAAATGATGTTCGAGTATTCAACCTAAAGCTGCAATCACAAACATGCAAGAGAGGAAAATCTTGTTGATTCTTAGTGAATGGATGTTTTCCTTGGTTAAACCCCTTGTTGGTAATTAAACCTTGAAATAAAATGACATAATGAAGGGAAATGATGAATGAACAATATGCAATGCTACAACTCACCAAACCCTTGTTATAAAGTTTGCAAACTTGTGTGAAATGGCTACAATGGATATGGATCTTGAATCAAAGAAAGGCTTGATAGATATGGACTTGAATTGCTTGCTTCAATCAAAACCCTACATCACAAATGTTAGTACAATAACACACATGATGCAAGAAGATCTTTGATATGATTCTTGAATCTTGATGATGGCTCCAAATGCTTGATGAATTGCTCTTGAATGCTCTTGTAGAGTCAAACTTTCTATTAGGAATGCTCTCACAAAAGACTTGGATGAGAAATGAGTGGATGAACATTGTATTTATACTTATCCATGCTTAATATCCTGAAATTACACCACAAAAAACTATCATATGAAATAATTGATTAAAGGAGGCTAAATCTTGCCAAGATTTGAAATTAAATCCTGAAAACAAGCCAAGGAGGACTTAGATTCCCTAGGTGGCATCTTATTCCCAAGGCTAAAAAATTGGGGGACATACTCCAAAAAGGGGGCCCATTTAAGGCACACATGAAACTAGGGTCCCAAGACCTTTGGGGGACAAAGACACCCTAGGTGGCATCTCAATCCTGACCCAAAAATTAGGGACACATAGATATAATAATTAAATTATCATTTATCCATTGGAGAATGTCAAGGTTAGCCATAAAAATATATAATTCATTGGGCTTATGGATGTAAAATAGGACCAATTAAGACATAAATAGGGATAAATAAAGCAAGGAAAGCCCAAACAAGTGTGAAAATGCAAGAGTGTGCATTTTTCTACACTACATTTAGCCCCTACTTTAGTGAGAGGATGAACTTGCTTCAAACTTACACTAAAGTAGCCAACCACACAATCAAGAGGGGTTTCAATGTACGCATTCTAGTAAAATAGGATGACAATAACCAAGAGGGATGATCAAGCCCCTAGGATTAAGATCCTATGGAAAACCAACATAGGCACAAAGGAACACACATGTGGATGATATATGAAGCCATAACTAGATTGTAAACATACACCATCAAAGATAGAAAAATAAAAGGAAAAAGGCATTAGAAAAAGGAAAAATGTAATGGATCAATCTTCGACTAGCCATCCAACACGTTGTGGACCAGGTCTAGGCTATTTTTCCAAGAGAGGTTTACAAGTGGAATACGTTTTCCACTATGCAAACAAAACACATGATCACAAGGGCTAGTGAAGCTAGGTGTCCAGTAGGTGAGCCCCCAAGAGGTCCATATCAAAGTCATACCCCCATGACTATGATAAGGAAAAAAGAAAGAAAATGAACACTCAGAAGGTTTAGTGAATCTAGGTGTTCACTAGGTGAGCCCCAAGGGACCATATCAAATCCATACCTCCATGAATTTAATAAGGTAAAAAAATGCAACACAACAAGAAAGAGGGATGTTCAAAGGGATTTTGCTTCATTCATTCAAGGTCTCATCTTAGGGAGAATTGTGCCTAATGTCTCCAAGAGAGGACAAGTCAAAGAAATATCATAGTATCAAAGGAAATCAAACCCAATGACACCACCAAGAAAAGAATGCATCATAGGAAGAAAGAAAATCACACAATGAAACATGAGTGTCAATGTATGCCCCCAATTTAAAGTGGTTTCTAACACCATTGATGTGAGCAATTGCTTTAAAGTAGAAGAAGACATGAGAGCTTACTCAGAAATCCTTCTACCAATTCATATGTTTCCAATAATCTACATCATGCAATAGGATGGAAGGGTTTCTCAGTATGTCACATGCGAGCCAACTTAAGGCATGTCATCCACATCCCAAGCTTGCTCTTATATATACACAAGAAAGGTGGTCAACTAGCCAAAAGAGGCAATGGCAGGTGACATACAAGGACAAGGCTACCTAACCCCTTGTCCCCACTTAGTGTAGGACAAGGGTGAGCTGAAATTGATGAGATGAATTTGCTAGAGTGGAAATTAGTATCAATTAGAGGATTTAGGTGCCCCCACATAAGGAAGAGCAGCAAACTCCTTAAAATGTTGGATTTTATTACTCAAAGCCTTACATTCATTAGTAGAATGACCATGAACTCTATGATATGCACAAAATAAAGTCTTGGAATAAAATTTATTTCATGTTCTTGGAGGGAGGGATATCAAACAATCTTGGAGGAGTCTCAACAAGATAGTTTCTTGATTAAAAGTAGAGGATGTTTGTGACAAAGATATATCTCTTGCTTAGTATAAGATGTCATACCTACATAAGACTCTTTAGAATGTGATATTTTTTTCTCTCCTTTACGAAAGGGTGTAAAATATAACGAAGTCAAATCATTAGTATTTTGTGAGATGACATTGACATTAAGTGAATATTTCTTTGTTTCTTGCAAATGATAACAATCAAGACCACTAGTTTCTATCAATTCAGGATGCACTACTGTTAAAGTCAGCTCAAAGAATTGTTTGTGATAGTGTTCATGTTAAGTGAAGGCTTGTTTGATAAGTTGATTTCTATGAAAGGAAAATAACCAAGACCGCGAGTTGTTTCTTGTGTGGTAGGCTTTATAGGGACACAAATACCTTGTTCTCTAGAACCACATCCTTTTCCACTATATCCCAGTTGTTTCATAAGTTTGTAACCTAATTTTAAATAAAGCTTTTTAATTTCTTTTGGATTCAGTGGTTGCTCATGATTAAGTTAACCAAATTTTGTTGTGTAATTTGTTGTCTTTTCTTCTAAAGTGGTTGAGGTGGATGCTTTCGAAGGGTCATCCAAATTTTGTGTTGACATTACCACTTTTTCTTTTCCCTTTTCAAAGTCTTTGTTTATGATCTTGTATTCACCATGAATGTTGGTTTGAAGTCTAAGGAACCCCAATCATCTTCTAATAAGTTCATGATTTTCTCAATGTGTTTTTCTTTGTCCTTTTGTTGCACAGGTTCCACATGTATAGTTGGTGTCAATTTTTTCAAAGGATCTTCCTTATTTTTCCCAATGTTCAAACAACTGTATGGTTTAGGATCAGCTTCGAGCATGTACATTTTTTTGTTGTAGATATTCTTCATTTTATGATGAAGAGTAGAAGGCACCCCATTCATTGCATAAATCCATGATCTATCTAAAAGGAGATTGTATGAAATACCATGAGGCATAACATGTATTGGTGTTTCTAATGTGGCCTTTCCAACTTTAATAGGTAAAATGATTACTCCAAGTGATCTTTTTCCCACATTATCAAATCCCTTAATAGATAAAGAATCAAGTTGAATTTTTGATTTATCAACACCAAGCTTATCCAAAAGGCTTAAACTACACACATTTAAGGCTGAGCCATTGTCAACAAGGGTTCTCTTTATCCCTATGCTATTGTATTGAGCTATAATCATGAAAGCATCACATTGTTTTTGCACCTCCAAAGGAGGGATCTCACTTTGGTGGAAAATAATGTCATCATTTATTCATTGAATTATTGTTGCTATGTTATTCAGGTTTGCACTAGAGGGAACCACAACTTGTTGCAAGGTTGTTTGAAGCATAGTGTGATAATTAGGTGAATTATGAATCAATTCCTAGAGGGATATCTTTGCAGGAGTATTCTTAAGTTAATAAGATCATACTCCTTTCCATTTTGTGAAGGAAAACGAGGGGCGCTAGGAAAGATATGATTAGGAAATGGGATGGATGTTGAAGGTTTTTTCCTTGGTTTTGGATTGTTCCTAGTGTTGTATGTATGAGCAATGATATTATAACTCAGTTGCTACGAAACATTGTTCTTAGATGGTGGATAAATGATAAGTTTAGGCTCGGGAGAGTACTCTAAGGGGTATCTAATGTGCATAACCTTAGAAGACTTATCCTTATTTTCATGATCTCTTAGTGAAGGGGAGTTTAATGTTACTTCATCATCTTCATCTAAGGAAGCCACATTAAAAAAAATTGTCACTTTCTTCCACCAAGATGTCTTCCCTAGGGGAATTTTTTTAGGAGAACTACAAACTATATGTTTGTGACATTCAAAAGTTCGTTCTTCTAAAATGACTTCGTCACAAGTAAGGGAATTATCATGGCATTCTCTTGTTCAATAATGTTTTCTGTAGGGGAGAGAGGCAAATAGGATTCTTGTGACTCTCATATCTTTGATATTCTAATAGTGAAATATCTTCTTCACAACTAGGAGATATATTAGGGGAAGGATAGATGTGATCATCTTGATTGTTGATGATCTCATTCTTGTTTTCTAGGGTCTCATTCTCTTGTACTATAACTCTTACCCTATTAGGAGAGCTTTTAGGAGAGAGGAAAACAAAAGTTTCATCAATCTCCATTATTATGTCATGTAAAGTAACTTCATCACTAATAGTGGAAGCATCAAGAGAAGGACCACTATGTTTTTGATGATTATGAATAGTTAAATGATTTTGTTCAAATAGGTCTTTTCAAATGTTAGGGACATTAGGAAGGAGAGAGATAAGGTTATCACTTTCAATCCACATGTCCTAAAAAAAATTATTTTCATGATCATTCACTATTGTATCCTCTTTTACTAAAGCCTTCTTGCAATTAGGAGAGGTTTTGAGAGATGGATTTGGGCTAAGAAAAGTGGTGGGAATGATCTCATTTTCTTGTTTACTAATGTCTTCCAGAGGGGGAGGAGGATAGGGACAATCAAGACTCTCAATGCTTGTACCATCTCTCACCAAGATACCTTCATCGTTAATATGAGAGGTATCGGGAGAAGAACAAGTATGATTGTTATGATTTCCTATACTACCTTCCTCACCAATGGGAAATGTAATATTAAGGATTGTGTCAATGGTTTCAATTGTTTTTTCTAAGATGTTCTCATAACTATGAAAGATAGTATAAGGATGACTAACATGTTTCTTAATCACCTCATTGGTGTATTCTATATTGAACTCATACGAGGGGATTTTGTACTTATTAAGTCCATTTTTAACCACATCAAAGACACATCTCTTGAAAGATAACATGTTATCATGGAAAAGTAAGTAAAGTGCAATTCTATGGCCTAAAGTGAAATGAAATTTTTAGATTTGAAACAAGGTAATTTATTGATTACATTATGCAACAACCTAAAATATGAAATGTTGTAAATGCAAATTTTAAATTGAGAAATGTATGAAATAAGCCACTTTAAACTAGATTTAGTGAAATGCATGTAATAAAAAGTTAACCCACTGAAACAGATTAGCAATGACAACAAAAAAAATGTGTAGACAAGCAAATTTAAACCCTAGAAACTACAACTTCAAACTCAACAGGGACTAAGATGCCAGCAAGGGTATCTTTTTCCTACTGAAGGAATTATGAGGTTCTAGGGGCTGGAATAGAAAGAAAACAATAGAGATGGGATTATGATCCAAAAACCCACAGAGGGACTTGATGAAACCTTAATTCTCATGTCCCATCTTAAACCCTTGTTTCATTTAGGAGGGTTTTTGAATTTATTTCCTTAAAATCAATTGAGTTCTCTATTTGGTTGTTGACCCCCTATTGCCCACTGTCGGTCACTATTTTAATACTTTCTAGGCAACCGGTTTCCTCATCATGAGTTCAGAAAAACTAGGCTATGATATGACTTTGGGGATTTGGAGATCTTATTTTATCTATTGTATCATCCTAGGAAGTCCCCTCCATCAAAATAACTTATTGAGCATGTGCATTAAAGTTTTCACTTAAATTCAATCAGCCTTATGTCCTTATCACTCATCACTGATCACTTTTGAGATATATGTTTTAAACTAGTGATGAGTGATGAAGTGATACCTCTTTGATATCGCTCATCATGAATTGATTTTTAAATTCTTGTTTGATATTGACGATGAAGCGAGGTTATTAAGATATCGCTTATCGCTAATAATTTTTAAGTTCTTGAAGTTGTAATTTTGATAAGCGATGATCTCTCAATTTATGATCCTAGTTTCATTGCCCATCACCAATATGTTGTAAAGGGATTGTTTACAATTAGCGATGAGCGAGATGATGAGTTCCCAATTATGTCGCACCTCACGAAATTTTTTTGAGTGTTAAGGTTATGATTAGCAATGAGAGATATGATCCCTTATGAGGTGTTTTCTCTCACTAATTTGAATGCATCCTATTTGTGATGTCTTTTGTGTCATTGATTGTTATGCAGGTATACATGTAAAACTGTGGTGCTTAAATCTCTTGTCACTAATGGGAGTCAAGGTGCAAAGTTGAACTAGCGAGGAGCAATGGAGATGAAGATGATCGAGAAACCGGCCTTAGATCCAAGGGCCAAGATTTTGTCGCATGAGGTACTTGCATCTCTGATAAAGATGGAAGAGAAAGAAGTGAACCAGCGATTGGTGACAACTGCTACATGAAGAGGCAATGTGTCAGAATCTTAAGGATTTTGTATAAAGTAGAAAGCAAAGTAGCGAGGTGGATTATCAACCATTGATGTACAGTTTTAAAGCTAAAGGATCAACAATCAAGGTTCAAAATTGAATGGCTAGGTAAGTGCACCAAGATGGTTCCCAAAAAGGGGGCTTAAGTGGCAACTTTTTTTTTCTGAAATCAGGAAACACTGACTTTGGACGTGAAATTGAGGATAGCTACACTCAAAATTTTGAGATGGAACAAAAACAAGGATTGAAGTGCTCTAAGTCTACTTTCTAAACTACTAATTTATTTTGAAAATGGTTGAGATTAAGGGGTTCAAAAGAGGGATGTACACAAATTTCTATTGTTTTTTCAGAAAAACATAACATAGCAACTCTTGTACGACCCTAGCACGATGAAATTTTTTGTAGTATTTTTAAAATCACTACAGTAAGAAGTTAGCTAACAGTATCTAGTTGATGCATGATTTTTCTGATAATATTTTAATGAATATTTTATTTTTTACTAATTTTCTAAGTGGGAACTTCCTAAAAAGAAAAATTTTGGCCATGCTCCCCCTACAAATTTTGGAAAGTAATAGATTTTTTATTTTTTTAAATTTGTAGAATGGAATGTAGTTTCTAAAAATGTAATTTATTTGAAATTTTGATGAACGGTTAATTTATAAAGAAAAAAACACTAAACACTGCTTTTTGAAAAAAAAATAGGCACACAAACAAAATAAATTATGGATGAAAGGCATAACATTGTCAGTAAGTGAAAAAAATTACATTGTTGGAAAGCTAAGAGAGAACCTAACATTACCCATGTGTTCAATTTTGTCGATATTGAACCAGATGCAATCCTGATGGTGAGCATGAACCCGATTATGTGAAAAACTATAGAATTTGCAAAAACACGTCTCTAGTCATTGGGAATTCCCTCCAATCCTTTGGGCTAGTATTCCAAGGAAAATACCAAAGCTAAGGCTTAGGGATTC